>CALYLW010000260.1:94937-463585 GCA_944989445.1 Ampullaceana balthica | reverse complement strand
TATCGATTGTTTCTTTCGTTAATTTGTTTTCCCCCTTCTTTTTTAAACCCACAATCTTACTACCATTTGCATGTATAGTTCACAATACTCAAAATCTTCACTAGTTTCCTTGTTTTCTTTTTATATCCTTTTCTTTAAATTTCTCAGATAATAAATTCGAAGCACTCCCATACTCTGTGCGTCTCTCTCTTCCACTTCTCTTCATCCCAGTCTATCTCTCCCTATATCCATCTTTCTCTCTCTCTCTCCCTCTCTCTCTCTCTGTACCTCTCCCGTTTCTCTCTCTCTCTCTCTCACTCTTTCTCCATCTTTTTAGACACCCTCTCTCTAACCTTTGACGATTGGATATTTTTTCCACGACTTCTGGAAACTATGAAGTCAAATATAATGCAGATCCATTGGGAAAGATTCAAACGGTTCTGATACATGGCGATGGGTTTGGGCAGCAAAAGTGACGTGACCAGGATGGAGTAACATAGGGCAGCCTAGATTTGTATCAACTGATTCCCCTATGAATGATTTACAGTAGGGCTTCGGATATTAATGGTTAATTAATCGATTAATCGTTAAAAATTTAATCGATTGAAATTATTTTGATGTCATAATATTGATGTCATAATATTGTTTACATTTGCTTACTCTTAAAAGGAAATGAATGTGACATTTTTAAATCATATTTTGGACTCAACATTTTTAAATCATATTTTTGACTAAAAATATTTAAATCATATTTTTGACTAAACATTTTTAAATCATATTTTTAACTAAACATTTGAAATCATATTTTTGACTAAACATTTCCTGCGCTAGTTTTATTTCAAAACATTTTATTTATTAAGGTACGTAGTAAGTAATATAAAATAAAAATCTTTATTCCATAACTTGGCCAATATTTATCAAATTTTCATAATTTTACATGAGGGAATAAGACAATTATAAAATGACCCAAAAACACCCAAAAACACAAAAAAACACCCAAAAATACCCAAAAACACCAAAAAGAACCCAACAGATTGTGATGTCCCCTTTTCACCCCCCAAAATATCACCCTTACAAATTACAAATAAATAACAATCAAATAATTAAAAAGCTTGTACACCGTCTCAATGTTATGTAATTTTTGTTTATTCTCTTTATCCGACCCGTACATACTTTTACTTAAAGGGGCATGACCCGCTTTGTAAAAAGTGTGGAGGCCCCTGCTTTACCAGATGTATACTAAAGTTTTCACCATGGTTTTCTTTTCAAGTTGATGAATCAACAGCTCGAGGGCTCAGTTGCTTGTCTACGTGAAATGTAATCATTCAGATGATATCAAAGAAGAGTTCCTATTTCGAAGTGGACTTGAAACTACTTCAAAAAGTGAATATAGTATGGAGAAGATCATTACGTTATTTTGAGACTGAAGGATTTAAGTCGGAAAACGTCTGTGGGGTTCGTGCTGATCTATGCATGGTTCAAATCAGGCTTTCAGAAAAAAAGTAAAAGAACTTGATCCCCAAGCAAGGGACATCCACTGCATGATTCTCAGGTTTGTCATTGCCAGGAACAGTCCTTTGCAAAAGGTAAATTAATTTGCTGATAAAAGTCGTAACTTACTTCAAAACTGGAGCTCTTAACACTCGTCTGTTTAAGTTTAAAGAACTGTGCAAATAAATTGATTCTGATCACGAGGTTCTTATTTTCTACAATGCAGTAGAAAGGTTGTCGAGAGGGAATGTTGTGAATCTTGTCTTTGTATTGAAAGATAAAATCAGGTTGTTTCATGCAGTGCAAGTGAAGCATGACCCTTTGGTATATTTTAACGATGAAGAATGGTTTTAAAAAGCATATCTAGTAGATATATTAGAACAGCGAAATAGGCTGAAACTGAAACTTCAGGGAATGGAAACGAATATTATCGTATTTCAAGATAATTTCGTGGTATTTTTTATCCAAGCTGCTACCTGCCGAAGAAAAGTAAGTATTGGACACGTTGCCATGTTTGAGAAACTCTCCCGTGTGCTCAATGAATCTGTATGGAAAACACATGAAAATTTGAAAGAATAGACTGAGATAAGATGAATATTCTAGCACAGGTCGGACCAATGTAACGAGTCATTTTAGTTGTATGTTCTTATTACACTTGTAAAAGTTGTTTTGTTAAAAGGGGCCGTCAATAAATAAAGTCACGCACCTAAGGGGGAGAGGGGGGGGGGTTTCCACACATTTGTGACGATGTGTGACGAAGGGGGAGGGGGTGTTTGAGAAATGTGACGTGAAATCAAAACTCGCAACTTTAAACAAAATTTCCACTTAAATATTTGATTTCTTACAACTTATTTTATGACGTTTTACATGGCTTCACACGTGTTACGATATTAGAGTGCAGCCTTACACTAAATACTTTAATGACAAAATTTGAAACATGCTTTTTTATATATAGAAAATACAGATTTTATGGTAGGGGGGGTGGTCAAAGCTTTGTGACGTCATATTGGAGGGGGTATACGTTTTTGTGACGAATGACACGTGACTAGAGGGGGGGGGGTGAAAAATATGCGAAAAACCACGTGACGTCATTTATGGACGACCCCAAAGCTATCGACAGTGCTATTGGGGGGGGGGCATAAAAATTTGATTTTAGATCTTTAAATGAAAGTTCTTCATTTTTATTTCTTGCATAAAAATCTATAGATCTAATCCTTATCCTATATAATAAAAAGCTAAGTTCTGTCCCGTCATCTATAGCGATTGGTCTCTCAAAAACACATGACTCCTAAAGCCAATCACATCAAGTTTACGCGGACGTTCAAAACGAGTTATTTTTGGTGCAGTATTTCTTCCAAGACTTTATTTTGAGTTATGCGCGTTGTGATTTATAGTCAAAAGCTCTGTTTTTACGAGTTATTTATTTTAACCATAATTAATAGTATTTTTGACGTGATGCACATGTATGCCGGTCGAGACGGCTGTTGAAGAGGAGTTACAACAAGCCACCGAACGGTGGTGGAACGTCCTTGGACGGACTTGGTTGCTCGTGTTATAATACTTTCCCATAAAATGATTTATTTAATAAAAAATACCATCTTCATCTTCTTTTAATAAGTAAAAAATAAAAATAAATTGTAAAGATAATTTCGAAATACAAAAATCATGGTGTTAAAAACGTCGCTTCCTGTCCCATAATGCCGATTAAACATGGTAGCCTCCTGTGTAAAATGGTAGTGCTAGACAACCAGTGAAAAAACAAGAAAATAACACCATTCGGGACAATAATCGCATTTTTAAAGGAAAAGTAAATAAGTATCTTTATTTCCCATCTTATTATTTATTTTTTCTGGAATCTGTTCAGTAAAGTCTTACTTTTAAGGCGACGATGCCGATGTTAATTTTTATTTATTTAACGAAGAAATCAGAATTAACGTGGCGGTATACCTAGGCGACATAGTGACATAGCTAACTATGGGCTTATTGTGATTTGTCTTGTTGCAAAATACGAAGATAACACATTTTATTCTTAAGTGTCGACCTCCTATAGCTATCTTAAACAATAGTCCTTAAATAATATCATATGTCTCCATCTTCAAAACTAAAACGGGTTAATTGGCATTGGTGATTGCCGTAGCCGTATGAGTATTTTCAAGCATATTACCCCGCGGGTTATACCAGATTTTACAAACCCCGCAGCCCCCCTGCGGGGTATCTCCGTGGGCGGGGTATCTGAATTTTTTAAAACTGAATAATGCATCAATTGCACTTGCAAAACACAAATATAAAATTAGATTCTGTATAAGTACAGTCGAAACCGCTTAAGTCGACGGCGTTGGGGTATGAAAAATGGCGTCGACATAACTGATGATCGAGTTAAAACGAAAACCAATATGGCGGCAAAATATTAACATGTGCTTGAAATTTCTTTATGTACATGATTAATTAGTTAGCGTTAATTAGTGATGGGATGATTTATCGGAATCGTATCGGAACCCTAATATTTCTTCACTCTTTCCTAAGTCTAAGGTTGTAATGACCGTTCGTTTTTAAGGACCGTTTAAAATTTAAATATAACCATAACCATGGTTCCCATTCAGAATAAAGTCGGGAATTCTTAAAAATAAATTCTCGGCCTTGAAAGTCGGGAAAAGTTATGACTAATCGGGAATTTATATTTATATATATACATATATATACACATGTATATATATTTATGCCGAAGTAAAGGACTTTGATTACGTCTCTTTCGTGTTTCGATTCCATTTATTTAATGAAAAATAAGGTACCAGTTTATAATTGTCTGCGCATGCGCTAAAAGGTCAAAGTTTACGCTTCGCCGTGTCACAGTCGCATCAGCGAATTTAAAATACAAATAAACAAATCAATATGGTTATTTTAAGTTTAATGCCTTTGATGTATATATATTTATGCCGAAGTAAAGGACTTTGATTACGTCTCTGTCATGTTTCGATTCCATTTATTTAATGAAAAATAAGTTACCAGTTTATAATTGTCTGCGCATGCGCTAAAAGGTCAAAGTTTACGCTTCGCCGTGTCACAGTCGCGTTTGCCTTCGTATCAGCGAATTTAAAATACAAATAAACAAATCAATATGGTTATTTTAAGTTTAATGCTTTTGACGTGCAGAATATCTGTTACTTAACTATCAGAACGTTCTCGAATTTCCTCAGTCAATCAAACTTGTAATATAAATAAAACTATTGTGGCCTTGACCGTTGATCACAGCACGCTGTGGGCTGTGTGTACTGTGTTAATCAGAAATGATTTCATTTCATAGTCACGCGCGTGTTAGTGTCACAGTCACGTTACTGGTAACAAAGCAACAACAACAAACTTTTAAAAGAATAATAATTTATTAATTTTTTTATTTAATTATATAAAAACCACCGTCGATTCTCGATACAAACCTTTATTTTCAACCGACGAAAATCGAGCTAACCAAGTTAAGTTGCAAATTTGGCCATCTTTTGTGCTCGAGGTACTAGGTTTCGGCGACTTAAAAAAATCGAATTAGCCGATGAAAAAATGCTAAGACAAAGAGAGAATTTGGCGGTTCCAATAAAAAACGTCGACATAATAGGGTGGTCGAGCTAACCGAGCTCGAGGTAAGTGGGTTCGACTGTATAACTAAAATAACTTCTGATAAGTTTGTTCACAATCTACCTGTAATCGTTTGATATTACGTATCTGATTTTATAATGTCATAAATAAATATTTAAAAAAAAACTTCGATTTATGTTTATAAATGTTGTTATACGGTATTTGTCTCTTGACTAAAACATGGCGAGCGATAATATATATATGCAGGTCATTCAACTTCAACTTACCATAGACATTAAGTAGAATAATTTAAAGTGGGTGTGTTCTCAAAACTATGACTTTATTTTACATGCTAAATAATATGCTCGAGATAACTGTAAATTAAAATACTTAATATTAAACTATTTTAAATAACTAAATCTAATGTCTTAAAAAGGTTTATCTATTTGACTGTCCTTCAAACATCAGCATCTGAATCGTCAATACTATTGTCAAACCCTTCAAAACTGTTACCAGCAGGTTCGACATGAAATGGATGCGGTGTCTGATGTTTCATATGAAAGGAAGCCGACTAGGCTTTGGCAAAGGCCCTCCCCGCCCCCACACACACACTTTACTCCCTCCACAGTGGTATGGGGGGATTAATATTTTTCTTATAAAAAAGAAAGAGTCGCCGCGTTCAACAAAGGGACGCTGTTTAGTTGAGCTTCTTCAAACAACTCCTTTTTCTTGTCTAGGACATTTTTTGGTCTCAAAATAGACGTTAACGTGGCTCCACGGAACACGTGTTCTGTGATGTCGCCCCAGAAAAATAACTTAAACGCCTTTGAAATTTCGACTAGAGTGGTTCAGCTTGATATGACTTCTCAAATGTGGTGGGATAGTGCGGGGTATAAGCGTGGGCGGGTTATACCACATTTTTTTTTACAGGATCTAAAAATTCTGCGGGGTATATGCGTGGGCGGGTTATCTGCGTGTGCGGGTAATATGCGTGAAAATACGGTACTGCAAATGAACTGGCAGGATGTTGAAATAAGTTGCACTTGCGCTGCCAGTTAAATAGTACAGGTTAATATTTATGGATAATTGCATATTTTAAAAAGTGCATATTTTACAAGAGATGTAGTGGTCTCATGAGAGTAGTAGCTGATACAGCTTGATTTCAATTCTAAAATTGTCCTATCTTATCTATACGGACACTCCTTCTACTTCTGTACAGAAGACTGAGAAGATTAATGCGCCCACAGACCATGCCGCTCTGTTGGCAAGTGATGCAGCGTTCACAAGCCACCGTTATAAGGGTTCCACGCATTACCCAGCCGCCTTCATTTCCCTAACTAGTGTTAGGTACCCATTCGGAGCTGGGTGAACTCAGGGACGCCCGAGGCCCTGGGAACAAACAAATCCTTGCCTTCACATGGATTCAAACCCGTGACCATCGGTATGCCAGCCGAGCGCGCATGCCACTTGACCACCCTTCCCCTCCGTAAATCCGTAAAATTTATGGATCTTTTGTTCTTTCTTTTCAAAACAAAATAATACTGGGTTTGGCAAAAAGTTTGATTCCTAGTGTCAGTGTTAGGTTAAGGTTTAAGTTGTTTGTTTGTTTTATTTCATAAATTTTTGCATGTAGAGATAATTTTAATCCTAATTATGGCCATCAATGTTCCCTCCAAGGTTCCCTGGACCGTGTGCAAAGTAAAAAAAACTCGTGTACAGATTTGATCAGCATCCATTTTTTGTGAAATATTTTACAAAATTTTCTGCGCAGTAATTCTAAACTGCTGCATGGCATTGTTCAGATATCTGCGCAGCCGCGCAGCTTTAAATGGAACATTGATGGCCATCTGCTAAATATTTTTTTTTAAATTAAAATTCAGGTAACGCTTTAATTACTATGTCAAATGAATTTGAAATAAGTAGTTCTTCGTTATAATATATTTAAATTTATGGGATGCATGACCTTATAAAATATAACAGTCGAAAGGATTCCTTCTAGATAAGGTAAACAGAAAGCAAACAGTAAAATTACAACACAACTTAGTTTTATATATTATAATATATTAATATTGCTTAAAAATAGAAAGTATCTATAATTTTTTAAGATAGGAATTTTCAAAATATAGGTTTTCTAAAAATCAATATATGATTGACCAGCATGTTGTCTGACCCAATTTTTTAACATAATCTATAAAGAGTAGTATCCCCTTAAAATGATAAAATGGTTAATGACTATTTTAGTAAACCTTTTATGTTTTGAACACAACTAAATTATCAAATTTTTCTCTGAATTTTTTATTAAATGGTGTCTGATTTAGATATCAGTATTTTTTCAATAATTAATTTCTTGAATAAATTCATTGTAAAATGAGGATGACAATTGATCTGTGCTTAAAAAATTATGATAATTTATGCGTGCATAGCAGTGTGCAAACTGTGGCCAACAGACACTTTCATCACCTTCTTTATGAAAATGTTTTACCTAATATTTGGTCAATAATTTTTTTGGTTGATTTTCTTCACATAAAAATTGACATGTTTATTACAACTAAAAACATTCAGTGCCTGTTGATTGATTTGCTACAGATATGTAGGAATGTTTTACCTAAAACATGCCTTAGAAATTAAAAAGACTCACAAATTAGCCCAGTAATAGCTGAAATACAACATATAATAATTCATTCAATAAATTAAAAACGTAAATTCTCACTAGAAAATAAAATTTTGCTGTGAAATAATCTACATGTAAAATCTGCAGGATTACCAAAAATGGATACACTTTTTAGGAAAGCTGCTAAAAACGGGTTTCCAGTGACTGAGCTTTAGAATGTTAGTACTAGTAATAAGTCTAGTCTAACTATAACTAAACAAATAAAGAAAAGACGTCTTTCGGACATTCGTTTTCGATACAATATCAGTAGGGCTGCGGAAATTAACGATTAATTTCTCGATTGATCGTTAAAGAAATTTTATGATTCAATTATTTTATAACCATTATTTGACCCATCACTTACAAATTATTGGAAGTCAAAAAGTTTTTTAAAAAAATAGAAAATAGCAGACGATAAATAATAAATTTCCTGACTATTACACGAACATTTTGGTTTTTGAAATTTTGACTGACGTGAATGTTCAAAATGTTGATAAAGTTTGCCTACCATGGTTCTAACACTTCACCTACTTATCAAACCAAATAAAAAGCGCATTAAGCTAATGGCAGTAATGGAGTCTGACTCAGAGACAGAAAATGATGACAGCTTTTCTGATGAATTACTGCGTTACAAAATGGAGATGAAAGTTTCTGAATTCATTAACCCTCTACAATGGTGGAAACTTAATGAACACCGATATTGTCATTCCTTGCCAAGACCGTTTTGTGCATACCAGTTACCTCAGTTCCATGTGAATGATTGTTCAGCTCAGCTTGATATATTGTCAATTAGACCCGCTCATCACTTGAACCAAATAATGTCATCACTTGTGTTTTTGCGTAGTGGTTAAAAGATAACATATAAAGGAGACATTCCAGTGTTATTTAGATTTTCAACAAGAACATTTAATAAGTGTTACTTATGACATCAGAAACTTTAATTTTTGGCGTTAATCGAAATTAACGATTAATTATCGTTAATTTTTCAAAAATTAACTATTCAATTTAAATTGATCGTTAACAGTCCTAAATATCAGTATTTGAAGAAAAAAAACTCTTTTATTCGGCCATCGCCTGTGGTGAAACATTTGCAATCTGTGGCAGACCTAATTATCTTTTGAAAGTGGTGGGCTCAATGATAACAATAAAAATAGTTTAATGCAAAAATTACAACCGCTGATTAAATTAGTAAAGTAAAGTAAAAGTAGTGAATGAATCTACATCTGTTAACAATTACTTTGTTGAAGGAATAAGAATAGTTATGAGATCGAAAGTTTTATTTACCACCCTTCTTTTTGGAAGAAATAAATATTTTCCAATACCTATCTTTTTAATGCCAGAGTCGAAGAAATGTTTCCAGAAAAATTACAATGAAACAAGGGCAATCATTAATTCAGTTAATTCAGATGACTGATACTCTTTCTAAAGTTTCTAACTAAAAAAACTAATATTTAACTAAAATCAATTGCAAAGCTAACTTCAATTGACAAAAGAAATGTTTGACAAGTTCAAAAAGGCCACTAGGGAAATGCTGGAAAGCTGAACTCTATACAGTCTCCTCTGTTCATATGTGAAAAACATGGTTATTCTCTCGTGTATCTGAATGCAATGTAAACATTTCCAGTATTCTGTGGTGTTCTGTAGACACCTAAAATTAAAATATAATGGATTTAACTTTATTACTTTATATAACCCCTATACAGATTTTTTTTCTTGGCAGGTCTGTTATATATTTTAATTGTATGTAATAGTTATTGTCCTTGTAGGAAATTATTGAAGTTTTATTTATTTCCAGAGCTTACTTTTCCTTATAATGATACCATTAATGATATTATTGACACCGTCACATGCTCAGATTAGAAAATGCTTTTTTTTTCAATTTTATTTCACAGATCACTAGTTTTCCCATCATCAGCAGTATGTCTGCTGAAAGAGATGATACACCAGACCTTGAGGGCAGTCAGCCACTGTTTCAACCCAATGAGGAGGCCGTCACTCAAATCATGAGTCTTGGGTTTTCAAGAAATGCTGCCATAAGAGTAAGTCAGACAGATGTAACTTTCATGGCAAACATTTTAAGGAAATATTTATTTTTCATATTGTTGATTATTAACCCTACCGACTCGAGTTACCGAATATTAAATAATTTTTTTAAATTCCTATATAACTAGTTACCGCATTCTAGGTTTTTGGGTAAACATGTGGAAAACCCTAGGGAAGTACTAAAAATAACTAACCAATTGGCGTGTAACCTAAATAAAAGTCATTGCAAAGGGCTGCCCCAATGTTTTGAATTTATTTGTGTGTGTTTATTATGTGAAATGTTTTTGAAAATTCAATGTAAGACGAGTGTCTGATGAATCAAGCACTTGACAGGAAAGTGGAACTTGGTTTATGTGTTTTATTCTTTTGATTTTTTCAGTATCTAAGTCATAATTTTATCAAGAATACGTTTCTAGGTCAAGTAACACTATGTTAGAGCTAATTATAGTACATGTAGTGTGTTGTGTGTATGACATGTGAAGCGTGTGTAGAAAACCATTCCAGATACAACAAGCGAATCCTAGAATTTCTTATACAGACAATCCATGTGTTGTAAAAAAAATATTTTTTCTGCTAAGTGGATCAGTGCATAAAGGTACAAAATTGGCACTAAATAAAAAATAAACATATTTTCTACAATTTCTCAAAGTTTTATTCCATTCCAAGCACTACTTTGCATGTAAGTAATAAAATCTACAGTATGTTCGTTGTTTCTCTTTAGTGCCAGGGAACCAAGGTATAGGCGAGAGTTAGGCTGGGGGATTCAGGGCGGGTAGGGTTAAGACCCATTGCTAAGGGTAGCTTTAAGTAAATTTTTTTTGTTTTAAGCCATCCATATATTAGGGGTTGGCCGGATATCTTGGTTTCCGGCACTATCCCATTTGCCAAATACTTATTGCAGATCCAGGTAAATGCAAAATATGAAAATAATAATACACTGATATTACATCAGCAGTTATTAATACAGACTTACAATGGTAACCATGGTGTTAGTTAGAAACTTAAACTGTACATTTCATAATATTTTTTTGCTTCCTAGGTTCTCAAGAGCATGGATTCATGGTTATCTATCTGGAGATTATTTTAAAATTTTGACTACTTATCCCTATTGATCATTTATACATAGAATATTAATAGAACTAGCTGTCAAGAAAATTGTATCGACTCAAAAGTTAATTAAATATGATTTATGTTGTGTTCTGCCTTTGTTACTTCTTCTATGGTTTGCCGTCATGATTGCTTTTTTTTTCTCAGGCGTTGTTCTATACTGGAAATCTCACAGCGGATCAAGCAGCTGATTGGCTCTTAGAAAACAATGATAAAAACTTGGACACGCCACTGGAGGTAAGCCACTAGTGCCATCATTTAACACTCCAGAAATTCAATATTAAATGATATAAACTTGGACACACTACTGGGGGTAAGCCACTAATGTCATCATTTAACACTCAAAAAATTCAATATTAAATGATATAAACTTGGACACACCAATGGAGGTAAACTGCTATTGCCTTTATTTTACGCTCTAAAGAAATGAAATATTAACTAAATTTCATAGACTTTTAAAGTTATTCTTATGAACTCTAAATGTCCTTTACATGATTTACCAGTTAAAGAGAAAATTTACACTGGTGTGAAAGCTGCAGCCCAATACAAAATTTACATCATTATTCTGATACTAGTGTATCACATGTCAAAAACAGCGGAAGTTTTCAAAATACATACACATCAGATTAAAAAATAATGTAATATAGAACTTTCTAGAACTAATATAGAAAGGTCATTCTCTTTTTGTGCCGCCAAACAATGGAATTCTCTACCATTACACATCTGTAGTATTCCAACTACCAAGTCCTTCAAGACTGCACTTAAGATGCATCTTTTCAAAATGTATTTACAAAATTAATGAAACAACGTTTGTTTTTAATGATTAGCGTAGCTTATGTGTAATGTACTGTCCTTTATGTTGTTATTATGGTATGAATGGTTATTTAATTATTATATGTATGTTATGATCTGCATGTAAAGCGCTGTTAGCCCGGTTCCTTACTGGGGTACAGCGCTATATAAATTATCAATTATTATTATTATTACTTCCATTTATTTTATTCATTTATTTCCCTATTGAACAATTTTATGCGGACGTTCAAAAAGAGTTATTTTTTTGGTGCAGTAATTTGGTGTGCTGCTTTCTAAAATTAGTAGCGTCACAGACATACAGACGGGACAGACGGACGTGACATACATTGCAAATTATGTGTATTGATTGTATGCTCCCTGTAGGCTGACCTGCAAGGTACCAGTGACAGCAGTGATGAGGACGATTTCCTGAGTACAGATTCCTTCAAGATGGTTTTCGTTGTGAATGGTGAGCTCAACATGGGTGTTGGTAAAATAGCAGCTCAAGTGGCGCACGCTTCGCTGAGCTTGTTCAGGAACTTGATGGAAGACGAGGTGAAAGCCGAGATGCTGATGGCCTGGGGGCACCTGGGGTAAGTTGCTGGAGCTTCTGCGATGACAGCCAGCTCTCTTTTCAGTTGTTATGAGAGCTAATTTTATACATTTATGTACGTTTTTTAAAAATATTGTTTGCTGTGATAGTGATAGCAGCATGTTTTCCTCATGCATTAAATCAACTTAATCAGTGTGATCTTACTCTCTTGAAACCAGGGAAACTAAGATTGTTCTAAAGGGGGACAGCAGCCTGCAGCTCGACAATCTGGCAGCCCAGGCAGCTGCGTGCAACATTGACCATTACCTTGTACAGGACGCTGGTCACACCCAGGTTGCGCCGGGGTCGAGGACAGTGCTGGGTTTGTTTGGCAAGGTTGATGAGGTCGACAGGGTCACGGGGAAGCTGAAGCTGTTGTGATGATGATCTGAGATAACTCTTCAATTTATGGTCCATTCGTATATCCGGGGGTTGTTGATTACCTTTACTAGAGAAGAATCTCACTGGAATTCAGTTTAATTTTGTTAGTGCTTTGCTCATTGTTTTAATCTTCATTTAGATAATGATTTATTTTTTTTTACATCTCAATGCCACTGTAAAAAAAATAATTTAAAAATGTATGATTAGTCTAAATTTATAGAAATTTAAAACTATATTGATAAAATCAACAACACACAGTTTGGGTTATTTTGATGTTTCATAATATATGATGGATGGTCATGTAAGCACTCCGATTGTTACAGTTACATTGTGCAGTGGTCTCCCCACTTAACTGGCCAAAAGTGAAAACTTTTAGACTTTTTGTTGTATAGCCGTGCGAGTGGCAACATAATTGTCTAACACATGGCATCTTGTGTTAAATGATTTATCTACTTCACCGAGTTAAGATGATTCTAAGTTCAACCCGGCTCCTCAAGCCTGTGTGGTGGTTTATTTGCCTGGCTTAGATGATGAAACTGTCAGACTGAAGAAGAGTATAGTGTTGGGGACTCTGTTGTGGAAGATAAAATTCAATTTAATACCAGCACACATTTCACAGGATGGTGCATCATCTACCCTGTAAGTGAGCTAAAAAAACACTAATTAGATTTTATTTACGGCTTTTAAAAAAATTTTTTTTATGATTATTAGAAATTAATAATTTTAAGATTTGAGGAAAGAAATCAAATAAAGTGACATTGTTTTTTCTTTCTGTATTTTTTACTTTTTATCAGATAAAGGTTCCGAATGGAATAAATCTTTTTCAGCTTATGCAGTGTTTAGGTTTTTATCATGACTGGAGAGTTGATTGTGGGTGAATTGTGTGTTTTATGCTTCCATACCTGGTACTGGTATATTGTCAGTTGTCAGCTATTCACAGTGATTCACAACTATTCTGTTTTTCAATAATAATGGACTGCATTGAATCCATGTAAAGTAAACAGAACTAGTATGTAAAAGTTTGACATGAAAGATCAAGATATTACATGGGAAATGTTTTTGCTAAAAGTTTTAATCAGCAGGTTACGCAGAAAGTTTATTTTTTAAACATATATATATATATATATATATATATCAATGGATGGAGGAGTATGAAATCCGTAAATATACTTAGGGGGGAAGTTTGATCAAAATGTAAGTTGTGTTGTTTTTGGCACATAATTGTTATATGGAATCATCCACAATCTTTCTTATAACCTGAATCAGGACACATTATATGACAACCCTCTTACGTAAATAAGCATACAACTTACATCTCAATTATTTGCATCTACAAGTTTACGCATTTGTATTTATTTATTTTCTAACTCCTTTTGCCTACTGATTGAAGTATTTTGCCAAAACGTTAACTTTGTAGAGACTTATTTATTTTGTGCCATTCTTTCACTTACCTAGTTCTTCAAGTATTCCTGCATTTTGCACCCCATGTTGTGAAAATTGGTATGATTTTTTGAATGCTAATTTTTTTTTCAAGTTATTTGATAAATAATTTTAAATTAAAAAAAAACATTGCTGATGCATTATTTGTTGTTTTATACAATATTACTTGCATCCGGCTCATGTCACTTAATTCGTTAATTTACTTTTGGACCCCACAAATTTCCCACACCTCTTCTGGGTCCGTTTTCCAACTCGAATTGTGGAGGTTGTAGCCTTACGGTTACAGGGAGAAAAGTTATCTTCTCCTAATACTTTTCCCCAATCTATTGCTTGCTGATTACCTACAACCTCCAGGGCAAGTGGCAGAAAGTCTGGGCTTTAAAGTGCTAGTCCAAAATGTGGCATTTATACTACTCCATTTCAGATTTAACTGAAGATATCTTATTTTAAGGCCAGTAAATCATTTTTCAATGTATATTTGTTAAATCCTCCATCATCTTTGACTGAAAAGATTTGTCAGTGATGGTGTAATAAGACTAATTATGGATAATCTTTAATTCAATTTTTTGTCTGTCATCAGTAGTATAGCTTGTTGATTATACAATATGTTTTATTAACAGCATGCTGGTCAAACACAAAATATTGAATATAATTTAGTGCTATTATGAGTTTCTCATAACTAGACCATGCAAGCTATGATGAGATATTGAGAAACATCTATTTAATCTTCAATAATTACTCAGTAGTTTAAATGAAGTGTGTATTTTCTTACCTTTGATCAGTTAATTATTATTTGTGGAACAAATTGTAGGTATTCATTTTTTTTTAAAGAATGTTCTTTATAAATATTCAATTTAAATAGAAAATTTTTAAAATAAATTCAGGATATTTTTCCATACTGCAAACCAAATAAAAATTCCTTTCGTTAAAAGTTGCATTAATGAAAAAAAAATATTTTAAGTTAAACAATTAAAGTTGGTTGTTTTTATTTATTAACAACATAATTTTTTGTTTTGCTGTAGATTCATTCTTAAATATATATATATTAATTATTATTATATATAATGTGCTTTTGTGTGGAAACAGTCATAAAGTAAGTGAGAATTCTTTCTGAAACCAAGTCTTTCTAATAATATCAGTATTTAATTATTTTTTATAGAAATGATTTAGTAAAATGAATGTCTTAATTCAAACAGGACGAGTATGGTCCTAACTTACTTGACACACTGCAAATAGAAAGTACTTGATCTCTTCTAACTTTTCAAGATAATAAATATATATTTTCTCAAATATTTTTTTTCAATTAATTTACCTCAGATTTTCATTGTTGGTACCAGTACCAAGAACTAGGGACCAAAACAAAGAAAGTTCTCTAATTGTAAGATGTTTTAAAGCCACGTCATATCTCAGTTATTTGATTTGCAAGGGATTTGATGTTGCAACTCTTTTACTGTAAAAAAATTTCAGGAGCTGCAAATTTTGAGTTTGAACTTTTTATTCAAGATGACCTCAATATTGATTCCAATTAATGAAGTATTTTGTGCAAAACTTCTTCATTATCTACTAAATTTGTTGTTTCTAATAGAATTCCTGAGAGCATTTACTATGAGATTTGAACATTTTTTTTTGTGAACATTTAAAAGGGATCAAAATCTTAAGTGTTCAATTTTATTTAGAAGTACACAGAAATAATTCTATATAGTTTTATATCCCTGCTGATTTTGTAAGTATGTGCTATCCAAAAGAACATTATGAAAAACTTTGCAATAAACTTAATTTTAGAAAACAGATGTTGGTGTTTGTCATTATGTTTGTACGCCAATTATTATTTATGGTATGATCCTCTTGGATACTCTCTTGGGCGTAATTATCCTCTTTTCTGTTTCTCAGTTTAAAATTGTTACTTGAAGTAAGTGGATTGTTTCCCTTTCATCATCATCATTCAGTTCCAGTGAACTTTGACCTCTGGCCATTGTGAGGGGCACACTTTCAGCAGCTGCTCTTTGATTACCTTCTAGGTGTTGGTATTTTGTATAAGTAGACAGGCGTAAGTCTTAAAGCGCCATGCAGTGGAAGAGGTTTAACAGTAAGAGGTTATGCGCTACTGATTCATTTGGTTGTTTGCATACCAGGAACTATCGCACTGGAGGACACCAGGAACTACCGCACTGGAGGGCACCAGGAACTACCGCACTGGATGACACCAGGAACTACCGCACTGGATGACACCAGGAACTACCGCACTGGAGGACACCAGGAACTACCGCACTGGATGACACCAGGAACTATCGCACTGGATGACACCAGGAACTACCGCACTGGATGACACCAGGAACTACCGCAATGGAGGTCACCAGGAATTACCGCACTGGAGGACACCAGGAACTACCGCACTGGAGGACACCAGGAACTACCGCACTGGATGTCACCAGGAACTACCGCACTGGAGGACACCAGGAACTACCGCACTGGATGTCACCAACCCTAGTGACGCCTCTGAGTTGGATCGACGATGTGGATAAGCATTTCAATCTGCTGGGGGTTCACGCATTGAGGCGGAAAGCTATGGATCGTTGCAAACTTAAGAATGCCATTCCAATACATGTGCGAGAGAAGTTTGCCCGGTCCAGGTCTGGATCATCGCAAGAAAGTCAATGACCGGAGCAAATCCTGACACCCTCTATTAAATTTATGAACACATTCCCATAGTTCATATTTTCAGTAAGTTTGGTGCTCAGTAAGTTTGGCGCTAAGTAAGTTTGGCCTTAAGTAAATTTGGCGTTAAAAGTAAGTTTGGCGCTTTTAAGTAAGTATGGCCTGCACTGACCAAAAAAAACAACAAACAAACAAAAATACCCTTTTTACTGATCAAAGTAAACATTGAAAAGAATAAAGTAACTTGTATTAAAATTTTCACTAATCTTCTATATCCTCATTGTGTAAAAAGTTTTTCCAACTTTATTGCTTATTGCAACTATTAGTGGGGAATCATTTATTTATAAAGAGGATTTACAAAATAGAATCCTCCTCGCCATAGAACAAACTCAGTATTAAGTGTTGCTACAATGAGTCATATTTAATTCCGATTGGAAATAAGGGCACTGGGGTGAGTCATGTCTTATCGATACAGACCCATCATGACTTGCAAGTGACGCGGCGTTCACAGGCCACGGCTATGAGGGTTCCACGAATTACCCAGTCGTCTTTGTTTGGGACCATTTCAGAGCTGGGTGGACTCAGGGAAACCCTTTTTCCCGGGAATAAATCTCTGCCTTCAGAGGGATTCGAACCTATGGTACCGTCGGTACGCCAGCGGAGTGCGCATGCCACTCGACCACCGTGCCCCTTTGACGCTTGTTACCTGGTGTCCCTCTGAGTCCACCCACATCCGATTGGGTACCAAGCACTAGTTAGGGAGACGAAGGTGGCTGTGTGGAACCCTCGTAGCCAGTGAGGGCTGCTTCACTTGCTGTCATGGTCTATGGGCGCAATAATCTTCTGTATAGAAGGAGCGTCTGTATAGATCAGACAACGCTGTCTTATGTTTACTGTCAACACCTTGTGCGGGATTGTTCCAACTTATGAATAGTGTCACCGCCTCCCTTGAAGTGCGTATACAAAAGTTAACAGAGACTCGTACACATATTTGGAAGGATAAAAAGTAGGGATGTACCGGATTTCGGCTCCGGCTCTGGTAAATCCGGAATCAGGCCATTTTTACAAAACCGGATTCGGGTCAGGTCAATTTTTGCCTGACTTGGGCCGGATTCGGCAATTGTACAGTAGCACTTCCAATTACAGTATTTCTCGCTTATGTAAATAAAAATTTAATTTAAAAAAAAACCTACTCATTTTGAATTTTAATAGCACATTATTACGTCATGAGTTTGTGGGACTTGAACACAGTGGTACGTTGGTATGTGTCTGCTTTGGTATAAGTCCAACTCGGTATACGTCCTGTTTGGATGTGAAGCATTTTGCTTGGTATACACGACCTTTGTTTGGAATACGACACGTGGGCTATAACTTGTGTGGGGATGTCCATAAATGACGTCACACGATTTTTGCCGATTTCCCGCCCCCCCCCTCGTCACACGTCGTCACAAAAATTTACCCTCCCCTCAAATATGACGTCATAAAGCCCCCCTCCCCCATGCCCAATATAAGCAGTATTGCTTATTTGAACAAGAGTATTTTTCCAAATCACGTTATTGTCAGTTAAGTATCTATTAATTAGTTAAAAGTAAGGCTGCACTCTAATATCGTAACACGCGAGAAGACATTTAAAAGGATATTAAATAAGTCAAAGATTTAAGTTGAACTTTTATTTAAAGTTTCCATGATTTGATGTGACGTCACAGTTGTTCAAAACAACACTCACAAAAAATCCCTCTCATCACACATCATCACACATGTGTGACCCTCCCCCCCCCTCTAGGTGCGTGACATCATTTATGGACGGTCCGTTTGAGTCAAAATGGCATATCGCGTTGCACAATGTTCCCTTTAAGCTGCACAGCTTTACGGCTGCGCAGATATCTGACCGACTCCGCGCAGCAGCTTAGAATTTCCGCGCAGTAAATTTTGTCAAATATAGCAACAACAAAAAATGGTTTTTGTGCAACTTTGCACACGATATCTTTTACTTTGCTCACGGACTAAATGAACCTTAGAGGGAACATTGATCGCGCATGCGAAGCATGTATTAATGAATGCAAACGGCGCGATACTAAAGTGTGTGAGTACGGCAGTTGCTACCATTCAGTGAACAATTAGCACAGTATATATATACTATCACTGTTGTTGCGAGTTGTAACTTTCTTTCTGTCAGGACAGTGTTGAAGTTTTGAACATTTTGTAAGTTGTGGGGGGGGGGAGACGAAATGTTTACCCCTCCTTGGAGTCTTGGGTTAAATTTTTGTCTGGGTGAAATTTTCGACAATCTAAATGGAGAGAGAGGGTTCAAATTTTGGTTTAACTCAAGGAAACTCGTAATGCATTTTAATTGTCGACAGCAACGATCGGAGTTTTTGCTCTCTCAAAGCCCGAACCCTTATTTCTTAATGACATCTTGATTCTCATTTCTATAGTGTTTATTTATAAACGGACCAATATCTTGACTACTTTCTATAGTGTTTATTTATAAACGGACCAATATCTTGCATACTTTCTATTTGATTAAAATTATACTATTATCCTAAAGTTTAAAACATAATTTCAACAATAAGCGTTTTGCGCACCTAGCATGAAACTTAAGGGAAAGAATATTACTATTTCTGCTAGTGTGACCGATTCAGCACTGGATAATGTAAAAAACAATTGTTGTAACAAAAATAACGTCTTAGCAACAATCAAAGTCAAGTGGAAAGGTTTTCAAAAATTAAGATTGTTATTTAAGATTTCTTTAAAAATGGACACGGAAATTTATGTCAAGAAATTATTTGATCTCCTAAAGGTTGTATGAAAAATACTAAGACTAAATTCAGATCAAAATGATCTCTTTCAAAATTCATATTTCAGCTTCACTTGGATAATTTTGCAAAGATATAAAAAAATATTAGCCCCATACTTTTACTGCTATTTCTTATATCGCGGATAATTTATTAAATTTTTGTTAAAAAGTTGCTTTTTCATTACCTTTTTTTACAGCGGCACATAAAGACGACGTAATTGTATAACTAAAAAACTTTTTTATCTACAAAAATACTTTAGGGAAAAGAAGAAAACCCTGCACAAACTTGGGAATTCGCCGAATATATGGTCAATCTAATGAAAGATAAACCAAATGAACTTCAACAATTGATAGCTCGCCTTCAATCTAGAAATGAAGGACAACGCCATCGCTGCATGCCAGTTAACTGGCCAAAAGACGGCTATGTAGAGGTAGGATATTTTTTACATTGTTGCTGTGTGTTGGCTTTCCTTATGTCTCGTGAGACGACGTTTCTGTGCTCCTGTGGGATCCTCGCGCATGGCCCTGCAGCTTCTGTTGTGGCTGTACAAGCCCACTCGCGAATGGCAGCCTTTGCCGCACTTCTGGCACTGAAAGGCAGCACCTGTGGTTGGCTGATTGGCTCTCCTTTTCCTCTTCTGGCGGTCCGCGTCTGCGACCTGCCGCAGGTCTCTTTCTCCTGCTTCTAGCCCGGCAGTCAACGCCTGTCTTCATCGGTGTCTGTCCCCAGCGAGTTCCTCCCAGCCATTTATGTCGATGCCAATAGCTTTGAGGTCTCTCTTGCAGACATCTTTGAAACGGAGGTGAGGCCGGCCTGTAGTCCTCTATATTACAGTTTAAATAACTAGAACTGAAATTTATATATTTTAAATGTTGGACGAAAATATTTCGTATTTTAAAGTCTTCACATTCTCACTTCTAAAATATTTTATTCAATGTGTTGTTATTTTGATGACGTCATTTGAATGAATAAACATAGATGTATAGACTGAATTTTTTTGCTCAAAGCGACATGTAGTCAATGTTTCGCTATTGTGGTAGGCACACAATTTCACACTTGCGTCTTTCTTTTCCCTTTAAATAGATTATACTATACTTAATTTTGAATTATATTTTTAAATACTTAAATCTCTGATGATTTGCACTTTATATAATTGTTTAGATTATTTCTATTCATACAAAAAATGCATTAAAGTCTATTATTTTCAGTTATTAAGAAAAAGAGCTGAACTGTCTATCATATTTGCCCAAACTTTTTTGTAGCCCCATGCGGAAGAAGATTATTTGGCGTCCTCCCAGATTTGCAAAGATCCATTCCCGGCCAAAAAACAGCAATGTTGTGTCGAGCCTGGCGATTTCGTCAATCTAAAAGAGTTAGGTAAATTAGCTTTGCCATTTAAGAAAAATAAATGAAATTAATGTTCAAATTTTTGCAACCAATATCAAAATTTAAGTGTTCTCCTGGTTTTCAAGATCATTCACGAAAGTTCACTAATTGGAAGTAGTTTATCCTCTTATTTATTGCTGAACAAGTTACAATATTATATTTTTTTTTATGTAAGGGGGCCGTCCATAAAGTACGTCACGATATTTTTGACCATTTTTTACCCCCCTCCCCTGTCACAAACTGTCACATATCTCGGGACCCCCCCCCCTTAAAGTACGTCACACTTTCAATAAAAATTAATTAACGCCTATCTAAAATATCTAATTTAATAATAAAAATACACTTCACTATTTAGCTGTATTAAAATATAAGATTTCCACTTAAAAGTAGGGATGTACCGGATTCAAAATTTTGCCGGATATATGAAGTGTAATCTGACCATAGCCTGAGTCATATTTTTTTTAAATGGCAGGATTCAGGATTTGACGGAGCCATTGTGAATATTAATAAATTAGGGCTCTATGAATTATGAATTGAAATCCTGCCTGAGCCGGATTTGTAAAAATGGCCGGAATCCGGATTTTCTGGAGCTGGAGCCGAAATCCGGTACACCCCTACTTAAAAGAACTATCAGATTATTAAAGTGACTTTAATAGTATTAATCAGAGAGCTGCTGTTCGCGGATGAAGCAGGCCTTACCTCACATACAGAGATATGACTCCAACAGTTGGTCAATAAGTTCTCAGAGGCATGCAAGTATTTTGGTTTAACGATTAGCCTAAAAAAGACCAACATTATGAGACAAGGCGCAGACAGCCTCCCAGCAATCTCCATTGAGGGAAACACCTTGGATGTCGTCGAGGATTTCACCTACCTTGGCAGTAACATCATAAGCACACTCTCCCTGGATAAGGAAATAGGAACCAGAATCAGCAAGGCCGCATCATGAATGACTAGGCTGAATCAAAGAGTGTGGAACAATGCGCAGCTCACAGATAGGACGAAAATCACTGTGTACCTGGCCTGCGTGCTCAGCACACTCCTCTATTGCAGTGAGTGCTAGACAACCTACGACAAGCAAACAAAGCAGCTCAACAGCTTCCACTTACGATGCTTGCGTAGGATTCTACACATCAAGTGGCAGGACAAGATCACCAATGTCGAGGTACTCAGAAGGAGCCATATGCTGAGTATGCACTCAATTCTGAATGAGAGGCGCCTGCTGTGGTTGGGTCATGTCCGCAGGATGAGCTCGGAGCGCTTCACTAGAGCCTTGCTTTACGGTGAGCTGGCAACTGGTATGAGAAAAAGAGGTCACTCCTGCTTGCGCTTCAAGGACGTCTGCAAGAAAGACCAGTCACTAGCACAGATAGACCATAAAACGTGTCCTGCATGTTTCTTCAACATTGTTTGTGAGGCAAAGTATAAGTGACATTCTTTGCAAATTTGATCAAGTAAGCTGGTCTGCAAAGATGGACAAAAAAGATCAAACGGTTGTACTTTGAAAACTCCTGTTGATCTTGGCATAATGTCAGCAGATTTGAGAGTTTGTGGCACAAACAATTAAGGAAACTTATGAGAATCTGCATCTTCTCTTCTTGAAACTCTAAGTCCATCAGTTGTTTTGTTATTTAGGATTAGAGGAGGAAATCTCGAAGGTAAAATGTTGAAACATGAGCTTCGCATTTTGTCGCAACATTTTATGTCCTAATATTTCACAATTGAAGTGAAATATTGGCTGGTGCGAACATGATTGTCAAACCTTTCCAGATCCTTCGATATCAGTCCGGCTTCAACTTATTCAGATTTATGAACAACACATTCAGGAGATACGCATTTCATTCTATTTTAACATAAAACTAATTCAAATGTTTCAAAAATTTATTTTAAAACTATTAAATTCTACTAAAAAATATTTAAAAATTAATTAGAAAAAAAAATGTGTGACGTCACTCATGGCCTGACCCCCCTCCCCTGTCACAAACTATCACACTTTCGTACCCCCATCCCCTTGAGCGTGACGTACTTTATCGATGGCCCCTAGGCGACTAAACATCATTCAGGAAAAAGAAAATTAAAACATTGTTTTTATTTTGTGAAATTGATTGTTCGAGGCACATTTGATTTCCAATGAATATAGGGCCACTGTGGTCGAGTGGCATGCGCGCTTGGCTGGCATACCGATTGTCACCGCTGCGACTTGTCCCTGAGTCCACCCAGCTCCGAATAGGTACCTGACACTTGTTAGGGAAACAAAGGCGGCTGGGAATAGTGTGAAACCTTCATAGCTGTGGCCTGTGAACGCTGCTTCACTTGCCAACAGTCTGGTATGGTCTGTGAACGCTGCCTCACATGCCAACAGACCGGCATGGCCTGTGAACGCTGCGTCATTTGGCAACATACCGGCATGGTCTATGAACGCTGCGTCATTTGCCAACAGACCGGCATGGTCTATGAACGCTGCCTCACATGCCAACAGACCGGCATGGTCTATGAACGCTGCCTCACATGCCAACAGACCGGCATGGTCTATGAACGCTGCTTCACTTGACAACAGACTGGCATGCCCTGTTAACGCTGCCTCACATGCATGCCAACAGAGCGTCATGGCCTGTGAACGCTGCTTCACTTGCCAACAGAGCGTCATGGCCTGTGGACGCTGCTTCACTTGCCAACAGACCATCATGGCCTGTGAACGCTGCTTCACTTGCCAACAGACCGGCATGGTCTGTGAACGCTGCTTCACTTGCCAACAGACCATCATGATCTGTGAACGCTGCGTCATTTGACAACAGACCGGCATGGTCTGTGGACGCATAAATCTTCTGTATAGAAGGAGGTTCTGTACAGATAAGACAAATGAGATAAGATCATACGGACGGTGTAATATTTTCAGTCGACTAAAATATATTTTTTTAATCTGCCCGGAACATTACAGTGTTAATTACGAATGACCTCTCTGTATACTGTAGGCCAACTGTAGAATTTTGATAATGAAAATGTATATTTTAACTAACTTTTTTTCATGAAATATTTCTTTTTTAAAACCACTTATTTTTAACTCTATTTCATATGAAAAGAACAAGACAATAATGTTTCAACAGGTAAGTGACACATATCCTGAGATAACTTTAACATCAGCAAATACAGAGAAATTTTAGTTTACTAATTATTTTACAAGCCATCACAGCCACTTCATGTTTTAAACTTTACTGCAAATTACGTCAAATCTAATCAGTCTAATTCGCTGCAATAAACTACAAATTACGATAGATCAGGTCAAATCTACCACCACGCCAAGACAGTCTCTAGGCAAACATAAACTTCTTTACAAGCGCTTTGTGTGTTTTATAAAATGATTTAAGCAACAATTACTTTTCTAAAACTTAAAAGAATAAATCAAAACGCTCTTATTTGAAGTTACTTTTTACTTTTGTCAAGAATGTATGCCTTACCCCACTTATTTTAAACTCTATTTCATATGGAAAAAGACGAGTCCACTGACGAGGACACCGGCATACAATGTAAGTAATGAATATCTCAAGATAATATTAACATCAGCAAATACAAATAAATGTTTTATTATTTACCTTATAACTATTGGTTAACCGGATTTGGACTCCGGCTCCGACAAATCCTGAATCTGGCCATTTTAAAGAATCCGGCCAAATCCGGCTCCGGACAGATTTTAAAAAATTTAATCTGGTACACCCCTACTTATAACTAATCACATCCACTTAATGTTTTTATTTAACCGTAAATTACATCAAATCTAATCTCCTTAAGTCGCTGCAATAAACTACACATTACTAAGATCAGTTCAGATCAAATATTTCACAACAAGAAAAACTTTACTCAAACATGAATTGATGTAGCTTCATTTCGTCTGTTGTAAAAAAAGTGATTTATTTAAAAAATACTTTTATAAAACCTGAAAGAATTCATCAAAACACTTGTGTTTGATCTTACTTTTTAATTTTGTTATTGATGTATGCTTGAACTCACTTATTTATTCTAAAGGCTGTCTTGAAGAACAAAAGGATAGGCCAAAATGGAGATCTCTAAAAAGAAGTGAGTAATAAACAACAGAGCAGAAGTAGGAGTTCGTAGCAATATTTTAAAATGTCAACCTTTCTTCAAGTGTTCGCCTCCTTCCGAGTGGACACGGTGGTCGTCTGTCGTGTCGAGAGTCACGGGTTCGAATCTCGGTGAAGGTAAGGTATTGTTCATGAGCTCCGAATGGATACATGATATCAGTTGGGGGAAGTAAAGGCGGCTGGGCATTGTGCTAACCATACAATCCCCTCGCAATGTCGTAGACATAGCAACTTGTGAGCGCTGCTTCATTTGGTCCTATGGCCAACGTGTTAAAAAAATGTAGCTTTACTCCCTTTATAACAAAAATTGTTTTTAATTTCGACATTAAGCCAGACTCCTTCTTTGGATTAGTTTATTTTTAAAAATTTTTGTCATTTATAATAGAATGTCCATGTCCAATTGGGCTTTTTTGTGTGTGGCGAAGCTGAATAACTTTAATAACTTTGTCCGACTTTAACTGTTTGACAGCCACCTTTGTAATTTACAACAGTTCTCGGAAAAGCCGATAAAGCTTTGTTCTCACACGGCCTGAGATCATCAATGTAAGTGATTTATCTATTTTCAGTGAATAGCAAGAGTAAGCACTTGACCTCTGACGTTGCGATTTTTATGTGACCTCCCTTTTCTCAAACACTCCCCTCCCCTTCGTCACACATCGTCACAAATGTGTGGAACCCCCCCCCCTTTCCACCCAGGCACGTGACGTCATTTATGGATGGCCCCAAAGCTCTTTTAACGAAGCTAATGTCATAGGCTAGCCATTCAACCTCCCTTTTTCCCTAA
Source organism: Ampullaceana balthica (assembly GCA_944989445.1). Lineage (NCBI taxonomy): Eukaryota > Metazoa > Mollusca > Gastropoda > Lymnaeidae > Ampullaceana > Ampullaceana balthica. The sequence goes on along the minus strand of CALYLW010000260.1, from coordinate 437,826 downwards.
CGGAAGACACCTTTGCAACGCCTCATTCAAATCTCATTCGTTACTTGCTTTGTGCGACAAACAAACCGACGTGTGTGTGAATTTATCCTGGATAGATAGATATTATGTTTTTTGAGAAGACGTAGTTTCAGCTGATTGGTGATGATGTAAATCGCACTGATATTGCTTCACTCAACCTACTCTGTCGGATCATTTCCGTTTTCTTCTACTTGCTATCGTTTATAATAGTGATTCTTCCGCGTGCATTCATTTGTCAATTAGCGCACACAGCATTTGAGTTATTTCAATTTAGCTTGTGAGTGCCCCAGCGGGACGTTCACTTGAAGTGCATCTATCGCACCCACCCCAGCATGAAAATCAAATTAACAGCCGTCGTATTTCATCAAGAATTTCGGGAATATTTACACCGTTACAACACACTGGGTGGAGTTTAAATTATATTGGGTGATAAGAACTTTCACTTTGGAATGCCATAGGATCTTTCCACGGCTAAAATGATTGAACCTTTGGGTTTATTTAGCTTCAATATATAACACTTGCAAGTGTACTCAACAACTTCCCAAAGTTCCCTTGCGATTGGATTAATGAATAAAAAAGAATTGCCCTGTAATATTTTAATATTGGCCATCAAGTAGCTTGGTAGAGACCCACCCATTTAACTAGTAGCAAATGTTGAAAATACTTTGTATATGCTCGTATAAGGAAGAAAAAAACACATTTTCGGCCCAATGCTCCCAATGAGTGATAAAAGTAGAACATTATCTTTATCTCTATATATATAAATCAAAGTATGTATGCATGTCTGTTATAGCTAACTAAACCATTCATCCGATCGCCATGAAAATTTCGGAAACATTTGAGTACGCTCCCGGGATGGAAATAGGCTTCTTTTTTAAATTTAACACTCATGGGGCGCCGGGGGCCCATAATTGGGATTTTTTCTTTTATGAGCTATATAAAAATTAGTTTAAGGCTTAGCTGCTTGGAAAATGAATGGATCTTGACCAAACTTGGTACATAACAACTTGATAGCCTATATTAAAATACTATAGGGCACTAATTTCCTAATGTCCATTTATTCGGGGCTGGGGGCCCAAAATGTCTTTTTTCATAAACGTTTAAGTTTAAGATGTTATTCCCAATTCAATGATTAAAGATTTTGAGAAATATAGAAAATATATCCACTATAAAATTGATTGAAATAAATAGGTGTTTTGAACTTGATATCGTGCACTAATTGTGCCCTGGGGCCCTTAATGTCGTTTTTTGATTATATGAGCTATATAAAATTAGTTTATGCGTTAACTACTGAGTAAATGATTGGATCTTAACCAAACTTTGTATTTAAAAAATTGGAAGCCCACATTAAAATAAAAAATGGCACTGCACTTGTAATATCAAATTTTCAGGGCCGGGGGCCCCAAATGTTTTTTTTATACTCTAAGAAATTATTTCCCACTCAGTTTTTAACGATCTTGAGAAATATATCCATGAGGAAACTGAATTTAAATGAACAGGTTTTCAAAATGTACATCTTGAACCGAATGGGCCCGGGGGTCCCTTAATGTATTTTTTCATTATATTAGCTATTTAAAAATTAGTTTAAATGTTAGATAATGAGAAAATAACTGGATTTTGACCAAACTCGGTATATAAAAACTTAAGAGCCTAAATTAAATTACTATACGGCACTGAACTGGTAATTTCCATTTCCTCGGGACTGGGGGCCCTAAATGGTCTTTTTTACTAACTTTTAATATTGTATTCCCCATTCAATTTTGCACGATATTGATAAATATAGATAAATATATTTATATATTTGTTATGAAATTGATTGAAAGGAACAGATTTTTAACTTCATATGTTAAACTGATAGGCCGGTGACCCTTAATGTAATTCCTTTTTTAAAATCTATATGTATTCCTTTTTACTGAGATCGTTGCAACGCACGACGGGTCTGCTAGTATGCAACATAAAATCTCCTCGCGATTGTTATCAACAATATCCCGAAGTTTCATGGAATTGGACGAATCAGATAATATGTATGCAACCTGTATTGTAAAAAAATAACACCAATGACACAATGGCCCATTCGGAGCAAGATGAAACCATCAAAGCTTCTTCGGATTTCAGTATTGATAATGTTTGTTATATGTGTCATTGTTGTTAAAATCGTTTCAATCAAATGTTACGAAAAAATGATTTGGGACCACCAAACCCAAAGGACTGAAAAATAGTGGCTCAATGCCCTGCAGTATTTTAGTATGTGCTATTCCGTTCTTATTTAGCAAATTTGGTCAAGAACCATCCATTTGCTCTGAAAACAAATGTATATCGCTCAAGTTAAGGCAGAAAAGACGAATTTTGGGCATTAGGTTCCAAATGAGGGTTAATTTTTAAAAAAATGTTTTGCTGTTGTACATCCTGGAAATGTACTCAATATCTTCACAAAGTTGTATGGCGATCAGATAAATGGTTTTATTAGGTAACAAACGACACACATAACTTCGTTTAAATAATATATATATTATCTTATATATATATATATAACATCTTAGATATATAGATAGATAGAAGATAGCTTTAGTATTTGAAATAAAAATTCATAGTTTTGATTTCTAACTTTAAAAATTTCAACATAAATAATTATTATACTTATTACTTTAAAAAAATTTTTTTAATTTTTTATAATTTTTTTTTACATTATTCCACAGCATTCCTTTATTTGGTTGCACTAATACTTGCAGTGATTTGCTTGTACAAATTAGTGACGATCGGCATCTCATCTCCCATAAGTTTGAGTGTAGCCTGGAGTGCAGACATGATGGTAGACTGGAAATTTCATTTTTCATTCGACTGGGGCCTTCCACAAAAGACGTCCTGGTTGGAGACAACAGTTTCGTCAATCTGGTGTCAAATTATGTATCTACTTAACAGAGTTAAGATGATTCTTAGTCCTGCCTGGCTCCTCACACAATGATACATCCTCTACCACGTCAGTGAGCAGCAAACACAAATTAGATTTTATTATTTTATTTAAAGCTTTATTTTTCATCATGATCGTTAGAAATTAATAATTTTTAGATGTCATGAAAGAAATCAAATACATTGACATTGCTTTTTCTTTCGGTATTTTTAAAACTTTTTATCAGATAAAGGTTCCGAATAGAATCACATTTTTCAGCTTAAGCTGTGTTTATGTTTTTATCATGACCGGAGAGTTAACGGTGGATGAATTGTGTATTGTATGCTTCCATACCTGGTACTGGTACATTTGAAATTTTCAGCTATTCACATGAGTGATTCACAACTATTCTGTTTTCAATAATAATGGACTGTATTGAATCCATGTAAAGTAAACAGAACAAGTATGTACAAGTTTGACATGAAAGATCAAGATATTATATGGGAAATGTTTTAGCTAAAAGTTTTAATCAGCAGGTTAAGTAAAAAGTTGTTTTTAAACAAATATATATATAGATATATATATATATATCAATGGTAGAGTATGAAATCTGTAAATATACTTAGAGGGGAGCTTTGATCAAAACGTAAGTTGTGTCGTTCTTGGCACATACTTGCTATATTGAATCAACCACAATCTTTCTTATAACGTGAATCATGACACATTATACGACAACCCTCTTACGTAAATAAGCATACGAGTTACATCTCAATAATTTTCATCTCTAAGTCTACGCATTGCATTTATTTATTTACTTTCTAACTGCTTTTGCCTCCCGATTGAAGCTTCTGTGCCAAAATGTTAACTTTGTGTAGACTTTATTTCATGTCATCCTTTCACTTACCTGGTTCTTCAAGTGTTTCTGCATTTTGCATCCAATGTTGTGGTGATTGGTATACTTTTTTAAATATTTTTTTTTCAAGTTATTTTATAAATAATTTTAGTTAAAAAACTTCTGATGCATTATTTGTTTAACAATATTGATTGCAACTGGCTGATTTAAGTTAATTTTACTTTTGGACCCCAATAATTACATACGCCTATTCTGGGACAGTTTTCCAACTTGAGTTGTGGAGGTTGTAGTCTTGTAGCCTTACTGTTACAGGGAAAAGAGTTCTCTTCTCCTGATACTTTTTCCCAATCTATTGCTTGCTGATTACCTGCAACCTCCAGGGCAAGTGGCAGAAAGTCTGGGCTTTAAAGTGCAAGACCAAAATGTGGCATCTATACTATTCCATTTCAGATGTAACTAAAGATATATTATTTTAAGGCCAGTAAATCATTTTTCAAATCCTCCATTATCTTTTACTGAAAAGATTTGTCTGCGATGATCTAATTAGTCTAATTATGGTTAATCTTTACTTCAATTTTTGTCTGTCATCAGTAGTATAGCTTGTTAATTATACAATATGTTTTATTAACAGCATGCTTGTCAAACACAAAATATTGAATGTAATTTAGTGCTGTAATGAGTTTCTCATAACTAGACCATGCAAGCTATGATGAGATATTGAGAAACATCTATTTAATCTTCAATAATTACTCAGTAGTTTAAATGAAGTGTGTATTTTCTTACCTTTGATCAGACAATTGTTATTTGTGGAACAAATTGTAGGTATTCATTTTTTAAAAACATTTTTTTTTCATAAATACCCAATTTAAATTTTAAAAAATTAAATAAATTTCAGTATAGTTTTACGCCCTGAAAACCAAATCAAAATGCACTCTTTAAATGTTTTATTCATGAAAAAAAAGTTTTTAGTTAAACAATAAATGTTGTTTTTTTTATATTTATTAACAACATAATTTTGTGTTTTGGTGTAGATTCATTCTTACTTGTATATATATTGTTTTATATATAAATCATACTTTGTGGGTAGACAATCATAAAGTAAGCGAGAATTCTTTCAGAAACCACGTCTTTCCAATAAATATCATTTTTAAATTATTTTTTATAGAAATGTTTTAGTCACATGAATATTATTACAGAACGAGTATGGTCCTAACTTACTCGACACACTTCATATAGAAAGTACTTGTTCTCTTCTAATTTTTCAAGATTGTAAATTTAAGTTTTCTCAAATATTTTTTTCAAGTAACTTAACTCAGATTTTCATTGTTGGTATCAATACCAAGTACTAGGGACGAAGAAAAAAGTTATCTAATTGTATGATGCCCGAAAGCCACCTCATATCTCAGTCAGTGCTTTGCAAGGGATTTGATGTTGCAACTCTTTTCCGACTCTTTTACTGTAAAAATAATTTTACGTGATGCAGATTTTGAGTTAAAACTTTTTATTCAAGACAACTGTAATATTGACATCAATTAATTAAGTAATTTATGCAAAACTTCTTCATTATCTACTAACTTTGTTGTTTCTAATATAATTTTTGAGAACATTTACCCTGAGACTTACACATTTTAATTTTGTGAACATTCAAAACTGATAAAAATCTTAAGTGTTCATTCTTTTAAAAAGTACATGGAAATAATAATATATATTTTCAATCACTGGTAATTGTGTAAACATATGCTATCCAAAAGAGCATTATGAAAAACTTTGCAATAACCCTAAGTTTACAGGGGACAAAATTAGTCTTTGTCCTATTGTTTTCATACAAATCATTGTTTATATTATTAAAAGTTAAAAGTTTAAGACCTGTTTTGCTTTTGGTTTGTTTTATTGTATCTTGAGGAACAGTGAAAACACATCTTCCTGTTGAGACAATTGTCCCAATCAATTTTTAACCTCCTCTCTTTTTTCCTTTTGTTTTGTCTTATAATTCTGTTGTGTTCAGTGGCCGTTCAATCATTCTCCGTTGTTTGCATGTTTGTCAGCACTTTCTTTTCCTACCTGGTATATTGTGTATAGGCATTCATTGTAAAATTACCCTTCATGTATGTATCTTATGAGTAAATTCTTATTTAAAGTAGGGATATATCTGCTCTTATTGTTAGATCTTGATGCTCAATTGCCTTTAGCCTTAAGTACTGATTTGAAATCAGAAAAGAAAAAAACCCTATAACTTGGTGGGCCATGATCAACTGACAAGAGTTGCTTTATTAGCTACATCGTTAACCCTTGAAACGCTAGAGGATGTAAGAACCAAGAGCAAAGCAGTAATAATAATACATAAGGCGATTAATTAATACTTTGAAGTACCATACTATGATAATCTAATGCAAACCTCAGAAAGACATCGAGAGGAAAACACTTTTCTTATTTCGCTCTTCCAGAGCCGTCTTTACACCCTTTTGGACCCCCGTACAAAGAAATAGTGTTGGGCCCCTGGGCAAAGAAAGAGTGCGCCCCCCCCCCTGCAGGAATAAAAAAAAATTAATATACATAATATCCAGAGGCGTCACTAGGGTTGGTGTCACCCGGGGCGGTAGCTCATGGTGTCACCCCTTCACGACTGAAGGGGCCGTCCATAAATGAAGTCACGCGAGGTTGCTGATTTTTACCCCACCCTCTCCCAGCGTCCTACTTTGTCACAAAAACTTAGACCCCATCCCCTTTTACGATATGACGTCACAAAGCTTTGACAGCCCCCCCCCCAAGCCGTATTTTCTCAATAAAAATTAGCGTGTTGCAAATTAATATTTGTCATTTAAATATGTATTTAGGGTAATTCTGCACAGTAATATCGTAACACGCGTGAAGTCATTGAAAACGTAATTAAATAAATGGTGAACAATCAAATATGTAAGTGGAACTTTTATTTAAAGTTTCGCGTTTTTGATGTGACGTCACATTTCTTAAACACCCCCTTCTCATACCACATCACCGATTAAAAAAAAAGGGGGGGGGGTGCTGAACGGGCTAAAGCCCCCAATAATTTAAGGGCTCCCAAAATTTTTATGAATTATAGTGTATAATAAAGATGCAGGCCATTATGTTTGTACGAATCCCTGAAAATGCCTTGGACAGTCATACGGCAATGCTGTAAATGAGTAGGAAGTATATCGGAAACCAGGCTATTCTTCGTGAGAAGTCCATTGTAGCTCATTATGTGCCGTGCACAGCTCATTCCTTTAATTTGGTTGGGAAAAGAGCAGCAGGTTGTCCTACTGCGGTCAGATTTTGTTGTGTTCTGCAAAATCTTTATACCCGACTTGTTGCATCTACTCATCGTTGACAGGTACTTCAAAAACATATGAAATTGATACATGCTAACAAAGCCTTGTCTGACACAAGATGGTCAGTCTGACATGATGCTGTAAGGTCTGTTAATAACTCATACCATGAGAATATCGAAGCACTGGAAGAATTAGCAACGAATGAAAATCAGCCACGTGACTGCCGACTTGAAGAAGAAGGATTTCTAAAGGAAATTGAACAACTGGAAGTCGCTATTTTACTTGAAATTTGGGGGGGGGGAAATTTAGAAAGGAAGTCTCTCATTGAGTTTGTTAAAAAATAGCATTCTTAATTTTATCCTATGAAGACAAAGTCAGTTTGATAAAGAGACATCAACAAAACAGTATTCTCCTCAAGACAAAAATTCAAGATTGAGGTATTTCTGGTAATCATTGACAAACTTTCTTAAGCCTACAACATTGGTTAGGGGCTTATAAATACATCCATGAGAAATTTGGCTTTCTTACAAAACTAACTGAGCTCAACACTTTCGCCACCCGATGGGCAGCAGCCAAGTTAATGGAAGAACATTCAAGTGATTTCGAAGAAGGGGTCGGGTAAATCCGAAGCAACCGTTTCGTCCCCCTCAATTTACTAGCAACGCCATCGAGCGGTGCCGGTTTAGGGCCAGGAGTGCCAGTATGGATTAGCAAAAAGTGCCGCGAAGAACGCATTGGACGCCAGCTCTGAGGAAACCTTCCAGTGGGGGCTGCACCCTAGGTAGGTCTTTGATGATCCATCGGTCTGCGGCGGTCCTAACCATGGAGAACCGTGTGCTTTGCCGGGATGGCGCCAAAGTGGTAGTGGGTCGTAGTAGGAAATTCCACCACCTCCTTGTGAGGGCAACTTAGTGGGAGGCATCTTCGACTCTATGTCCTGGATGCCCAGGTGGCCGCTTCAGAAGCGACCGCTTTTTTTTTGGTTCCTCAGCTGTTACGTCCCTTTGGTGCCCAGATTGCTAAGGGGGTCTTCCGGGAAGACCCATAAAGAGCATTAGGCTCGGGGCTTCTGATTTTCTTCCACATGTAGGTTCATGAGTGATTTCGAAGACTGCTTACCTTCAGAATTAGTCAAATTTTCAGAACTCTTTAAAAAGTTATTGTCCAGCCCCAGGCTCAGGGTAAGGAAAAGGAATTAGCACAAAGCGAAACTCACAAACTTGCACAGAGCTAAAAATTTTGCTGCTTTTGAATGAGCTATATTTCACACAGTCCTTTACAAATGTACACATCGCACTTCGCATCTATCTTTCAATGATGACATCAAACTGCAGCTAAGAGCGACCCTTTTCAAAGTTGAAAAGAATATATAATGAGTCAGAATTTGCATGGGACGAAAAAGACTGAATATGCTCCCTCTAATGAGCATTGAAAAGGAACTTGTAAGCTTACTCAGCTTTATTGACTTGATTGAAAACTTCGCCATTTGAAAAATTCGCAAACGAAAGTTGTAGGTTGAAATACTAATCATACATATTTTTCAATAATGTTTGTTATTTCAAATAGAGAAAACAATTTGTTACCTCATTAATTTTTTTCTTTAAATGGAATAACGCGTAATAATATTCTTTATGGGGGCGCGTTCGTAAGCACTAAACAGCATAAGTCGGGATGGGACCGTCGTAACCGGAGGACTACCTGTATATAAACATGCATATATATGATTTCACGCCTTTAATAAATATATTAAAAAAATAATAACTCAAAGACATTGAAATCATATTTTTCCTCAAGAAAAACATCAACAAAGAAAACGCATCTTTTGATTTTTTTTCTTGGGGGGGGGGTGATAAAAATCGTTTCCCCCCCACCCCAGAGTCATGCTGTCAGTGTGTCCAAGCCCAAATGGCTTTATATCTTTTAAAACAGAAAACACTGCCTCTTTCATTCCAGCCTTTTTTAAAGATCTCTCTGCTGCGACTATTTCTTTTCTTTTTTTCCTAATTTGTTTTAATGTTGTTCGTGTGTTGGGACTGTTTTATTATTGCAAGTTAACTGATATTTTTTTAAATAAGAATTTTCGCGTTTAACGTATTTCATTGTATTTCTTATTTTCTTTCTATATTAAACAATTTGTCATCTTTTGTTTTCGGACATAAAATCGTACACAGTAAAATTTTAGGCTCGGGTGTCACCCCCTGATGGGTGTCACCCGGGGCGGCCCGCCCCCCCCGCCCCCCCTAGTGACGCCACTGATAATATCAGAGGAGTCAATAGGGTTGGTGTCACCCGGGGCGGTAGCTCTTGGTGTCACACGACTTGCCCCATAAATCTCCTCGAGGCTGCCGAATACCGGGAACACACAGATTCTTTAGTAACGTTTGAAAATATAGATCAAATGTTTGTTACAAAGGCATTAGGAGAAAAGTTGAATTTAAAGTCGATAGGTAAAATATTGTAACATTTAAAAACGAAGAACTAAATAGAAAAAATGTTAGTTTAAAATTTTTATTTTAACATAAAATTATTCATTTTAAGTAATACGGTTAGATAACTGTAGTATTTTCAAAATTCTCAAAATTGCATCTACATTGCGTTCCATTAAAATTTACAATAATTACATTACCAAAATGAGATTATATTACTAACCATTATAGTACAACTTCAAATGAGGTAAGGTTGTAACCGTTCTGTTTTGGGTTTGCAAAATCAGCAACTATCAGAATAATATGTAATAATTCAAAATACAACGTCATTAAATATATTTTAAAAATATGAATTTAGCTTTTCTGGCCTTTAAAACTGAAAACTTGTTAATTACGTCATCGACATCTATTTCTTGTGCCGAATCACTATCAATGGATAACATGGCAAGATCAGAAAGCCTTGACTGCCCCATTGTAGATCGCAAATAATTCTTTATAAGCTTTAGCTTTGAAAAACTCCTTTCACATGAAGCCACAGACACACAGATTGTAAAAAATAATCGGAAACTCAATGTGAGATAGTGGAGAGATTCTATGAAGTCCCATTCAGCTACAAATTTCAAAACGTCAAGTACGGACCAGTCTTCAGCCTCTCTGAGTTTGATATCTGCTGCCTTCGGGTGCCTTCTCAGCCTTGGTATTTCTAATAAAAGCTCTTCCTCTGACAACTCATCATAGAAAGTGTACAACCTTGGAATGGACTTTAGTAATTCTTCTTCAGTGGCAGATATCAAGCTTTTGGCTTGAACAGCCTCAAACATGGTTGCTACTTCCTTGATTGCACTTGATCTGATCTGGAGTTCAGAATTGAAACGATCAATACACTCGAACATCGACCTTTTGTTTTCTTCTTGCAGAGTTAGTCCAGCATCATTTGTTTTATCACCTGTCACCCTTTTTTCAACTTGGGTCTGTTCTCTACTAAAATTCCAAGTTGTTCTGATTTTAAAAGCGCTGAGATATTGTCCATGTTGCAAACTGTCATAGCACAAATTGTGAAAGATGTAATATTAAAAAATAACGTAATACAGAAATTTCATTTATTTTATTTATTTTTATTTGATTTATTAATTATCACATTGAACAATTTTATGCGGAACGTTCGAAAGTGTTTTTTACGTTTTTTTTAAAATTTAGTTTAATGTTACAAACACTAAAAAGCCTCTTCTTAATCTGTCAGCAATTGTCATAATCTGCATTAATCTTTCAAAATCTGCATTAATCTTTCAAAATCTTACAGCCTATACTTTAAGTTCCATCATTCGTCTAAATCTGCAAGTATCTGTCTAGTTCTGAAAATATGTGTCTAAAATCTTTCTATACCTGCGAATGTCTTCTAAATCTACCAGCCTCTTTCTTATTTTATCTTCCATTATATTCTTGAACTATCTTCTGGCAGTCAACTTCTACATTATTTTTTCTCTCTCTGCGAGTAACTTCTTACTTTGCCCAGGTCATTGTTTGTGTGGACTGTTGATGCCACTGATACGACTGCATTATCCATCTATCTGCCTTCCGTGACTTTGTTCACTTTGTCTGTAGCGAACTCGGATGTTCCTCTCGTTTGTTTCTTCATAGCATCAACTGATTTCAGGGGGCAATGTTTACATCTGTTTGCTATAATTGTCCATGTAGCACCGTCATTTCTATCCTTGAGTTCTTTGAGAAGTTGAAATGAAGTAAAGAAATGATCAAACTATATATTATATGGAAGTGACAATTTATCTTCTGACAATGAATTAATGTTTTTCAAGACTAGCGGCACCTTTGCCAAATACTGTCTCGTTCAGTTCATCTCCATAGTAAGTACTTCCTTGATAGAGATAAAAGATTAATAGATAACCACCGTCTCATTAGGCTCTATTTAAACTTATGCATGGTTATCGTCGTATTCTAATATAGCTAATGTGTCATGCATTGTCAGGGATATAAAATATGAAACATAAAATGAACTTGGAACATGCTAGAAAATCAATATTCATAAAAATATGTGTACACAGGAACAAATGTCACTGCATTAGCTCAGCGTACAAAATATGGCACAGCAAATATAAAAGGATATGGAGCAAAGGCAATGGATTAGACACATATGAAAGTTAACTAGAGATCTCAGTTTATTCCTTGTCCAACATATACAGTTACTAAAAGAACATGTCTATCAAAGAAATTTGCAAATTAATTATTTTGACTGGAAGCCATTTTTTTTTGCAGAAAAAAATCGACACCTCTTTTCAAGGTGACAGAAGAGCACAGACTCATAGGCTAACGGAGCTGTACTCATATGAACATGTTATCGTAGGCTTGGTGTGTGGGGCTGTACTCATGTACTCATATGAAAATGCTATCGTAGGCTTGGTGTGTGGGGCTGTACTCATGTACTCATATGAAAATGCTATCGTAGGCTTGGTGTGTGGGGCTGTACTCATGTACTCATATGAACATGTTATCGTAGGCTTGGTGTGTGGGGCTGTACTCATGTACTCATATGAAAATGCTATCGTAGGCTTGGTGTGCATCCAGAAATACAATTGTTCAGGCTTGTCTCTATAAAGAGAGATGTATGATGCAATATTGCGTTACGCTATTAACAGTTCAATATGTGTACCACTGACCTGCAATGGGTTAATGACAACTTGATTCTCATCTCTATAGTTTTTATTTATAAACGGGCCAGTATTTCGCATACTTTCTCTTTGTTAAAATTATATTATTACTAGATGACCCGCGGCGTAGCATACGCCGCTAATGATTTAGTGACGAGTGAAGTCTTCCTGAAAGACATAGTTGTCAAAAAATGGGGTGGGTTTGGGCAAACGGCTTTGAGTGAATGAAAAGAAGGAACTCTGGAGAGACCCGCGGCGTATCATCCGTAAAAATGACGGAAGTGTTTAGCTGAAATCTATTTATTTTGAAAAAAATGCACTTTTTTAGGGCGCCTACGGCGCCCACCTTTTTCAAAATCCCAACTAACTTGTCCTTGTTTGATCAATACGAAATATTAAACTTACTGAAATGTACACAAAGTATTTTATAACTTTTTACATTGTTCCCTTTTTACAAAATTAAAATATCAGCGAAAACAATTACGTCATATAATTTTTTTTTACAGCGCATATTTAATTTGCACAACTTTTGATGCATTGGTGCAGTAATTTGGTGCGCTGCTTTCTAAAATTAGTATCTGTTGAACATACTTGCAGCTTGTCTCGCAGGGTCCGACCACGAAGAGAATTATATACATAGATTTTTATTATCATACAATTTAAAACACATTTTCTACCTTAAGCGTTTTGCACACTTAGCATGAAACTTAAGGGAAAGAATAATACTAATTCTGCTAGTGTGACCCATTCAGCACTGGATAGTGTAAAAAAATAAATAAATTATAAAACGTCCTAACAACCCCAGTCAAGGTGATAGTTCTTTTCATAGTGAAAATAAAATGGATCGGGCAAATAGTATTAATCAAATTTTTAACCTCACTAAGGTAGTATGAAAATAGCATGCGTTTTAAAATAATAATTCATTTAATTAAACTTTCTATAAACTATTGACTTATATTTCAACATCACTCAATTAATTGTGCACATATATTTTTAGTGCCATTTTCTTTTTATATTGAATATAATTTGTTAAACGATTTTTTTTTAAACTTTACTTTTTCTTTACCTTTTTTAATAGAGGCACATCAAGACCACCTAATGATAATTAATATAACTAAATACCTTTTAATGTACAAAAATAATGTAGCGGAAAGGACGTGGCGATTGGAAGTTCACCAGATATTTGGAGAAAAAACTGAAGGATGAGCCAGATAAACTGAAAAGCTTCATTGAACGTCTACAATCTGGTGACAAAGGACAAGAGCATCAGTGCATTCTATTAAACAGACCGAAAGACGGTTACGTAAGGGTAGGATATTTTTTCCTTACAGTTTAAATAACTAGAACCGATATTTATATAGTTCAAATATCGAAAGAAAATATTTCATATTTTAAAGATTTCACATTCTCACTTCTAAAATTTTTGTAATTGTATTCAATGTTTTATTTCGATGACGTCATTTCAATGAATAAATGTAGAAGTATAGACTGAAAATGTTGGCTCAAAGCGACAAATAAGCTAATGTTTCGCTCTTGGGGTAGGCACACAATTTCACAGTCGTGCCTTCCTTTTCCTTATACATGGATTATACTCTACGAGACGCCCCGCTGCGTAGCATACGCCGCAGACTTGCCCATGGAGAGTGCAAAGAAAGTGGAGAAAGAACGGACACAAACTACAGCACGAAGAAGTCAAAACAACGCGAGTGAACGTTGGTTAATAAATATGAGGCGGGTAACAACAACCTCAATGTGCATGTCTTTACGTTTACTCGCTATTTTATATATTGACTTAGTGCTGCTTTTTGTGTCTGTACTCTCACCCCCCCCCCAAAACGTTCTTTGCATTGTCTATGATGAGCAAGACTGCTGCGTATGCTACGCCGCGGATCTCTCCGGAGTTCCTTATTTTAATTCAATTGCAGTCGTTTGCCCAAACCCACTACATTTTGACAACTGTGTCTTTCAGGAAGTCTTCACACGTCACTAAATCATTAGCGGCATATGCTACGCCGCGGGTCAGCTAGTCTTGGCAATAAAGGAGTAAAATAAAACAAACCCGTAAAAACAAAGTTTTTGACTATAAATCCCTTATATATGAGACATAACTAAAAGTATTGATTATTTTCAAACATTTACAGACTGAATCTGTCTTAACTCAACTTTGCATCATAACCCTAGTGGGGGGGGAGGGGTGGGGGGGGAGAGAGGGGAAAAGTCTGGTCACCGATTCGCTTGACCGAGCTCAGAGTGACACGTAAAATGTAAACAAAAGCGCCCGTCGCTTCGTTGGGTCGCCTCAATGCGTCAGCTCAAAATTTCACGTGGGAAAAAAAAATAACAAACCGTGAATTTAAATTACATACCTCATATAAGGATAAACTAAAAATGCATTAATTTAATTACGGTACGTTCGATTTTGATACGATGCATTGTTAGGTTAGACGGGCCCGTGTGCCAAATTTCAGTTCGATCGGATCATGGGAAGTGGGTCATTTTTGACTTCTGTTTTTCCGCCCGCCCAAGACAGAGAGAGACGCCGGTGAAGTTAATATAAGGGATTTAAGAACGGGCACAAGCAGACATTTTTATAAATTTTAAAAAAATGTTTTCGCTGGGGCTTGAACCCAGGACCTTCCCCGTATGAGGTGGACGTTACAACCAGTACCCTACGAATCTCACGTTAGTCTGTGAAGGAACAATGCAAGTGAAACGCAAGAACCATTGTTGGTCTCGATACATTGGTCGACCCCAGCGAGGGTCATTCGTCATGCTCGGTTGCACATACTTGCGTCGAGGTGTCTCGCATGGTCCCATGAAGAGAATCATATATATAGATAGATTTACTTAGAATATTTTTTGAATGCTTAATTCTCTGATTATCTGCGCTCTATATAATTGTTTACATAATTTTTTTTATTAATACACATAAAATGTATTAAGTCTATTATTTTCAGATGCTAGGAAAAAGAGTTTATCTGTCTATCATGTTTGCCCAAACGTTTCTGTGGCCCGACGTTGAACAAAAAGATTTGTCATTCTCCGAGACTTGCAAAGATCAATTCCCCGCCAAAAAAAAGAAATGGTGTATCGACCCTGGCCATTACGTCAATCTAAAAGAGCAAGGTAAATGATCATTGATTGTTAAGAAAAATAAATGAAGTTAATATTCATGTTTTGTTTGCAACCAATATAAAAATTCAAATGTTCCCTTGGTCATATAGATCATACGTGAAAATGGAAGTGGGTCATAGTGTACCTTATGGCTGAACAAGTTAAA
The DNA here is from genome assembly GCA_944989445.1 of Ampullaceana balthica. Classification (NCBI taxonomy): domain Eukaryota; kingdom Metazoa; phylum Mollusca; class Gastropoda; family Lymnaeidae; genus Ampullaceana; species Ampullaceana balthica. The sequence goes on along the minus strand of CALYLW010000260.1, from coordinate 422,412 downwards.
ATATTCATCTTTTTTTACTTAGGCGACTGAACATCATTCAAGAAAATAAAATTAAAACGGTGTTTTTATTTCGTGAAAGCGCTTGTTCGAGGGTCGCAAGCTGGCACATTTGATTTAAAAATGAGATTGGGCCACTGTGGTCGAGCGGCATGCGCGCTCGGCTGGTGTACCGATGGTCAGGGGTTCGAATTGTCGTGGAGGCTGACAGGGACTTGTCCACCAAGCTCCGAATGGATACCTGACACTTGTTAGGAAAACAAAGGCGGCTGGGATAGCGCGGAACCCTCATAGCTGGCCTGAGAACGCTGCTTCACCTGCCAACAGACCGGCATGGTCTGTGGAAGCAATACGGTTCTATATAGAAGAAGCGTATGTATAGATTAGACATATAAGATAAGATCATAGGAACGGTGTAATATTTTTCAGTCGACTAAATCTTAAATGTTTTTTTATTTTAAATCTTCCCGGAACGTTGCATTTTTAACTCCGAATTTACAAAAAAAAATTTATGTGTCACATAACCTTGTGGTCTTAAGGGGGTTCTAATGTTTCCATTAGAACTTTCTCAGGGCTTGGTAGACCTTGGCGGCGCCCATCTCCTCTCCAGGTCGGCGGAGGACTTTCTAGCTATAGCCATTCATCAAATTAACGTTTTTTGTTGCTTTAACGTGGGCTAGATCCCACGCCCCTCAGCTTGTGAGGCAAGTGCACTATTTACTTCGCTATCCAGCCACCAAATACGAATTTCCTCTCTGTATACAGCAGGTTTTAGTAGACTAATATATCAATTAATATAGCCCCAAAATGTCAAGTACAAGTAAGATACTGTACCAGACGGGCATAGAAAGACTTCTATTCGTTGAACAATTCCTTGATGTCCTTAATTTTCTCATACTACATTTGTACATTGTAAATTTCTCCAGCGCTTGTTTGTTCTTTTAATACATAGACGGCAGAGAAATTTAGTTTCCGCCATTTGAGGAAGGAAAGAAAAAATGCGGATTGGTTCGAGGCCCATTGGGTTACAATGTTGTCCGTGACGGAGAAAAAGAGAAAAGCTCTATTGACCCATAAAGCTGCACCATGACCTTACACACTAAAATGTCTCAGAAATGCCAGAAACACAGCCCAGAAGACTGCACGTTTTTGCGCCAACACAAAAAGCTTTCAATCTGCCACCGATCAAGGAGATATAAAGAAAATGTACGAATGCATAAAAAGGCCACTGGACCCACAATATCAAAGTCTGCTCCAATTACGTCAAAGTCAGCTGTGATCATTACAGAACGAGACCAGCTGTTGCGGCGCTGGACTGAGCATTATCTAGAACTATATGTGACACAGAATGTAGTAACTGACTCTGCCATAGATAGAATCCCAGAACTACCAGTTCTAGATCAGCTTGATACCCAACCATCATTGGAGGAGCTTAGTAAGGCAATCGATCATCTGTGCAATGGGAAGGCTCCAGGTAACGATTGCATTCCTGCAGAAGTCGTTACGTACGGCAAACCAGCACTACTGAAGCCTCTGCACGAAATCATATGCGATTGCTGGAAACGCGGACACATCCCACAGGAAATGCGCGACGCCAAAATTTTCAAGCTTTACAAAAACAATGGTGATCGCAGCGATTGCAATAACTATCGTGGTATCTCCTTAATGAGTATTGTGGGAAAGGTCTTTGCCAGAGTGGTCATTGTACTCCTGCAAATTCTGGCACAAAATGTTTACCCAGAATCACAATGTGCTTTTCTGGCTGGCCGATCAACCATGGACATGATTTTCTCACTCCGTCAGCTACAATAGAAATTTCGGGAGCAACAGAAACCGCTCTTCATTGCCTTCATAGATTTAGCGAAGGCATTTGACCTGGTCAGCCGCAAGGGTCTGCTACATATACTGGAAAAAAAGGATGTCGGCCGTGGCGTCTCTCCATCATCGAGTCCTTCCACATCAATATGCACAGCACAGTGCTCTTCGATGGTGCCACCTCAGAACCCTTCCCAGTTTGTAGCGGAGTCAAACAGGGCTGTGTACTGGCTCCAACACTCTTTGGTATCTTTTTCTCGATGCTATTGCGACATGCTTTCGAGGTCTGCTCCGAGGGTGTGAACATTCCTACCAGGACGGATGGAAACCTACATAATATCAGCCGGCTCCGTGTGAAGAGCAAATTGGAAAATGTATTATTCAGAGAGTTGATCTTCGCGGATGACGCAGCCCTTACCTCACATACAGAGGCAGGACTCCAACAGTTGGTTAATAAGTTCTCAGAGGCATGCAAGGATTTTGGTTTAACGATTAGCCTAAAAAAGACCAACAATACGAAACAAGGCACTGGCCGCCTTCCAACAATCTCCATTGAGGGAAACACCTTGGACGTCGTCGAGGATTTCAGCTACCTTGGCAGTAACATAACAAGCACACTCTCCCTGGATAAGGAAATATGAACCAGAATCGACAAGGCCGCATCATTAATGGCTAGGCTGAATCAAAGAGTGTGGAACAATGCGCAGCTCACGAAAATCACTGTACCAGGCCTGCGTGCTCAGCACACTCCTCTATGGCAGTGAGTGCTGGACGACCTACGCAAAGCAAACAAAGCAGCTCAACAGCTTCCACTTATGATGCTTGCGTAGGATTCTACACATCAAGTGGCAGGACAAGATCATCAATGTCGAGGTACTCAGAAGAAGCCATATGCTGAGTATGCACTCAATTTTGAGTGAGAGGCGCCTGCGGTGGTTGGGTCATGTCCGCAGGATGAGCTCGGAGCGCATTCCTAGAGCCTTGATTTACGGTGAGCTGGCATCCGGTATGAGAAAGAGAGGTCGCCCCTGCTTGCGCTTCAAGGACGTCTGCAAGAAAGACATGTCATTTGCACAGATAGACCATAAAACGTGGGAGACCATTGCCGAGGAGCGCACCTCCTGGCGGGCAAAAGTGAGTAAGGGCATTCATGTCGCGGAAGCATCCCTCATAGCTTTGAGTGAAGAGAGAAGTGCCAGGAGAAAAGGGGGGCAGGGGAGCAGGAGTACACGCCATCGTCCCATGAGGACGAACGGTTGCCATACCATACAGTAGGCAAACTGTAGAATTTTGATAATGAAAATGCATATTTTAACTAACGTTGTAATATTTTCATGAAATATATTTTTAAAACCCACTTATTTTAAACTCTATTTCATATGAAAAGAACAAGACAATAATGTTCCAACAGGTGAGTTAAAAATATCCCAAGATAAATTTAACATCAACAAATACAGAGAAATTTTAGTTTACTAATTATTTTATAAGCTATCACAGCCAATTAATGTTTTAAACTCTAGAGTAAATTACGTCAAATATAATCATTTTAATTCGCTGCAAAAAACTACAAATCACGATAGATCAGTTCAAATCTACCATGCCAAGGCAGATTCTATAGGCAAAAATAAATTGTAATTACGAAATTGACGATTAATTTCTCGATTAATCGTTAAAAACATTTTAACGAATAAATTATTCTTAACGATTAATCGACGCATCACTTACAAATTATTTGAAGTCAAAAATAAAAAATAAAAAATAATAATATAAAATAGCGGCCGATAAATAATAAATTTCATGACGATTACACGCACATTTTGCTTTTAAACTACTGGCTTAATGAACACCGATATCCGATGTCATTCCTTGCCAAGACAGTTTTGTGCCTCCAAGTTACCTCAGTTCCATGTGAATGATTGTTCAGTTCGGCTGGTTATATTCTCAATTAGACCCGCTCATCACTTGAACCAAATAATGTCAACACACTTGTCTTTTTGCGTAGTTGGTTAAAAGATGACATATAAAAGGACATTCCAGTGTTATTTAGATTTTCAACAAGAAAGTTTAATATGTGGTACTTAAGACATCATACATTTTAATTTTTGGCGTTAATCGAAATTAACGCTTACTCAATCTTTAATTTTTCAAAAGTTAACGATTAAATTTAAATTAATCGTTAAAAGCCCTAAAAAATTTCTTTACGACCGATAAAAAAAGTGTGTTTTATAAACATGATTTAAGCAACCATAACATTGAAAGAATAAAAGAATAAATCAATAAAGCTCATATTTGAAGTTACTTATTACTTTTGTCATGAATGTATGCCTTACCCCACTTATTTTAAACTCTATTTCATATATAAAAAGAAGAGTCCACTGACGAGGACACCGGCACACAATGTAAGTAATGAATATCTCAAGACAATATTAACATCACCCAATACATATAAATGATGTATTATTTATTTTATAACCATGGGTTTACAGGATTTCGGCTCCGGCTCCGGAAAATCCGGAATTCGGCCAATTTTTGCAAATCCTGCTCCGGCTTCAGTTCCGGCAGAATGTCACTTCATAAATCCGGCAGAATCCGACTGAACGGCAGAGCTATAAAATTATATATTTATAATAGTTCCGGCTTTGGCAAATCTGGAATCCAGGGCATTTTTACGAATCCGGTTCCGGCTCAGGCTTATAAATCTGGATTTCAGTTTATAAATCTGGCCAAATCCGGCACCGGACAGATTTCGAATATTTGAATCCGCTACCCCCTTAATTATAACCCAATTACAGTGAATTAAACGTTTAATTTACTTTTAAATTGTGTCAAAACTTATCTACTTAATGAGCTGCAATTAACTTCGCACTACTTAAGTTCAGATCTAATCTTCCAGAAAAAAACAACTTACTCAAACATGAATTGCTGTAGAATCATTTTGTTTGTTTAAAAAAAAATGATTCATTCAAACAATACATTTACAAAACCTGAAACATCAAATCAAAACGCGTGTATTCGATCTTGCTTTTTAATTATGTTATTGTTTGTTATTGATATATGCTTTAAAACACTTATTTTAAATTCATTCTACAGGCTGCCATGAAGAGCGAAAAGAACAGCCAAAATGGAGATGTCTGGAAAAAGGTGAGTGATAAAGAAACAGAGCAGAAGTGAGAGTTAGTTGCATTATTTTAAAACTACATACGACCCGCGGCGTAGGAGACGCCGCAGACTTTCTCATCGTAGACAGTGCAAAGAACAGTTGGGGGGGGGTGTAACCCCACTGGAGGGTTTTTTCAGAGCTGGCGTCCGCTGCGTTCTTTGCGGTACCTTTTACCAATCCGTATAGGTGCTCCTCGACCAAAACCGGCACTGCTCAATAGCGTTGCTAGTAAATTGAGAGGGACGAAACGGTCGCTTCGGAGTAACCCGACCCTCAAAGGGTACTTTGGTTTTCATCATCGGCATTGCATCTAGATGCTTTGCCTAAAATCCGTACAGCGACTGTAATCCTGTGTGACTAGACCCTAACGCCTAACATATCGGACTTCGGCATTGCTAACCTGGAGTTGTCGGCTTCAGGTCGCGGGTCGCGGCCAGGTCCGCGTCCCTGACCCGCAACCCTATTCATCCGTCGAGCCCCGTAGAGGCCACCCCTTCTCGACGGAGATATAAATAGAAAGAAGATAGCTTTAGTATTATGAAATAAAATTAATAATTTTGATTTCTAGCTTTAAAAATTTCAACATAAATAATTATATTTATTAATTTCTTTTTTTAAAAAATATTTTTAAATTTTTTAAAAACATTATTCCACAGCATTCCCTTATATTGTAAGCCTACTACTTGCAGTGATTGTCTTGTTCGGATTTGTAAAGATCGGCGTCTCATCTCCCAAACTTATGGGTGTAAACTGGGAACTGGGTTTTAAAATTTCAGTGAAAATTGGGGCTCCCCCAAATGACGTCCTACGTGGAATCAACAGTTTCGACTACACAGGGTATCTAGTGTCAAATGATTCATCTACTTGTAATGTTGGGGACTCTGTTGTGGAAGATAAAAACAACAGTTTCGACTACACAGGGTATCTAGTGTCAAATGATTCATCTACTTGTAATGTTGGGGACTCTGTTGTGGAAGATAAAAACAACAGTTTCGACTACACAGGGTATCTAGTGTCAAATGATTCATCTACTTGTAATGTTGGGGACTCTGTTGTGGAAGATAAAAACAACAGTTTCGACTACACATGGTATCTAGAGTCAAATGATTCATCTACTTGTAGTGTTGGGGACTCCTTGAGGAAGATAAAATCGTCTGACTTTGATGTTAATACCAGCACACATTTCACGCGATGATGCATCATCTACCCTGTCAGTGAGCTACAAACACAAATTAGATTTTATTCTTTTATTTAAAGATTAATTTTTTATCATAATCATTTGACAGTAATAATTTTTAGATGTTATGAAAGAAATCAAATACAGTGACATTGTTTTTCTTTCTGTATTATTTACTTTTTATCAGATAAAGTTTCCAAATGGAATAAATCTTTTTCAGCTTATGCCGTGTTTAGGTTTTTATCATGACTGGAGAGTTCATTGTGGGTGAATTGTGTGTTTTATGCTTCCATACCTGGTACTGGTAGATTGTCAGTTTCAGCTATTCACAGTGATTCACAGCTTTTCTATTATATATATTCAATAATAATGGACTGTATTGAATCCAAGTAAATTAAACAGAACAAGGATGTACAAGTTTGACTTGAAAGTACAAGATATTATATAGGAAATGTTCAAGCTAAAAGTTTTCATAAGCAGGTTATGAAAAAGTTTATTTTTGAAACCAAATATATATATATATATATCATCTATATCAATGATGGAGTATGAAATTCGTAAATATCCTTGGGGGGATTTGATCAAAACATAAGTTGTGTTGTTTTTGGCACATAATTGTTGTATGGAATCATCCACAATCTTTCTTATAACCTGAATCAGGACACATTATATGACATTCTCTTACGTAAATAAGCATACATTTTACATCTCAATAATTTTCATCTACAAGTTTACACATTTGTATTTATTTATTCTCTAACTCCTTTTGCCTACTGATTGAAGTATTTTGCCAAAACGTTAACTTTGTATAGACGTTATATTTCACGTCGTTCCTTCACTTACCTAGTTCTTCAAGTATCTCTGCATTTTGTACCCCATGTTGTGAACATTGGTATGATTTTTTTGAATGCTTTCATTTTATTTTTGAAAAGTTATTTGAAAAATAAATTTAAATTAAAAAATCTCATTGCTGATGCATTATTTGTTGTTTTTTAAAAATAATATTACTTGCATCTGGCTGACGTAACTTAATTCGTTATTTTACTTTTGGACCCCAAAAGTTTCATACACCTGTTCTGTGTCAGTTTTGCAACCTGAGTTGTGGAGGTGTTCGCCTTACAGTTACAGGGCGAAAAATTATCTTCTCCTGATACTTTTTGGGCTTTAGCGTGCAAGACCAAATTTGTGGCATCTTTACTACTCCATTACAGATTTAAATGAAGATATCTTATCTTAAGACCAGTAAATCATTTTTTAAATCCTCCATTATCTTTGACTGAAAAGTTTTGTACGTGATGATCTAATTAGTTTAATTATGGTTAATCTTCAATTCAATTTTTGTCGGTCATCAGTAATATAGCTTAATAATTATACAATATGTTTTATTAACAGCATTCTGGTCAAACACAAAATATTGAATGTAATTTAATGCTATTATGTGAGGCTACGTATTACTGTTTTATTTGGTTGGTTACATACGGGGCACATCGAAATTATAATCGAACACAAATTTGAGAGACTGGCTAAGTGGCTACATTCAAATATTTAGAAGCAACTATAAACGAGCACAAATTTGAGAGAGCTTCTACATTAAAATTCAATACATATTTTTCAAATATATACAAATAATATTCTAATATGAAGGAGCAAGAATAATCAACAACACATTTGTTACAGTTGTTATATTCAAATATCTAAGAGCAACTATAATTACTATAAATTCTGAACAACCACAAATTTGAGAGAGTAGCTACATTGAAATATCTAGGGGCAAATATAATCGACTACAAATGTGAGAGAGTGGTTACATCCAAATATCTAGGAGTAGCTAGCTATAAGCAAGCACTTGAAATAATTGCGGAGGTGAAAGAAAGAATAACAACAGCAAATGTTCCTATTTCACCCTACAGAAGCTCATGGGTAGCAAATATAAAATACCCGTGAAAGGAAACAAACTAAATAGATGTAAAAACAAAGTTTTTGACTGTAAATCCCTTATATATGAGACATAACAAAAAGTAGTTTTAAAAACGCGCGCAGGGATGATAGGAGGTGTGAACATCGACGGTCGGCGTCAACGCGTGAACTGAACTCGCACATGAAAGAATTATAAACAAATAGTGGGTTCCGTCGGTCGGATGGTCCGATTAAACTTACAAAGCAAGTTAATATAAGGGATTTAAATATTTAATTAAATCTAGACATGGAAAAAGTCCGCAAAAATTCACACAAATACTATCACCGAAAATGAACAAGTGTGCAAATTTTCATAATGATTGGATAACGGGAAGGGGTTCAACATTAGGATATTAAAATTAGTACGATTAGGGATAGTCCGATTAAACTTACAAAGCAAGTTAATATAAGGGATTTAAAAAATACATTATACACCACTATAATAAGCCCAGTAGTAACTTGGGCTATTGAGATTTGGACATTAACCAGAATAGCAGAGAACCATCTAAAGTCTAAAGGCATGGGTAAGGAAAATCCTCAGAAAATTTACGACCCAGTGATGGAGAATGAATGTCTAATGAATCCACACAAAAAAACAGCTATACCAGTTGTACTAAGAATAACACGGGTAAGGTGGTCGAGTGGCATGCGCGCTCGGCTGGTTTACCGATGGTCACGGGTGAGGTAAAGGCAAGGATTTATTCCCGGGTCCCACCAGTTGGGGCTTCATGCATGGAGGCGGAAAGCCGTGGATTGTTCCTATTGAAAAATGTAGAGGATTTACTGTGTGTCTCACATTCAGAAACATGTGCGAGAGAAAGGAATTTTGTTTTCAATTCTTTTTTTAAGCCAAGTTTGTCTTTTGCAGGTCTGGAACATCGTAATAAAATTAGTCACCGTGGGCAAATCCTGAATCTCTAAACATCCTCTTTTAAATATATTAATATAAAACACACTCCCATAGTTCATATTTTAAGTGACTTTTGGTGCTTTCTGTTGAACCACGCCGAAACAAAAGGCGCTCACAAACAGATGGCCTAGCACTCACAAACAGATGGCCTAGCACTCACAAACAGATGGCCTACCACTCACAAACAGATGGCCTAGCACTCACAAACAGATGGCCTAGCACTCACAAACAGATGGCCTAGCACTCACAAACAGATGGCCTAGCACTCACAAGCAGATGGCCTAGCACTCACAAACAGATGGCCTAGCACTCACAAAATCAAACATAACCACAAAAAAGAATAAACAAATCTCTTTATTCACTCATGTAACGAAACGGTTCAAATATAAGCTTGTATGAAGTAGTTCACTCTTCTTTTATTTCCTCTTTGTGTTTATGTTTTAACATGGAATTTTTCCCACTTAAAGGTATATAGAGTATTTAATGATAACTTCGTTGGTGCCAATCAAATCTAATTCTGGTGGCATCATTTATAAAAAGGATTTACAAAATATATCAGAAGAGAATGTTCAATTAAATCCCTTTAATCGACCTAGCCAAAGAGCAAACTCATTTAAGCGTAATAAGTGTTTCTACAATACTGTCAACAACTGACGCATGATTGTTCCGACCTATGAATATAGTCCCCCCCCCTCAAATTGAAGGACCATAATAAATAAGACAGACCAGTACACACATTTCGGTGCGACTGTTCAGACGGACTTATTGCTTGTACAAAGCACTTACACAGAAGGTGTAGGTTTAGAAGCCCCTACAACCGTGAGCCCTCAGTGGATGCCAATGTGGATATCAAATATTAAACACGTCACCAGTGAAAGCAGTTTTAACATCAACGATTGCAACGGGTAACTTCTACTACAATGACTTAACAGTGAAGACAAACATATTTTTTCCCATGGTTCCTATAATTAGTCTACAGCACAAACGCGATCTCCATCACAGCTTCATAGACTTCAAGAAAGCCTTTGATCGAGTATGGCACGAGGGACTTTGGCAAGTAATGAGAAGTTTCAACGTTGAAGAATGGCTGGTGATCGAAGAACTCTACAATCATGCAAGCAGTGCAGTTTTATTAAAGGCTGCGTAGGGGACTTCTTTAAAACGACGATCTTAGTCCGCCAGGAATGCATTCTCTCACTTATCTTATCTTATCTTATCGTATCTTATCTGTTTACAGACTCTCCTTCTATACAGAAGATTATTGCATCCTACGCTTATCTATGGTTTGTGTTTAGTCCTGCATTTTTATTAGAGATTTAAATGTTGATAAAGTGTTGGTTTTCCTGGTTTCTTCAGGCAACCCAATCCACGCCCGAATTCCGGACGGGAAGAACGAAAATTTGTATGTGTTTGTTCTTGCATACGGAATAAGAAAGGTGTTTTTATCCTTATGTCTATCTGAGGGTTGTATTAAGTTATCTTTGTGTTGTATTTCTAAATTAGAATTAATTGCTTTATGTATGAATACTACTTTGCTCTTGGTTCTTCTTTCCTCTAGTGTTTCAAGGTTTAATGATTTAACTAATGGTGTTATTCTTGTCAGTTTAGAATATTCTTCAGTAATGAATCTGGCAGCTCTTTTTTGAATTTGTTCTAGTTTATCAATGTTTTCTTTGGTGGATGGGTCCCATACAGAAGATGCATATTCTAGTAAAGGTCTCACCAAAGTGAGGTAGCATTTTAGTTTTATATCTCTATTACATTAAAATTTAATTTGTTAAAGTTTCTTTTTATAAAGCCTAAGGTTTTGTTTGATTTTTTAATAACTTCATTGACATGGGGATTCCAAGATAGTTTGTCATTTATTAAGACTCCTAAGTATTTTGCATCTTTAGTTTGGGTCATTTCTTTTCCAGGAATGTAATATTTTGAAATTATTTGTTCTCTCACCTGTCCTTTTCAGTATCTTCTTTGAAAAAATCATGCAAGAAACTTTCAGTGATCACCACACATCCATCTCTGTAGGCGGAAGACCCTAATGCAACTTAAGATGTGCTTATGACATAGATCTTATGGCTGGTCGCCGTAAAGAACTACAGGAGCTCACTGACAAACTTGCAGACAGATCAGGTGCATATGGGATGGAAATTAACTAAGAGAATAGCAAGATATTGATTAATACCTCAGATGCCAGTACGGCGAACATCGTAATGAACAAACAAAAGCTGGAGGAGGAACGTTACTTTAAATCTCTAGAAGCAATTATATACAGAGTTGATACATATGAAGTTGAAATTCGAGCTAGAATTGGGTCGGCAATGGCTGCAATGGCAAAGTTAAACAAAATATGTAACAGTAAAAACATTAACTTGCCAACAAAGCTCAGGCTTTACAGAGCTCTCGTCAAAACCATTGTCCTTTATGGATGTGAGACCTGGACACTACTGGCAGCCACTGAAAGTAAGCTGCATGTATTTGATAACAAATGCATGAGGAAAATTCTCCAGATCTCCTATTTAGAACACAAGACCAATGAATATGTATGAGAAAGAATAAACTCTATTGCGGGTCATCAAGAAAAAATTATAATAACAATTAAGAAACGCAAGATGGCATGGTTTGGTCATGTACTGCGACATGACACCCTGACAAAAATTTATCCTTCAAGGCACTGTAGAAAGGGGCCGGCGAAGAGGTTGAGGTGGCTGGACAACATAAAGGAATGGACATGGATGAAATTACATGATTATTGGCCGCCGCTCAAAATAGGCGAATGTGGAGATCGTTGTCTGTTGATGTGTCCATGCGCTCCCCCCAACGACCCCAACGGTCACGGGACTGATGATGATGATAATTAGTAGTGGTAGTTTCAGACGTGATGGACACAGCCGACAGAAGTGGATGATGACCAACAGAAGCAATTTAGTTCATAGATTCAATAGTCCCACTTGACCACATAGATCCAATAGTCCCACTTGATCACATATATCCAATAGTCCCACTTGACCACATAAACCCAGCACTGCCACTTGACCACATTAAAACAATGGTATCAAATGACCACATAAACCCAAAAGTGCCACAGGAACATATAAATCCAATAGTCTCACTTGAAAACATAGACCTTATAGACCAATTCAACCACATAGATCCAATAGTCCCACTTGAACACACATATATCAATTAGTCTCACTTGAAAACATAGACCTTATAAACCAATTTAACAACATAGACCCCGTATATCCCCTGGATCACATAAACCCTGTAGACCCACTGATCCACATTGATCCCACTCTACCACATAGGGGCCATTAGACCACATTACCTTTCAGGAGAGTGTCGAAGTTTAGAACATTTTGTCAATTGTAGGGAAGATAATATTTTACATCTCTTAGGAGTCTTGCGTTGAACTTTTAGTCTGAGTGAAATCTTTCACATTCTGGGTGGGAAGAGAGGGTTTAAAATTTGATTTTATCTCAAGGGAACTCAAAACACGTTTCAATTATCGACAGCACCGGTCAGGGTTGACGCTCTCTCAAAGCCCGAATCCTTATTTCTTGATGAGGACTCGACTCTCATTTCTATAGTGATTATTTATAAAGTCCAATATCTTATATACTTTCTATTTGATTAAAAATTATATTATTATTGTCTTACTGTTTAAAAAAACACAATATTTTCAAATTTAATCGTTTTTTCGCACTTAGCATGAAACTAAAAGGAAAGAATAATACCAATTCCGCCAGTGTGACCCATTCAGCACTGGATAGTTTTAATTTTTTTAAAAACAAATTTGTGTAAACGTCCATAACAACAACTGAAGTCCTCTTGAAAAATGGAAGGAAAAAAACAAAAAACTGCGAAAAGTTACAAAATTTTAAAATCGTCCAAGGTTGTATAAAGGCATTTGGTTTTTGTAAATTAAGATCAAAATGTTCTCTTTGAAAATTCATAGTTAATCTTTTTATAAGCTAAAGACATAAACAGTGGTACCTCGAGATTCGAAATTAATTCGTTCCGTTGTGGCTTTCGTATCTTGGATTTTGTGTATGTCGAACTAAGTTTTACATGTAAAATGTTTAATCCGTTGCAAGCCACACAGAAACAACACTAAAAACTGAGAATATACTGGAAAACCATAGGGAAAAAAAATTACGATTCTTCAATCCTTAAAATTACACATTATAAATCTAATAAATAATAATAAAACAATGAGAACTGTAAAATAAATGAAAAGTAACAAGAACAGAAATGTGAATCTTTACCCTTTGAGTGAGGCGATGGGGTGAAGTTTCGGTAGAGGTGGTATGGGGAGCAGACTGGATGGCAGAAAACATTACAGCAGCAAGTACGAAACACTTAACTTTAAGAAAAATTACTTTATGTACAAACTTTGCATGATTCAGTGAATCAGTGCTAAATAAACACATTTAATACACTGCGGCGGTCCTAAACATGGAGACCCGTATGCTTTTCCGGGGTGGCGCCCAAGTTGTAGTGGGTCGTAATAGGGAATTCCACACCTCCTTGTCAGGACAATTCAGTTTGAGGCATCTTTATGTCCAGGTGGCGCTTCAGAAGCGACAGCTTTGTTAGGAAGGGGTTTCAGCTATTACGTCCCTTTGGGGGCCAGATTGCTGAGAGGGTCTTTCGAGAAGACCCATGAAGAGCATTAGGCTCGGGGCTTCTGATTTTCTTTCACATGTAGGGGACGTACTCTAAACACACATAACATAACTTTAATATTGTGTTTTGCGCTTCCGAATTTTCTGTTTCACCTTTCATTTTCTTCGCTTCACTTCTGCCATCTTTGTTTAGTATAATGGTCCCTAAGCAAAATACTGATCCCAAGAAAATTGTTTTTGCCTGCTTTTTACAATGTTTCTGACACAAGTCAGGCGATGTCATTGAACTGCACCTTCACACGACCTGTTTAATCCTTTTCGGGGTGTTTCTTTTCAATAAACTAGCCAATAGAAGAAGAGAACTGTTCGTGGCGAGTTGAATGCAGTCATGTGATGCCCAGTTTTGTCAGCTAATCGTTTTTCGTATCAAAATATTTTACCAAAATATTCTTTAAGTGGCCTTTTGTAACTTGTATTATTCGTAACTTGAAGCATTCTTACCTCAAGGTACCACTGTATGTGAGGAGTCCGCTTTCAAAACTTACCAAGTCACTTTTTAGAGTTTTTAGAAAAAATGCACCTTTGTTTGGGCGACTTAGGAGATTTTGTAAGGGGCCGTCCATAAATGACGTCACGCACCTAGGGGGAGGGGTTACACTTTTGTGACGATGCGTGACGAGGGGGGGGGGAAATTGGCCAAAATCGCGTGATGTCATTTATGGACGGCCCCTATGTGTTCCGTATTTTTAACAATAAAAAACTGCATGTTTAGTAGGTTTTAATAGAACAACCCAAAGAAATAATTTAGAATTTTACCATTTAAACCAGAAACTGGCAGTAACTCATTTTCCGGCAAAATCGACATAGTAGGTTTTGCAAGTTGACTTCTCATTTCATCTTCGCTCTATTAATTTTGCAAAGATATTTTTTTAAAAATATTAGCACCATTCTTTTAACTGTCATTTTTTATATTGCAGATAATTTATTAAACCATGCTTTAAATCTTTACCATTTTAATTACCGTTTTTTTTCACAGCGACACTATAAGACGAGGTAATCATTTCACTAAATCACCTTTTTTTTTACTACAAAAAAAAACTTTAGGAGCTAGAGGAAAGGACTCTTCAAAATTTGTACATGACCACTTACCTGGACAAAAAGCCGAGAGACCAGCCGCAGGAGTTCGCGGAGAGTCTCCAGAACATGCCAAGGAGAATGCTCTCCATTGAAATGAGTAGGCCTAGAGATGATAGGACCAGGGTAGGAATTACATTAAGCTATTATTGAAATAGCTATAAATGTAATTTAAATATTTTAAATGAAGAAAAATAGTTCATGGTTTTAAAGATTTCATATTTTCACTTTTTCTAACATGTTTGTGAATGTATTCAATATTCTTTCTTTCGATGACTTAATTTCGGTGAATAAAATAATGTAGATGTATAGACTGATCATTTCGGATCACAGCGACATTTAGCCAAAGTTTAGCTACATGGGTAGGCGTAGGCACACAATTTTACACTTGCACCTGTCTTTGCCATTTTACATGGCTTATTTTACATTTATTTATAATATTATTGAATATACTTAATTCACTACTTGTTTGCGCTTTGTATAAACGTTCAAATTATTTCTATTCATACACATGAAATGTATTAACCTGTTATTTTCAGATTAATAAAAGAGTGTACGACTTGGCCCTGCACATGGCGCGCACACATGAGTGGCGTGAGATACAGCCTTTAGAGTTGGCATCCCACCCTACATGTCGAAACCCCTTCGCTGCCAGGAAAGACAAAATGTTCGCGCAGCCGGGCCATTTGATTAACCTCAACCAATCGGGTAAATTAAAATTGCCTGTTAAAAAAAGAAAATTGAAATTAATAATCATTTTTTTGAAACCGATATCATATTTAAACATCCTCCCTGAAAATTCACCCAACAATTAAAACAGTGATTTTATTTTGCGTAAGGCAGGGACTTCTCAACAGACGGCATGGTTTGTGGACGCAACAATCTTGGGTATAAAAGGAGCGTCTGCATAATATTTTCTGTATACTATTTTTAGAACTACTATAATATTTTCTTTTAAATTTTGCGCGGTTCTGGAACAGTACAGTATTACATTAATTACGAATTACCTCTCTGTATACAGTAGGCCAACTGTAAAATGTATACGACTGAATAAGTGTTAAAGTAGCATCCAATTATAACTGAGATCGTATTAACAAAGCACAGAGTAACCCAGATTGCTTTGAAAACTCAGGATTACATGTAGTGATATGTAAAACAATTTTTTAAAAAAAACTCTAAATATGACGAGAATATAATTTCATATAGTTTGCATGAGGAAGTAACTAGAGATGTTTTACTTTGAAGTGATCAACTAACAAAGCACAGATTGCTTTGAAAACTCAGGATTACATGTAGTGATATGTAAAACAATTTTAAAAAAAAACTCTAAATATGACGAGAATATAATTTCATATAGTTTGTATGAGGAAGTAACTAGAGATGTTTTGCTTTGAAGGGATCAACTAACAAAGCACGGAGGTTTCAAAAAAGGGCGAGTCCCTAAGTATGTAACCAATAAATATTTAACTTTTATTTTAAAAACTATTGTAATATAAATAAGGTCTCACGTACACAAGTGAGCTGCCAGTGATAAACAGTTTACATATTGTCATGACAATAATAATAATAGCACGGAAGTCGAGTGACACGCGCGCTCGGCTGGCGTACGGATGGTCACTGGTTCGAATCTTCAAATGGATACCTTTCAGTACGCTATTGATATCTTGCCGTTTTGTACAGTTAAAATAGTTGATATAAATAAATATATATGAGGACATTATAAATAAAAACGTATTTTAACTAACACATTGTTATTTTATACACGTAAAATAAGATTGCAATATATCAATCAATAGCACATCCCCCCCCCATGAGTTCGTGTTCGTAGGGGGTTCTGATGTTTCCATTAGAAATTTCTAGGGGCTTGGTAGACTTGGCGGCGCCCATCTTCTCTCCAAGTTAGCGTTGGACTTTTTAACAATAGTCATTCATCAATATTTTTATCGTAGCTTAGCGTGGGCTCGATCCAAAGACCTGTGAGGCGAGCGGACTATTGACTTCGATATCCAGCCGCCCACAGCAAATAATATATTTATATATATATATATATATATATATATATATATATATATATATATATAATATATATATATATATATATATATATATATATATATATATATATATTAGGACTGTTGTCGATTAATTTAAATTTAATCGTTAACTTTTGAAAAATTATCGATTAATTAATCGATAATTTCGATTAAAGCCAAAAATAGAAATTTATGACGTCATTAAAATGAAAATTTCTCACGGACAGTGAAAATTAAGAATATTTTTAACTAAATTGTATGACAATGTGTTGATACGTGATCGGATGTTTGTGCTGAAGGTGGTACTTCAGCGATGTATTTGATCCTTTAAAAGATAATTGTTTATGGCAGTGAACACAGTAAATTTTTTCACCATCTTCGACTTTATTATCCGCAGTTAGCTTAAAAACAAAATTTTTGCTAAACTTTCTAGTTATATGTTTAAATTTAACTGCGCTGATGCTGTCAGCCATTTTTTTAGTTGACGTCTGCCGGTTCACATAAAGTAATAAAATAAATTATAATATTACGCGGGAGAAGTTTGTACATAAAAAAATTATAAATTATTATTAATTATTTATAATTCATTATTTATTAATACAATTTTTTTAAATATTATAAATATTTTCTTTCATTTTAATCGAATTTTTATCGATTAAAATTATTTTAATCGATAAAAAAATTTAACCATTAATCGAGAAATTAATCGTTAATTTCCGCAGCCCTAATATATATATATATATATATATATATATATATATATATATATATATATATAAATATATATATATATATATATAGATATAAATATACACTGTAATAATATTCAATCTAATCACCCTAATTCGCTACAATGAAATACAAATCATGTTATATCAGTTCCAATATTCCAAACAAAGACAGACTCCCGGCAGCCATAAATTTCTTTGAAATAATAAATATCAAAACCCTCATATTTTAACTTACGTTTTAATTTTGTCAGGGTTTTTTTAAACCACATATTTTAAACTCTATTTCATATGAAAAAAAAGACAGTGATGTTTCAACAGGTAAGTAAGAAATATCCCAAGATAAATGTAACATCAGTAATTACATAGAATTTTAGTTTACTAATTATTTTATAAGCAATGACAGCCACTTAATGTTTTAAACTCTACAGTAAATTACGTCAAATCTAATCATCCTAACTCGCTGCAATAAACTACAAATTACGATAGATCAGGTCAAAGCTACCACCACGCCAAGACAGACTCTAGGCAAACATAAATTTCTTTACGAGCGTTTTGTGTGTTTTATAAAATGATTTAAGCAACCATTACATTTCCCAAACTTAAAGAATAAATCAAAACTCTCGTATTTGAAGTTACTTGTTACTTTTGTCATGAATGTATGCCTTACCCCAGTTATTTTAAACTCTATTTCATATATAAAAAGACGAGTCCACTGACGAGGACACCGGCATACAATGTAAGTAATGAATATCACAAGATAATATTAACATCACCAAAAACATATAAATGTTTATTATTTACCTTATAATTATTGGTGTACAGGAGTTCGGCTCCGCCTCCAGCAATTCCTGAATCCAGCCATTTTAAAGATTCCCGCCAAATCCAGCTCCGGCCTGATTAAGAAAATTTGAATCTGGTACACTCCTACTTATAACTAATCACAGCCACTTAATGTTTTAATTTAAGGAGCCGTCCATAAAGTACGTCACGCCCCAGAGGGGGGGGGGAGGGTGTGTAAAAAGTGTGACAATTTGTGACAGGAGGGAGGGGGGACGGCCATGTGTGATTTATATTAAATTTTAATTATTTTGTCAATAAAAAACAAAATTTTTGTTCGAAAGTGTGACATACTTTGTGTCCGAGATGTGTGACAGTTTGTGACAGGGGGAGGGGGGAGTTAAAATGGTCAAAAATAGCGTGACGTACTTTATGGACGGCCCCTAACCCCTGTGTGTGTCCGTGTGTAAGTGTGTGTGAGTGTGTGTATGTGCTTTTGTGTAATATCTTGCCGTTTTATACAGTTAAAATAGTTGATATTAATAAATATATATGAAGACATTATAAATAGAAACGTATTTTAAATAACACATTGTTATTGTATACATGTAAAAAAGGTTGCAATATATCAGTCAATAGCACATTCCCCCCCCCCTTCCATGACCTCGTGTTCGTAGGGGGTTCTGATGTTTCCATTAGAAATTTCTAGGGGCTTGGTAGACTTGGCGGCGCCCATCTTCTCTCCAAGTTAGCGTTGAACTTTTTAACAATAGTCATTCATCAATATTTTTATCGTAGCTTAGCGCGGGCTCGATCCCAAGACCTGTGAGGCGAGCGCACTATTGACTTCGATATCCAGCCGCCAAAAGTAAATAATATATATATATATATATATATATATATATATATATATATATATATATATATATATATATATATATATATATATAGGGTTTTCCTTCCTTGGGGCCGTCTTTTGGGCTGAATACATATCTTAAGTTTAGAGATGATAAGACGATGGTCTGTCCAGCATTCAGCACCGCAGAGTGATTTGGTCACACGAACGTCTTGTCTATCTTTCTTCCTTGTGATGACGTTGTCTATTAGGTGCCAGTGCTTGGAGCGAGGGTGCATCCATGAGGTCCTGTTTCTTGTGGGAAGACTGAATACTGTGTTAGTAATCAACAAGTCATGTTCCACACACGTCCTTAGCAACAGGAGACCATTGCTATTACACCGGCCCACTCCATGTTTTCCTATCGCACCGTCCCAAAGAGCGTCATCGCAGCCTACTCTTGCATTAAAGTCACCAAGTATGACAAGCTTATCAGTGGAAGGAATGTTGGCGATGATAGAGTGAAGGTCCTCGTAAAACTTGGATTTCACTTCATCAGGGTTAGTCATTGTTGGGGCATAGCAGCTGATGATGTTGAGATATTTCTTCCCGGCCAACAGAGGCAGTCTCATCGTCATGAGTCTGTCATGTATGCACTTTGGAGGACTAGCGAGTTTGCATACTAATGATGTTGTTACGGTCAGATGTTGTGGTGTGGGATGACTACGCATAAATGGGGCTGTGAACACTTGTCCTCGTGGAACGGGGGGCGGGTGAACTCAAGGTACGTGAAAGTTGTAATGAATTGACAGGACCACGTTCAAAGGGAGACATGGTGAATGACCCAGGGTCCAGTCAAAACTGGTCGGACAAGACGGGGGTATAGTAGGGGTCACATTGTGTGTCGCGGAGAGAGTGTTGGGTTGCCGCGTTGCAGGCAGGTGAAAGACGAACGATAGAGTGTGGAGTTTTGTGAACGTGGTCCGATACGGTCAAGCTGGGCCGAGGACTCTGGATGGTATGACCATGATTCTTGATGTCATTAAAACTTACGTTGAAAGAAAACAACCCAGCGTTGCTGAGTCTTTTACCCGTCTACGTGGTAAATATCTGTGGCCAAGGGGGGAACCTCAACCCCTAGACAACGACTCCGCCACAGTGGGGGCCCGTCGAAAAACCGAGCCATCGGTTAGAGTCAACGCAGTGCATCAAGACACGTCACTAAAAGAGAAACGACGAAAAACACATCAACGAAGGGGTGTGTACAGAACTGGCCATACTAGCCATACCGATATCAAGATCATCACGAGAGCGTAGGGCTTACACCTCGTAACGACGAGACCAGTGGTGTTGAAGACAGCCGTAGCAGTGATGTTACAGACAGCCGTAGCAGTGATGTTACAGACAGCCGTAGCAGTGATGTTACAGACAGCCGTAGCAGTGATGTTACAGACAGCCGTAGCAGTGGTGTTGTAGACAGCCGTAGCAGTGGAATTGCAGACAGACGCAGAAATGGAGGCCATACAGACTGCACCCGGAAGAGCATCGGAGGAATAACGAACACTAACTTAGACAGTAACACGTTGCATAACAGAAGCTGACTACAGCCAGGACAACCTCGAGGTTACAACCTCAGTAATACGTGACAGTGAAGTCGGTGACTTTGTGATTTTCTCACCTATGGATATTGATACTGCCCTGATGTATTGTGTTTTTCTTATGTATGGTTATTATGTGAGTGTGGATTTCCCCTGATAGTAAGTACTAATTTAAATAATTTTTTGATGAAATTTTGAATTGTAAAATATTGTAAAAATATTAGATAGTTAGAACATTTTGAGTGTATTGGTGAGATAGAAATTGTTATATTAGATCCCTAATACAAAACGATAGGAAGACGGTAGACGAATTTGAGATTGTGACCGTAGAGTAACTATTAATATAGAAACATCGAGATGGAATTGTCTAATGTAGAAAAACTTAAACAAAGTGCCGGGAGCTGGGATTGGAAGGGGAGGAGGCAAAGAGATGGGTTATAGAGGCGTACAAGAAGGAAGAACATGAGGAAAAAGAAAAACGGAAAGAAGAAAGGGCTTTCAAAAGAGCGGAGGAGTCAAGAAGGTTAGAAATGGAGAGACAAAGAGAACTTGAAATGGCCGACGAAATGTATAGAGGAGTTAAAGAGGCAGACAAGATAGGTACAAATAATAACGTTCTAATTACTCAAACCACTTCGGGACCAAAGAAAAGATATAAATCGAGAACCAAAACACGTGACTGAGAAACTGGAGTTGAAATGTCAAAAAGAGGTAGCCGAAATTGAGAATAAAAAGTTTTTCAAAAGCGATTCGAAGTCCACTACTAGGAAAATTTCGGTAGACACTGCTAGCGCTAGCAAAAAGAAAGGAAGTAGAAAAGTCAGGAAAGAATTAGCAAGGGTGAAAACGATTACGCAATCGGACAAAAAAGTTGTTGAAAATGTCAACAATGGTAGAGAAACAGACAAGAACCCTGTAAAACCTGAAAATAATGTTAAAGAAACAGACAATAAAGTGGTAGAACCTGAAAAGAATTATGCCGAACAAGTCAGAGATGAAATTAGGATGGAGGCGGTAGGAAAAGAGACCAAGGAAAACATTCCGGAGCCAGAGAAGAGAGATGATCATTCAGTTATAGACGCCTTAATAGCTGGGACAAAGGGTGAAATTAAATCGGAAGAAATAGAAATTCAGAATGACTGTGATGAGAAGACCGGAGGAATCGGAGATGTAGAGAAAGTCACACGAGTGGAATATGATGAATCAAATGATAGAATAAATCATTATGCCAGTGATACTTTTGAAAGAAGCACACATAAGGATGAAAAGAAGATAAAGCAGGTTCAATTAACTAATGTAGTGACTGCTAATAAAGGGAAGGAAAAGGGTGAAAGGGAAGATAGCTGGTGGCTAAAAAAATTGAAGAGGTACGGTTAAAGTGGGAGGAAGAAGATAAAGAATCATTGAGACAAAATGAAGAAAGACAGAGACTGCGACAGAAAAAAGATGAAAAGAAGCAGCGACAATACGAAAAGAGACAGGAGAAAATGTTGGAAAATGATGAAGAGAAAAGAAGAAAACGGAGAATTAAACAGGGAGCTTTAAAGAGTAACGAGAGTAACTGTCAGTAAGAATTATATGGAATAGCCAGCTTATTTTGGCAAGAGCCGTATGTAACGAAAGAAGCGTATAAGGTGGCAGAACGGGCAGCGGGCGAGATAGCCAGGGAAGAAAGTAATAAACTCATTAGTGAATTGAGAAATAATCTGACCCTTAGAGAGAATGAATTAAAGTAACACAAAGAGACAGTAATTAAACTAGAGTCAACATTGAACAAGGTTGAAACTAGACTAACGGATCTGGAAAAAGTTGACATCAAACACAGATTAAAAATAGAGGAAACTGAAGTTGAATCAATGAATTTAAGAATGAGAATTGCCGAAATGGACAAACTACTGGCTCAAAACGATGAAGAAAAATCCAGCTGGCTTAAAATAACTAAGGACAAAGATAGAAAGGTAACAGAGCTGAAGAAGTCTGAAGCTGAAAAAAGGTGAATTATTAGAAAAATTACAGAGGGAACTAAAAGGAAAAGAGATAGAAAACACAGAAATGGATAGAAACCTAATTATTACACAAAACAACGTAGCAGATCTGAGTAAGGCCTTAACCGAAATGGGAGAATCATTAGAAGAATGGAAGAGAGAGAACAAAATAAAACTGAATGAAGCTGAAGTTGAGTCCATGAACTGGAAAATGAAAAGTATCGAGATGGACAACGTATACGCTAGCCTAATAAAAATAGTCAGGGGTAAAGATGAAAAACTAGCAGAGATGAAATTAAACTTAATCATTGCAAACCAAAATATAACATGGCTGAATAAGACGGTGACTGATAAAGATGAATGTTTGCAGAAATTACAGTGGAAGCTAAAGGAAATTAAAGACACACTAACTCAAAAAGAAGAGGAGAATAATGAGTTAACACTGACTATAGCACATAACAAAGAAGACATAAATGACTTATGGCGAATCATTGTTGAAAAGGAAGAGAAAAGGACTGAATTAACCCAAAGATTAACTGGTAATGATACAGACATGACAGTGATTGTGCAGAGAACGTCCAAGATGCTTGGGACAATAGTTGAAAAACATCACGAAAAGTGGACTAAAGAAGTACAATTTCGAAAGAGGGAAATTTTAGTTGAAATTTTAAATAAGAAAAAAAGTAGTGACCCAGATATGCAAGATTGGGTGAAGGTCACTGAACACACCGTGGTCACAGTAGTAACATTAACCTCCCAAGCAAAATGTGTTGAATGTAAGGAAAATAGTGAAAACAAGGATTGGAAAATTGAGTGTACTACTGATTCTCTAGAGGATAGCAAACTTATTGATGGAGATAAGGAGAATATTGAAGATAATGATGCGAAAATTGAGTGTGCTACTCAATTCCTAGAAGATAGAAAACCTATTGAGGGAAAAAATGAAAAGAATGAAGATAATGATGGAAAAATTGAGTGTACTAATGAGTTTCTAGAGTATAGCAAACTTATTGATGAAGATCAGGAGAATATTGAAGCTAATGCTGGGAAAATTGAGTGTGCTACTAAGCTAAGAGCAGATAGCCCACCTAGGGATAAAAACAAGCAACTTAAGAAGAAACCCTTCGGTGGAGCCATACAACAATATGACGTGGGCTCAGCTAAACACTGTTGTGAGTTGTTGAAAAAAGGTGACGCGTATAACCTCCAAGGACACAGCAGGGCAAACACGGAGCTACACAGAAACAATAACAATGACACAGTGCGATCAAGACTGGCCAGAATGCATAGGACCATGACGGACAAATACTCATTGGACAGGCTTACGGCCGGTCTGTTGAGAATATCGGTTTTGTTAATAATTGGGGTCCGGTGGAACGCATTTAATTGTGTTGTTAGCTCGTGCGTTGGTATATTTTTAGACGCAATGGTCAGCCATTCGGGTCAAAGAGTACAATTCAAAAGAGGTCAGGGAGGAAAATTCAAATGTAGTGACCGAAGTTATCGGCGAGATTTCAAGGGCGGAAGTAAAGATAACCTGATAAGTCGTGGAGGGGGTGACAGGGGTGACCGGGGAAATTTCAGAGGTGGAGGTATACTTAACCGGAAAAGCCATAGAGGTAGCGACAGGGAGGATCGCAGAGGATAGAGGTGGCAATGGGAGTGGGAAAGACAAAAGACTGATAGAAAATCAAGGTCCCACTGGTCCCACTAAGACTACCAGTATACTGACAGCTTTTGTAGGGTTGAGTACAAGAATGAGCAAAATAGCTAGTGGTTGGTCCTGGGAGAATGACAAGTGATAGTAGTTACCAAATTTTAGGGTACGCTCATGGTAATGCTAATAAGGGTCGTTTCTTGTTTAGAATGGGAAAGATACGAAATGTTCCACCATCAAAAACAATGACTATGATTTTTGATGCATACATTAAATTTGTCTGAGTATTACGGTATAGGAGGGCGCCGTAAATAACACGGAATTGGTATTGTATCTTCTATGATGATGATGATGATGATGATAATTTGTTGAAAATTATGATTAATAATGATAATATTTTTGGGATTGAAGTTGGGGTCTGAGTGACATTGTACCAGTATCATTATGAAATGAAATAAAGTGGTTCGTATGTTCATGACAAATTTGTTGATCATATAAGAAATTTTGTGCACTGGAGACCTCAGTCCAAATTTTTATGATAAGAGATGTTGTTAAGATGATAATGTTTTGATTAGGATGATGATGCTGCTATTTGTTGATAACTATGAGGAGTTATGATAATGTATTTTTGTGTTTACTTGGGGGGTCTGAGCGACCAATTCCCAGTATTACTATGATATGAATTGATAAGACAATTCTTATGTGCACGACACATTTTTGATTATATAAGCACAACATTTTTGGTGCCATTGGAGCCCTCAGGCATTTGGTATACCTATGGAGGATTATGGCAAGTATGGGTGTCCAAATAAGTATATAGCCATTGTAAGGCAATTTCATGATGGCATGCAGGCTTGAGTCCAGGAAAACGGAGAGATCTCTAAACCATTCCCTGTCACAAATGGCGTTAAGCAAGGCTGTGTTCTGGCCCCAACATTGTTCAGCCTCATGTTCTCAGCCATGCTTACAGAGGCCTTCAGGAATAGAAATGTACGCATGGACTTCAGGTATCGCACTGATGGTCGTCTGTTCAACCTCAGGAGGCTTAAAGCTAAGACAAAGGTCAAATCAGACAGCATCCTGGAACTTCTTTTTGCTGATGACTGTGCCCTTAACGCGGGCTCTGAAGCAAAACTGCAACTAAGTGCTGATACATTTTTCAGTGCGTGCTCTAACTTTGGGCTCACCATCAGCACAAAAAAGTCAGAAGTGTTATACCAGCCGGCCCCGGGTAAATCCTATACTGAGCCTAACATATTCATCAACGGCAACAAAATCAACACAGTGAGCCGCTTTACTTACCTTGGCAGCACACTGTCCCAGAAGGCCAATATTGATGACGAGGTGAACTCGAGAATCTCAAAGGCCAGCGCATCATTCGGTAGATTGCATGACAGTGTCTGGAACAGAAGGGGAATCATTACCCAAACAAAACTAAAAGTATACAGAGCTATAGTGCTCCCCACCTTATTATATGCATGTGAAACTTGGATTGTATACCAACGCCATGCGAGGTTGCTGAACCACTTCCACACCAAAAGCCTTAGAAAAATTCTCAATATAAAATGGCAGGAAAAAGTTCCAGACACCAAAATATTAGTCAGGTCAGGACTCTCCAGCATCCACACTATCCTCATGCAAAGCCAACTACGCTGGGCGGGGCATCTAGTGCGCATGCCCGACCATCGCCTACCCAAGAGGCTCTTCTATGGTGAACTTACCGAAGGGCATAGAGCACCCGGAGTTCCACGAAAGCGCTACAAGGACGCACTTAAAACTGCTCTGAAGGCCTTCGACATTGGACTTGACTCCTGGGAAGCAGCAGCCAGTAACCGAGCCCACTGGAGCTCTACGATATGCAATGGCGCAGCTGTCTGTGAAGCTAATAGACAACAGGCTGCCAAGTTAAAACGCCAAGCCAGAAAGGAACGTAACCAAAACCCCCCTGAAGGGACCGCTTCTATCTCTTGTCCGACACGCGGACGCCTCTTTCGTGCAATAATAAGGTTAATAAGCCACCAGAGAACACATGTGGCGGCCCAGCAAATATGATGAGAGTGGTCATCGTCGATCACGACGGACGAACAACAACAAAAACACAATATATATAATTATATATATATATATATATATATATATATATATATATATATATATATTATATATATATATATATATATATATGTATATATATATGTATATATATATATATGTATATATATATATGTATATATGTATATATGTATATATATACACTGTAAAAATATTCAATCTAATCATCCTAACTCGCTGCAATAAACTACAAATTACGATAGATCAGGTCAAAGCTACCACCACGCCAAGACAGTCTCTAGGCAAACATAAATTTCTTTACGAGCGCTTTGTGTGTTTTATAAAATGATTTAAGCAACCATTACATTTCTAAAACTTAAAGAATAAATCAAAACTCTCGTATTTGAAGTTACTTTTTACTTTTGTCAAGAATGTATGCCTTACCCCACTTATTTTAAACTCTATTTCATATATAAAAAGACGAGTCCACTGACGAGGACACCGGCATACAATGTAAGTAATGAATATCACAAGATTATATTAATATCACCAAATACATATACGTGTTTATTATTTACCTTATAATTATTGGTGTACTGGATTTCGGCTCCGCCTCCGCCTCCGGCAATTCCTGAATCCAGCCATTTTAAAGATTCCGGCCAAATCCAGCTCCGGCCTGATTAAGAAAATTTGAATCTGGTACACTCCTACTTATAAATAATCACAGCCACATAATGTTTTAATTTAAGGGGCCGGCCATAAAGTACGTCACGCCCAAGAGGGGGGAGGGTGTGTAAGAATGTGTGACAATTTGTGACAGGAGGGAGGGGGGGTCCGGCCATGTGTGATTTATATTAAATTTTAATTATTTTGGAAAATAAAAAACAAACTTTTTGTTCGAAAGTGTGACGTACTTTAGATGTGTGACAGTTTGTGACAGGGGGGAGGGGGGAGTTAAAAATGGTCAAAAATAGCGTGACGTACTTTATGGACGGCCCCTAACTGCAAATCTATTCTCCTTTTATTCACTGAAATATACAACCCATTACTAATTTCAGTTCAGATCAAATATTTCACAAGAAAAACTTTACTCAAAAATGAATTGCTGTAAATTCATTTTGTTTGTTGAAAAACGTGATTTATTCAAAACAAATTTTTATAAAACCTGAAAGAATACATCAAAACGCTTGTATTTGATATTACTTTTTAATTTAGTAATTGATGTATGCTTGAACTCACTTTTTTATTCTAAAGGCTGTCTGGAAGAACAAAAGGAAAGGCCAAAATGGACATATGTGAAAAAAGGTAAGTAATAAACAACAGAGAAGAAGTAGCAGTTAATAGCAATATTTTAAAATTTCCATGTATTTCAAGTGTTCGCCTCCTTCCAAGGGGGCGTGGTGGTCGTCTGTCGTGTCGAGAGTCACGGCTTCGAGTCTCGGTTAAGGCAGGGTCTTGTTCCAGAGCTCCGAATGGATACATGATATCAGTTGGGGGAAGTAAAGGCGGCTGGGCATTGTGCTAGGCATACAATCCCTCGCAATGTCGTGGACATAGAAACTTGTGAGCGCTGCTTCATTTGGTCCCATGTCTAGCGTGGTCTGAAAATGTAACTTTACTTCCTTTATAACTAAAATTGGTTTTAATTTCTAGATTACGAGAGGGACCTGCTTTGGAAAAGTTTATAGAATGTCCAATTGGGTTTGTCTGTGTGTGTGTGTGTGAGTGTGTGTGTGAGTGTGTGTGAGAGAGAGGTGTGTGTGTGTGAGTGTGTGTGTGTGCTTTTGTGTGTGTGTGTGTGAGTGTGTGTAGTGAGTGTGTGTGAGTGTGTGTGTGAGTATGTGTGTGTGTGAGTGTGTGTGTGCGTGTTTGTGTGTGAGTGTGTGTGTAAGTGTGTGTGTGAGTGTGTGTCTGTGTGTGTGAGTGTGTGTGTGTGAGTGTGTGTGTGTGAGTGAGTGTGTGTGTGTGCTTTATTGTGTGTGTGTTTGTGTGTGTGTTTTTGTGTGTGTGTTTTTGTGTGTGTGTTTGTGTGTGTGTGTTTGTGTGTGTGTATTTGTGTGTGTGTTTGTGTGTGTGTGTTTTCTGTGTGTGTGTGTGTGTATGTTTGTCTGTGTGTGTGTGTGTGTGTTTGTTTGTGTGTGTGTGTATGTGTTTGTGTGTGGTGAAGCTGAATGACTTTGTCCGACTTTGACAGCCAGCATCGTAATTTACATCAGTTCTCGGAAAAGCCGTTAAAGCTTTGTTCTCATACGGCCCGAGAACACCAATGTCTGTGATTTATCTATTTTCAATGAAAAGCAATATTAAGCACTTGATCTCTGATCGCGTGTGCAGACTTTAAAAAAATATGTATATTTGTTGAGACTTTCCCTGTACGAAATTTAAACTAAGACGATTTTCTGTCCTTCACTCTCATATGAATTATAAGTCTACATTTCTATTTTGTATTTTGGAGAAATGCCATCAAAGCTCTTTTTACGAAGATAATGTCATAGGCTAAACATCAAAACTTCCCCAACCCCTAAAGAAATAAACCTTTGCAACCCCTTATTCAACGCTCAGTTGTCACTTCCTACATGTGTCAAATTTACCGCTGTGTATGTGAATTTATCGTTGATGGGCATATTTATGTTTTGTTTATTATGACAACGTAGTTTCAGCTGATTGGTGATGATGTAATTTGCATTGATATTGATAAACTCGTCTACTCTCTCGGATCATTTCCTTTGTTCTTCAACTTAAGTTCTTGCTATCGTCTATAATAGTTAGTTTTCCGCGTGCATTCATTTGTGAATTAGCGCACACAGCATTTGAGTTATTTCAATTTAGTTTGTGAGTGCACTTGAAGTGCATCTATTGAACCCACCCCAGCATGAAAATCAAATTAACAGCCGTCGTATTTCATCATGAATTTCGGGAATATTTTTACACCATTACATCACACTGGGTGGAGTTTAAATTATATTGGGTGATGAGAACTTTCACTTTGGAATGCCATAGGATCCTTACACGGCTAAAATGATTGAGCTCTTGGGTTTATTTAGCTCCAATACAACACTGACAAGTGATTTGTAGCATTCATTGATTACATTGCAGTTGCATGTTGAAATTTGTCGTAGGCACATATCTTCACTAAGTTATATGGCGATCAGATAAATGGTTTTATTAGGTTACAAACGACACACATAACTTCATTTAAGTATATATATTATAGGGCTGTTTACGATTAATTAAAATTTAATCGTTAACTTTTGAAAAAATAACGATTAATGAATCGTTAATTTCGATTAAAGTCAACATTAAAATTTATGCTGTCATAAGTAACAATTATTAAACGTTCTTGTTGAAAATCTAAATAACCCTGGAATGTCTCCTTTATATGTCATCTTTTAACCAACTACGCAAAAAGACAAGTGTGTTAACATTATTTGGTTAAAGAAATTTTAATAAATTTTTTTAAAAAAATATTTATGAGTATTATTTTTTTTACATTATTCCACAGTATTCCCTTATTTGGTCATCCTCGTCGCATTACTTGCAGGAAGTGGTTTCTTGTACGCATTATTGACGACCGAGGTTTCATCTCCCAAGCCCAAGCCCAAGCCCAAACGTTGTAATGTAGACTTGAATTGGAATGTGCAATTGGAATTTTATTTTTCATGGAGCTTTCCACAAATGACCCCATGTGTGGAAACACCAGTTTCGACAACACATGGTATCTGGTGTAAAATTATTGATCTAATTAACATGGTAGGTAAGATGATTCGTAGTCCCACCTGGCTCCTAACGCCCGTGTGGAGTTTGTTTATCCTGCCTTAGGTGATGAAACTGTCAGATTGAAGAAGATTGTAGTGTTGGGGAATATGTTGTGGAAGATAAAATCGCCTGAATTTGAAGTTTGTACCAGCACACATTTTACTCGATAATGAATCATGTACCCTGTAAGTGATGGAGTATGAAATCCGTAAATATTCTTGGGGGGGGGGTTGATAAAAACATAAGTTGTGTTGGTTTTGGCACATAATTGTTATATGGAATCAAACACAATCTTTCTTATAACCTGAATCAGGGCACATTATACGACAACCCTCTTACGTCAATAAGCATACATACGAGTTACATCTCAATAATTTTCATCTACAAGTTTACACATTTATATTTATTAGCCATTTTATAACTTTTTTTTTGCCTACTGATTGAAGATTTTTGCTGAAACATTATCTTTGTATACACTTTATTTCATATCATCCTATCACTCATCAGGTACCTCAGGTACTCCTGCATTTTGCATGCACCCCATGTTGTGAAGATTAGTATAATTTTTTGAATGCTTTTTTTTTCAAGTTATTTGATAAATAATTTTAAATAAAAAATTGCTGAATATTATTTGTTTAACAATATTACTGGCATCTGGCTGAAGTACCGGTAACTTAATTTTACTTTTGGACCACACAAATTTCCCACGCCTATTCTGGGCAGTTTTCCAACTTGAGCTGTGCCTTACAGTTACAGGGAGAAACATTCTCTTCTCCTGATACTTTTCCTGTATCTACTGCTTGAAGTGCTTGCCGATTACCTGCAACCTCGAGGGCAAGTGGCAGAAAATCTGGGCTTTAAAATGCAAAACTAAAATGTGGCATCTTTACTATCCCATTACAGATTTAAATGAAGATGTCTTATTTTAAGGCCAGTAAATCATTTTTCAATGTATATATGTTTAATCCTCCATTATCTTTGACTGAAAAGATTAGAAAATGATCTAATTAAGGATAATCTTTAATTCAATTATTGTCTGTCATCAGTATTATAGCTTGTTGATTAAACAATATGTTTTATTAACAGCCTGCTGGTCAAACACAACATATTAAATGTAATTGAATGCTATTATGAGTTTCTCATAACTAGACCATGCAAGATATAACAAGACATTGAAAAACATCTATTTAACTTTCAATCATTACTCAGTAGTTTAAATGAAGTGTGTATTTTCTTACCTTTGATCAGTTAATTATTATTTGTGGAACAAATTGTAGGTATTCATATTATTTTAAAGAATGGTTTTTATAAATATTCAATTTAAATATAATTTTTTTTTAATAAATTCAGAATATTTTTCCATTCTGCAAACCAAATCAAAATTCCTTCTTTAAAAGTGCTATTCATTAAAGAAAATAATTTAAAAGTTCAACAGTAAAAGTTGGTTGTTTTATTTATTAACAACAGAATTTTCTGTTTTGCTGTATTATATTATTATATATAATGTGCTTTTGTGTGGAAACAGTCATAAAGTAAGTGAGAATTCTTTCTGAAACCAAGTCTTTCTAATAAATATCATTATTTAATTATTTTTAATAGAAATGATTTAGTAAAATGAATGTCTTAATTCAAACAGGACGAATATGGTCCTAACTTACTTGACACACTGCAAATAGAAAGTACTTGATCTCTTCTAACTTTTCAAGATAATTAATATATATTTCTCAAATATTTTTTTTCAATTAATTAACCTCAGATTTTCATTGTTGGTACCAGTACCATGAACTAGGGACCAAAGAAAATTTTTCTCTAATTGTAAGATGTTTGAAAGCCACCTCATATCTCAGTTATTTACTTTGCAAGGTATTTGATGTTGCAACTCTTTTACTGTAAAAGATGTTACGTGCTACAGATTCTGAGTTAAAACTTTTTTTTCAAGACGACCTCAATATTGACTGCAATGAATGAAGTAATTTATGCAAAACTTCTTCATTATCTACTAACTTTGTTGTTTCTAAAAGAAAGTTTACCCTGAGATTTGAACATTTTTATTTTTGTGAGGATGGGCATTTAAAACTGATCAAAATCTTAATTAAGTGTTCAATTTATTTTTTAAGTATTCGGAAATAATGATATATAGTTTTATATCCTTGCTTATTTTGTAGATATAGTGATCCAAAAGAACATTATGAAAAACTTTGCAATAAAATTATTTTTAGAAAACGAATTTTGGTGTTTTTCTTAATGTTTGTATACCAATTATTATTTACTAAGTTGTTCTGGGGCGCCTATGGCGCCCACTTTTTTTTTAAAACCCCAAATACCTTGTCATTGTTAGATAAATACGAAATATTAAACTTTCTGAAAAGTACATAAAGTATTTTATAATAGGGGTTGTAGGGCACCTACGGCGCCCACTTTTGTTTTGGTCAAAGCCCATGTAACTTATGCTTGTATGATAAATACAAACTATTCCTGAAATGTACACAAAGTATTTTAGAATTAACAATCATTAAATCCTCTTTATACATAGTTCCCTTTTCCAAAATTAAAGTATGAGCTAAAACAATGATGGCATATCATATTTTTTTTACAGTGCTCATCGCCACACGATTTTGGAACTGCTAATGTTAATCTGGAAACCAAAATGGTTATGATTTTTAAGTCTATATTTTCAATTTAAAAAAAAAGCATAGTGATGTCTCTTAGCGTTACGGAATGATAATTGAGGGCGTTTATATTATACTAGTTTGTGCTGCGGCGCCGTGGCGCCTGCGGCGCCCCCCTCTTTTTAAGGGCGCCTACGGCGCCTACCTTTTTCAAAAGCTCCCTAACTTGTCCTTTTATGATAAATACGTTATATTAAAATTTCTTAAATGTACACAAAGTAGTATTTTATATTTTTTAAAAATTTAATTAAATTTTATATTTTAATGTTAAAAGCCCCAGTAACTTATCCTTGTATGATAAATACGAAATATTCCTGAAATGTACACAAAGTATATATATAATATAGATTGTGCTGCGGTGCCCACTTTTATTTAGGGCGCCTACGGCACCCACTTTTTCAAAAGCCCAACAAACTTGTCCTTGTATGATAGATACGTAATATTAAACTACCTTAAATGTACACAAAGTAATTTAATAGAGAGGTTATATTTTTACAGTGCTAATCACCACACGATTTTAAAAGTAATTTTAGAAAGCAGCGCACCAAATTCCTGCACCAAAAAATAACTATTTGAGTCAATCAGCACTGCTTACAACACAATTTTTTTTAAAAAGCAGAGTGATGTCCCTTAGCGTTAGTCTACATAATTGAGCGTAAATATATATATGATATGACTAGTGTATTATCCGTTAAAAATGACGGAAATTTTCAAAATAAAGACACATCAGATTAAAAAATAACTTAATACAGAACTTTAATTTATTTTATTTATTTTTATTTGATTCATTTATTATCATATTGAACAATTTTTTGCGGAAAGTTCGAAAAGTGTTATTTTTTGGTGCAGTAATTTGGTGAGCTGCTTTCTAAAATTATTAGCACTATAACACAAAATCGATCGCAGCGCCACCTAACAGCATTAGGCTACATCCATGCAGCGCCACCTAACACCATTACATCCATACAGACATCGGGAATTATATATATTGATTCATATGGTATGATCCTTTTGGATACTCTCTTGGGGGCAATCCTCTTTTCTGTTTTACAATTTAAAATTGTTACTCTCATTTAACTTTTTAAAAAAAATTCCTTCTTCAAATATGTGGATTATTTGAATCCTGAAGTGGATTGTTTTCCTTTCATCATCATCATTCAGTTCCAGTGAACTCTGACCTCTGGCCATTGTGAGGGGCATACTTTGAGCAGCTGTTCTTTGATGACCTTCTAGGTGTTGGTATTTTGTATAAGTAGACATGCGTAAGTCTTTAAGCGCCATGCAGTGGAAGAGGTTTAACAGTAAGAGGTTATGCGCTACTCATTTATTTGGTTGTTTGGAAAAGGGGCGCGTCGAAATTTTCATCGAACACAAATTTAAGAGACTTACTTCATTCAAATATCTAAGGGCAACTATAAACGAGCACACATATGAAAGAGTGGTTACATTCAAGTATCTAGGAGCAACTATAAACGAGCACAAATATGAAAGAGTGTCTACATTCAAGAATCTAGGAGCAACTATAAACGAGCACAAATATGAAAGAGTGGCTACATTCCGGCATTACCTTTTTTTTACAGCGGCACATAAAGACGAGGTAATTATATAACTATATACCTTTTTTATCTACAAAAATACTTTAGGGGAAAGAAGAAAACACTGCACAAAAATGGGCGTTCGCCGAATATTTGGTCGACCAAATGAAAGATCAACCAACTAAACTGAAAAGATTGATAGCTAGCCTTCAATCTAGATATGAAGGACGCCGCCATTGCTGCCTTTCAGTGAACAGGCCGGAAGACGGTTATTAAGGAGTAGGATATTCTTTCTCCTTACAATTTAAATAACTAGAACTGAAATGTATATAACTTAAATGCTGTAAGAAATTATTTCATAATTTAAAGATTTCACATTCTCACTTCTAAAATATTTGTATTCGATGTTTTATTTTGAAGACGTCATTTCAATGAATAAATATAAATATATAGACATAATTTTTTTTCTCAAAGTGACATTTAGTCAATGTTTCGCTATGGCTATTGTGGTAGTGGTAGGCACACAATTTTACACTTGCGTCTTTCTTTTCCTTTCACGTGGATTATACTAATATACTATATTTACTTTTGAATTATACTTTTGAATACTTAATTCTCTGATTATTTGCGCGTTACATAATTGTTTAGATTATTTCTATTCATACACATAAACATAAAATGTATTAAAATCTATTATTTTCAGTTCCTACAGAAAAAGAGCTGAACTGTCTATCATATTTGCCCAAACCTTTTTGTGGCCCAATTTGGAAGAAGATGATTTGGCAGTCCCCCAGATTTGCAAACATCCATTCTCCGCGAAAAGACAGAAATGTTGTATCGAGCCAAGCCCTGGAAAAAAATGTATATCGCTCAAACTAAGGGGGAAAAGACGAATTTTTGGGTTTAGGTTCCCAATGACGGGTAATTAAAAAAAAATATTTAAAAAAATATTTTGCCGTTGTCCCTCGTAGGAATGTACATGTACTCAATATCTTCACAAAGTTGGCAATCAGATAAATGGTTTTATTAGGTAACAAATGACACACATAACTTCGTTTAAATATATATAAATTATCTTAGATATTTACATATATATATATATATATATGAGTATATATATATATATATATATAATATATATATATATATATTAGATAAACTTCTTAGATATATAGATATAGATAGATAGAAGATAGCTTTAGTGTTATGAATACAGATTAATAATTTTGATTTCTAGCTTTAAAAATTTCAACATAAATAATTTTATTTATTAATTTTTAAAAAATATTATTATTATTTTTTTTTACATTATGTCGCAGCATTCCCTTATTTGATTGTCCTAATACTTGTAGTGATGGGCTTGTACACCTTATTGACGATCGGCGTCTCATCTCCCAAAAGTTTTAGTGTAGACTGGCAATTTCATTTTTCACATAAATGGGGCCTTCCACAAATGACGTCCTCCTGGGGAAACAACAGTTTCGACAATCTGGTGTCAAATTATGTAACTACTTCACAGAGTTAAGATGATTTTAAGTCCTACCTGGCTCCTAACGCCTGTGTGGTATTTGTTTAGCATGGCTTAGATGGTGAAGCTTTTTTTATTTTATGTCGTTCTTTCACTTACCTAGTTCTTCAAGTATTCCTGCATTTTGCAACCCTAATTATGAAAATGGTATAAATTTTTAAATGATTATATTTTTTTTCCTAGTTATCTATATATATATAATTCTCTTCGTGGTCGGACCTTGCGAGACACCAAGCTGCAAGTATGTGCAACCGAGCATGACGAATGACCCTCGCTCGGGTTAACTAATCACTGCTGGCCAGCGTGGTGGGATGAAAAGGAAAAAAAAGGGGGGGTGGGAGTGGGTGGCAAAAAAGTTCTTGCGTTCACTTGCCCGTTCACTTGCTTTGTTCCTTCACAGAAAATGTGAGATTCGTAGTGTACTGGTTATCAAGTCCGCCTCATACGGGGAGGTCCTGGGTTCAAGCCCCAGCGAAAACATTGTTTTTTTACATTTTTAAAAATATCTGTTTGTGCTCGTTCTTTTACCCCTTTATTGCAAACACTAGCTGATCCACAGCGTAGCATACGCTACTAATGATTTAGTGACGGGTGAAGACTTCCTGAAAGACACAGTTGTCAAAATGGGGTGGGTTTGGGCAAACGACTGTGATTGAATGAAAAGAAAGAACTCTGGAGAGACCCGCGGTGTAGCATACGCCGCAGACTTGCTTATTATAGACATTGCAAAGAACTTTTTTGGGGGGAGTTTGAGAGTACAGACACAAAAAGCAGCCCTAAGTAAATAAAAAATAGCGAGTAAACGAAAAGATATGCACACTGAATTTGTTGTTACCCGCCTCCCATTTATTACTACCATCCCTTAAACATAAACTTTGTTTGGTCGATCCTAGCGAGGGTTAGTCATATTTAGGGTTGTTAATTGCATGTTTTTTATGGAAAACCGATTATCGATTATGTAACTCCGATTTTAAAACGATTATCGTTTTACAGCTGACTTCATAGAAGTTAGGGGTGTACCTAATTTCGCCTGAAAATGTCTCGAAAATAAACAATGAGTTGGCAGCCCCCCCCCCAAACCGACGTTCACTCGCATTGTTTTGATTTCTTCGGGATGTAGTTTGTGTCCGCTCTTTCTCAACTTTCTTTGCACTCTCCATGAGCAAGTCTGCGGCGTATGCTACGCCGCGGGGCGTCTAGTTTGATAAATAATGTTAAATAAAAATATCTTATTTGTTGTTTTTAAACAATATTACTTGCATCTGGCTAATGTAACTTAATTCCTTATTTTACTTTTGGACCCCACAAATTTCCCACACTTCTTCTGGGACAGTTTTCCAACTTGAGTTGTGGAGGTTGTAGCCTTACTGTTACAGGGAAAAGAGTTCTCTTCTCCTGATACTTTTCCCCAATCTATTGCTTGCTGATTACCTGCAACCTCCAGGTCAAGTTGCAGAACGTATGAGCTTAAAAGTGCAAACTCCATTGCAGATTTAATTGAAGATATCTTATTTTAAGGCCAGTACATCATTTTTCAATGTATATATGTTCAATCCTCCATTATCTTGGACTGAAAAGTTTTGTACGTGATGATCTAATTAGATTAATTATGGTTGACCTTTAATTCAATTTTTGTATGTCATCAGTATTATAGCTTGTTAATTATCTATATATATAATTCTCTTCGTGGTCGGAAACAAGAAGCTGCATGTGTAACAGATACTAATTTTAGAAAGCAGCACACGAAAATACTGCACCAATGCATCAAAAGGTGTGCAAATTAAATATGCGCTGTAAAAAACATTATATGACATCATTGTTTTCGCTGATATTTTAATTTTGGAAAAGGGAACCCCTATTTTAAAATACTTTGTGTGCATTTCAGACAGTTTAATATTTTTTTTGTATTGATCAAACAAGGACAAGTTAGTTGGGCTTTTGAAAAAGGTCGGCGCCGTAGGCACCATAAAAAAGTGCATTAAAGGGGTAAAAGAACTCTCCATGAGCAAGTCACCGTCTAGTACAATATGTTTTATTAACAGCATGCTGGTCAAACACAAAATATTGAATATAATTTAATGCTAATATGAGTTTCTCATAACAAGACCATGCAAGCTATAACAAGATAATGAAAAAACATGTATTTAACTTTCAATCATTACTCAGTGGTTTAAATCAAGTTTGTATTTTCTTACCTTCGATCAGTTGATTATTATTTGTGGAACAAATTGTAGGTATTCATTTTTTTATTCAAAGTTTTGTTTCATAAACACTCAATTTAAAAATAAAATTTAAAATAAATTAAGGATAATTTTCCACGCCGCAAACGAAATCAAAATTCCTTCTTTAAAAGAGCCACTCATTAAAAAAAAATTGAAGTTAAACAATAAAAGCTGGTAGTTTTTATTTATTAACAACAGAATTTTGTGTTTTCTGTAGATTCATTCTTAAATATTAATATATATATATATATATATATATATATATATATATATATATATATATATATATATATATATATATATATATATATATATATATATATATATATTAATTTTTATTATATATAATATTCTTTTGTGGGTTAACAGTCATAAAGTAAGGGTGAATTCTTTCTGAAACCGAGTCTTTCTAATAAATATCACATTTTTAATTATTTTTAAAGAAATGTTTAAGTAAACTGAATGTCATTATTTAGAAAGGACGATTATAGTCCTAACTTACTCGACACACTGCATATAGAAAGTACTTGATCTCTTCTAACTTTTCAAGATAGTAAATTTAAGTTTTCTAAAATATCTTTTTTCAGGGAATTTACCTCAGATTTTCATTGTTGTTACCAGTACCATGAACTAGGGACCAAAGAAAAATGTTATCTAATTTAAGATGTCTGGAATCCGGAATCGAGCTATTTTAACCACGTTTTATTAATTCGCTTTCGTTCCTGTGGCATTGTTTGGGTGGGAAGAGAGGGTTTAAAATTTGATTTATCAGAAGGGAACACAAAAAATACATTTTAATTATCGACAACACCGGTCACAGTTGTTGCTCTCTCAAAGCCCGAATCCTTATTTCTTGATGAGGACTCGACTAGTGATTATCTATAAAGTACAATATCTTACATACTTTCTATTTGATTAAACAATATATTATTACTAGCGTATCATCCGTCAAAAATTACGGAAGTTTTCAGCTAAAATCTATTTATTTTGAAAAAATGCACTTTTTTAGGGCGCCTAAAGCGCCCACCTTTTTCAAAAGCCCAACTAACTTGTCCTTGTTTGATAAATACGAAATATTAAACTTTCTGAAATGCACTCAAAGTATTTTATAATAGGAGTTGTAGGGCGCCTACGGCACTCCCTTTTTTTAAATTTATAATTAACCATCATCAAATCCTCTTTTTACATTGTTCCCTTTTCCAAAATTAAAATTTGAGCTAAATCAATGACGTCATATATAATATTTTTACAGTGTATCTTTAATTTTCACACGTTTTGATGCATTGGTGCAGTAATTTGGTGCGCTGCTTTCTAAAATTAGTAGCGTATAGGACAGACACTACAGACGTGACATTGCAAATTATATTATTTAAGTGTCTTTAAAAAACACAATAATTTCAACTTTAAGCGCTTTTTCGCACTTAGCATGAAACTAAAAGGAAAGAATAATACCAATTCTGCTAGTGTGACCCATTCAGCGCTGGATATTTTTAATTTAAAAAAAAATTTTTTTGAAAGGTTTTGTGTGTAAACGTCCATAACAACAACTGCAGTCCTCTTGAAAGATGGCAGAAAAAAGGGAAAGAAATACGAACATTAACAAAATTTTAAAATTGTCCAAGGTTGTATAAAAGTCACTTAGTTTTCGTAAAATTAAGATCAAAATTTTCTCTTTGAAAATTCATAATTAAGTTTTTTAAAAGCTAAAGACATAAATAGTGGTACCTCGAGATTCGAAATTAATCCGTTCCGATGTGGCTTTCGTATCTTGGATTTTGTGTGTGTCGAACTAAGTTTTACGTGTAAAATGTTTAATCCGTTGCAAGCCACATATAAACAAAACTAAAAATTGAGGATATCTTGGAAAACCATAGAAAAAAAAGTACGATTCTTCAATAATTAAAATTGCACATTATAAATCTAATAAATAATAATAAAACAATGAGAACGGTAAAATAATTGAAAAATAACAAGAACAGCGATGTGAATCCTTACCCTTGCCCTTTGATTGAGGCGATGGGGTGAAGTTTCGGTAGAGGTGGTATGGGGAACAGACTGGATGGCAGAAATATTACTGCAGCAAGTACGAAACACTTAACTTTAAGAAAAAATACTTTATGTACAAACTTTGCATGAATCAGTGAATCAGTGCTAAATAAAAACATTTAGCACAACTGTACTCTAAACACACTTAACATAACTCTTAAACTTATTTTAAAAAATTAGCTTAAATTTAAAATAATTTCTAATAAGGTTGTATTTTGCGCTTTCTAATTTTCTGTTTCACCTTTCATTTTCTTCGCTTCAATTCCACCATCTTTGTTTACTAATTGTCTCTAAGCAAAATACTGATCCAATGAAAATTGTTTTTGCCTGCTTTTTACAATGTTTACAGAAATATACTGCTTAAGAAGGTTTGCATGAAGCGTTTTCTTCTTTCCCTTCATATTAACCACATAATCACATGGCCCTATGAGTCCAGTTACCTCATACGGTCCTTTCCATTGCATTAAAAGTTTGTTCGCTTTGGTCGGCAGTAATACCAAAACAAGATCACCAATCCTGAACTTCCTGTCTCTCGCTCCTCTATCATAGTAATGTTTGTACCTCCCTTGCGATTTGCTCAGTTCCTCCTGAGCTAAGGTTAGGGTGTCATCGAGCTTTTGTCGTAACTCAAACACGTACTGGTAGCTATTCTTCACCTCCTCATCTCGAATATCTTGCGTCCATAACTGTCGTAGAACATGCATCGGGCCCCTTATGCTGCGCCCGTACAGTAACTCGAAAGGTGAGAATCCAGTCGATTCCTGAGGCACCTCCCTATAAGCGAATAAGGCTGCATTTATGAATCGATGCCACAATTTGGGCTGCTTGTTGCATAGCCGTTTAATCATTGTTTTTAACGTCCCATTAAATCTTTCCACTAATCCATTGCACATGGGGTGGTAAGGTGTGGACGTAAGTTGCTTGATGCCTAATAGCCGGCTCACCTCCTTCATGCACTCGGAGGTAAACTGTGATCCTTGGTCACTCAGAACTTCTTCGGGGATCCCAACTCTACTGTATAGATCGACCAGTGCCTCTGCCACTGTCTCTGTATCTATTTTCTTTAATGGCACGGCCTCAGGGTATCTAGTAGCATAGTCAACAAAAGTCAAAATGTATTGATGTCCTGACTCACTCGCTGGCACAATGGGTCCTATAATATCAATGGCAACCCTCTTGAATGGCACATCCACTACAGGGACCTTTTGTAATGGGACTTTTTTAACGGATCCCTTCTTTGCTGTTTTCTGGCAAATGTCACATGATTTACAATATTCTTTTACATCCTTGCCGATTCCTTTCCAATAGAAGTTGCTCAAAATTCTTTCTTTAGTTTTACTGACTCCTAAGTGACCACCTGTTATGCTGTCGTGGGCGATTGACAGGACATGCATCCTTAGTCCTTGAGGTATTACGACTTGTCTGACATTGTCCCTTCGTTTCTCATCAAAAAAAAACTCTGAAAATGACGCCTTCCCTTTGCTCAAACTTTGATTTCCCCACTCTCCTTGAGTTATCACCCTGAGGTAATGAACGAATGTCTGCATCCTCTTGTTGCATTCTAATAATTACATCCCGATTCACTTCCGGCTGCTTCTCCACCGATGTGACTTCCAGTGGCAACCTATCTCCCTCCTTTTTACTTTGAGCCCGCGTTGTCACCATCGCTGCCTTGACCACTTTATCTACGTTTTCATCGGTTCTTGCTCCATACACATTACCCACAATAAGGTCCACTATTGAATTCTCCACACACACCGCTTCCACTATGCCACTCAGGTATGGTGTTCTTATGTCTATCATCGCTTTTTCTCCTCTCAAAATTCTTGTGTCTAACAATCTTATCAACCCAATTTCACCCGTTAATTGGTCATCTCTGACGAACTGTCTTTTCACCACCACCACTTCACTTCCTGTATCCCTCAATACACCAACTCTCTTTGATCCTACAAACCCTTCCACAATCTTTAACTTTCCTTCTCCGGTTTCTTTACCATCAGCACCCCTTGCTAATTCTTCATCCATGTTATCCACTGCTTTGCCAATATTGTCTCCTCCATCAGATGTGTTTTGGCTCTTACCCCATTGGCGCTTGTCCTTTGACCATTTACGCATTAGAACGTCCTGTGTCGCTGCGGCTCTCTTTATACTCGTATTTCCGGCCTCCTTTGAACTTGGGCAATAGCGGGCTATGTGGCCAACCCTATGACACACAAAGCAGTGTATGTCTGACCTTGATCTTTCCTCGGCCCTACTTTGCCATTTTCTTTGACCCGATCTGGTCTGTTGCCCCTCAACTTTTCTCCCATACATGTCATCTCCAACACCATCGCCATTTTGTGTTGCACCAGGGCTGTAATAAAGCTTCTATTCCTGGCCTCCAGGAATAATTCAGCCACTCTGGCAACTTCCTCCAGGGTGTCATTATTTCGCTCCCTTAGATAAATCACCAGATCTTCGGGACACACAGCCATAAATTGCTCTTTCACTATGAGGTCTCTAAGACCGTCAAATGTTTTATCAATGTCCGACAAGATAATCCATTTCGACAAATAGCTCCGAATTCTTCCTATAAAAATGGATGGCGATTCATCTGCCTGGGGTTTGCTCTTTCTAAATAGGTTTCTGTAGCCCTCCTCGGTGAGATTGTAACGCTTTAAAAGCACTTCCTTCACCTTTTGGTATACCAACGCGTCCTTGTAAGGCATTCTAGAGTATACCTCCAAGGCTCGACCAGACAGAAGCGCACTTAGTGACACCGCCCAGTCACTTTCTGGCCATTTACTGATCCTAGCGAAAGTTTCAAACCTCGTCAGGTAGCCATCCAGCTGGTCAACCCCATCTATGAATGGTGGAAGCTTAGGCTATCTTGGTCTGTTGTCAGTCCCATTTGCATTTCCTACATTAGCAGCTTCAATTTTCTTGGCTTCTAGCCTTGCCTCTCTCTCGGCCGCCCTGTCCGCCATTTCTCTCTCGGCCGCCCTATCTGCCATCTCTAACCGTTGTACCTCTCTCTCGGCCGCCTCTCTCTCAGCATCTCTCACTCGTTTGTACCTCTCTCTCTATAATGTAATCTCTTCTTTCCTCACCTCTGAGTTGAAGGGCATCCACCAGTGCTATGATCTCCTCCAGAGTCGTGACTGGCATTCTCGTTGCTTCCTCAGTGTCAGTGTTTCCTGTGTAAATCCCGGACGGGCCCCCAGAATGTCACAAGCGTCCTCTATTTTACTTCTTGATCGCTTGCTCCCAGATTCATAACCTCCTTTACACAAGAAATAAGTAGGACACTGCTCACAGAAACAAGATTTAATGGCCGAACCCGCTTTTAACAACACACTATATCTCAGAAAATCCCCCTCTTCTACACACATTTTTATGACGTCCACCAAAAACAACTCTCTTTCGCACGCTTTCCCCCCGACTAAATAATTACACTAATACAACCACTAAACACACCACCGTGCGCAGCTCACAAGTTAAAGGGGGAAATTGGTCATTCGTGACACATTGATCTGCAACTTAACACGACCTGTTTAATCCTTTTCTGGGTGTTTCTTTTCAATAAACTAGCCAATAGAAGAGCAGAACTGTTCGTGGCGTGTTGAATGCAGTCATGTGATGCACAGTTTTGTCAGCTGCTCGT
Source organism: Ampullaceana balthica (assembly GCA_944989445.1). Lineage (NCBI taxonomy): Eukaryota > Metazoa > Mollusca > Gastropoda > Lymnaeidae > Ampullaceana > Ampullaceana balthica. Next base: position 378,571 of record CALYLW010000260.1, on the reverse strand, counting down.
TTTTCGTATCAAAATATTGGAACAAAATATTCTCGAAGTGGCCTTTTGTAACTTGTATTATTCGTGACTTGAAGCATTCGCACCTCAAGGTACCACTGTATTTCAGGAGTCCACTTTCAAAACCTACCAAGTCACTTTTTAGAGTGTTTGAGCATTTCTTATATTGCAAATAATTTATATAACCATGCTTTAAAACCTTACCGTTTTAATTACCGTTTTTGCACAGTGACACATTAAGACGAGGTAATAATGTCTCTAAATCACCTTTATTAACCTCAAATATACTTCAGGAGCTCGATCGAAGGCCTTCGCAAAACTTGGACACGACCACTTACCTGGTAAAAAAGCTGAGAGACCAGCCGCACAAAATTGAGGAGTTCGCGGAGAGCCTCCAGAACATGCAAGAGCCAAGGAGAATGTCCTGTATTGAAATAAGTAGGCCTCAAGATGGTAGGATCCGGGTATGATTTATTGTCACCTACAGTTGAAATAACTAGAACTGAAATTTATATATTTTTAAATATTGAAGTAAAATATTTCACGGTTTAAAGATTTCATATTCTCACACTTTCTAAAAATGTTTGTATATGTATTAAATAATATTTATTTCGATGACTTAATTTCTGTGAATAAAATAATGTAGATGTACAGACTGAACATTTCGGAACACAGCGACATTTAGCCAAAGTTTAGCTACCTGAGTAGGTGTAGGCACACAATTTTACACTTGCACCTGTCTTTGCCATTTTACATGGCTTATTTTACATTTATTTATAATATTATTGAATATACTTAATTCACTGCTTGTTTGCGCTTTGTATAAACGTTCCAATTATTTCTATTAAAAAACATGAAATGTATTAACCTGTTATTTTCAGATTAATAAAAGAAGGTGCGACTTGGCCCTGCACATGGCGCGCACATATCTGTGGCCTGATGTACAGCCTTCAGAGTTGGCTTCCCACCCGACATGTCGGAACCCCTTCGCTGCCAGGAAAGACAAAATGTGCGTGCAGCCGGGCCATTTGATTAACCTCAACCAAATGGGTAAATTAAAATTGCCTCTTAAAAATTTGAAATTAATGTACAATTTTTTTTAATCCGATATCAAAATTTAAAGATCCTCCATGAAAATTCACTCAACGGGAGCAGTTTATTATCGTATTTATTGATGAACAAATAAAAATATTGCTTATTTTGTTTTAAAGGCGACTAATCTCCCTAATAAACTACAAATTACTTTAGTATAGATGAAATATTCCATTAGATAAATTTTCCTCAGACATGAATTGCGGAACAAACATTTTGTTCGTTTAAAAAATGGTTTAAAAAATAAAGACCTGAAAGAATATATCAAAATGCTTGTATGTCATCTTACTTTTTAATTTTGTAATTGATAAATGCTTTATCTCACTTATTTTTAATTCATTCTAAAGGATGTCTTGAAGAGCAAAAGGAAAGGCCAGTATGGAGATATCTGGACTATCTGGAGAAAGGTAAGTAATAAACAACAGAGCACAAGTAGGAGTTGATAGTAATACTTAAATAATATGTCCACGTATTTCACGTGTTTGCCTCCTTCCGAGTGGACGCGGTGGTCGTCAGTCGTATCGAGAGTCACGGGTTCGAGTCTCGGTGAAGGCAGGGTCTTGTTCCTGAGCTCCGCACGGATACATGATATCAGTTGGGAGAAGTAAAGGCGGCTGGGCATTGTGCTAGGCATACATGGATACATGATATCAGTTGGGAGAAGTAAAGGCGGCTGGGCATTGTGCTAGGCATACATGGATACATGATATCAGTTGGGGGAAGTAAAGGCGGCTGGGCATTGTGCTAGGCATACATGGATACATGATATCAGTTGGGAGAAGTAAAGGCGGCTGGGCATTGTGCTAGGCATACATGGATACATGATATCAGTTGGGAGAAGTAAAGGCGGCTTGGCATTGTGCTAGGCATACAATCCCCTCGCAATATCGTGGACATAGAAACTTGTGAGCGCTGGTTCAATATGCCCATAGGCCAGCGTAGTCTAAAAGGGAGCTTTACTTTCTTTATAACCAAAAGTGGTTTTAATTTCTACATTATGATAGACTCCTGCTTTGGACTAGTTTCATTTTTCGTCATTTATAATGTCCGATTAGGTCATTGTGAAGCTAGGTTACTTTGTCCAACTTAAACCGTTTGACAGCCATCTTTGTAATTAATATCAGTACTGGTGAAAGCAGATACAGCTTTGTTCTCCCACGGCCCGAGAACACCAATGTAAGTGATTTACCTACTTTCAATGAATAGCAAGAGTATGCACTTGACCTCTGGCCTTATTCAACGATCAGTCGTAAACTTGCTTCATGCGACAAACAAACCGACGTGTTTGTGAATTTGTCCTGGATAGATAGGTATTATATTTATTCAGAAGACATAGTTTCAGCTGATTAGTGATGAAGTAAATTGCACTGATATTGCTTTACTCCCTACTCTGTCGGATCATTTCCGTATTCTTCTACCCAAGGTCTTGATATCTTCTATAATAGTGATTTTTCCGCATGCATTCATTTGTCAATTAGCGCACAGAGCATTTGAGTTATTTCAATTTATATTGTGAGTGCACCATCTGAACGTCCTCCTGAATTGCATCTATTGAACACACCCAAGGATGAAAATGAAATTAACAGGCGTCGTATTTCATCAAGAATTTTAGGCATATTTTACACCATTACAATACACTGAGTGGAATTAAAAATATTGCTTGATTAGAACTTTCACTTTTGACAGCAATAGGATCCTTCCACGGCTAAAATCGTTGAACTTTTAAGTTTATTTAGCTTCACTACCAAACTCCCAAGTGATGTGTGGCATTCAATCATGGAGTCATTGATTACAATGCAGTCGAATGTTGAAATTTGCCGAATGCACGTGCCATCCTACAGTTATAATTTAATGGCTAAGAGATATTCGCGTGTTCTTACCATTTATATTTTTTTCTGAAATTAAAATTCCTTTTTAAAAAATTCATTTTCATTTGACACAAGATGCAGTTTATTTCTCGGTTCGTTCGATTTGTAGTCCTTTCTTCAAATTTATATTACCATTATTTGTATAACCTTTAACCAGCTGATCTATCCTGCGTTGCAAAGATCTAAGATGAGTTGAAATTCAAAGAAACTAAAGAGGGGTTATTTTCAAAAACATTTTATGCCAGAAATCTTTGCGAGAGTGTACTCAACTACGTCCAAGAGATTCATTGCAATTGGATCAATAAAATAAATAGAAATTATGTGTTCGATGCCCTATATTATTTTAAATATGGGCCATCAAGTATTAACGTAACAAGTTTGGTCAAGATCCTATATATTTAGTTATGACTAAGAGCCAATGTTTAAAACACTTTTTATATGCTCATATAAGGAGAAAAAAAATTCGGCCCCCGGCCCTCAAAGAAGAACAGTTTATGCCAAAAACCTTTGCAAAATTGTTCTCAACAGCCTCCCAAAGTTTCAAGGCGATTAAATGAATTTTAAAAATATTAATTTAACTTGTATTATAAACAATAACGACTACACTGACCCAAGTGCCCAATACGTGCCAGATGAAAACAGCAAAGCCCCTACAGATTTCAGTGTTTATTATGTTTGTTGTATGTGTCAATATTGGTTAATATCGTGTAAATCAATAGTTAAGAAAGAAAAAAGGATTTGGGGCTTCCAACCCCAAAGAAATGAAAATCAGGGGCTCAATGCCCTGCAGTATTTTAATATGTACCATGACGTTCTTATGCAGCAAATTTGGTCAAGAACCATCCATTTACCAAGAAGCCAACGTTTAAAATAATTGTTATATAGCTCAAGTTAGGGGATTAACGACGACCTTTTTGGGGTCCAGTTTCCCAATGAGTGGTAATTGAAAAATTTTTGGCCGTTGTCCTTTGCGGGAGTCTACCAAACAACTTCCCAAGCTTTTATGGCAATCAGATAAATGGTTTATTAGGTAACAAAGGTACATAGCTTTATACATCATTATTATATGTACATAGATATAGATATATATTTATAATAAAATATATGGAAGATAACTTAAAATTAAAATTAAAGTCAAATTTACATTTTAGATTTCAAACTTCAACTTCAACAGAAAACATTCGCAATAAGTTTGAATTTTTTTTTCATTATTCCACAGCATTGCCTCACTTGGTCATTAAAGGACTTGCTATGATCGGGTTGTACGTAATCATTTCTATCATTGTATCTTTTCTCTAATGAATTTATGACAACAATATGATGCTTGTTGAGCCTAGGTAAAAAGATGAAACTGTCGGATGGTAGAAGATGGTGAGGTATCGTAATGAGGAGTGTAGTAATGGGGAGTGAAGTGATGGGGAATGTAGTAATGGGGAGTGTAGTAATGGGGAGTGTAGTAATGGGGAGTGTAGTAATGGGGTGTGTAGTAATAGGAGTGTAGTAATGGGGAGTGTAGTGATGGGGAGTGTAGTAATGGGGAGTGTAGTAATGGGGAGTGTAGTAATGGGGAGTGTAGTAATGGGGAGTGTAGTAATGGGGAGTGTAGTAATTGGGAGTGTACTGGTGGGAAGTGTAGTAACGGGGAGTATAGTAATGGGGAGTGTAGTAATGGAGAGTGTAGTAATGGGGTGTGTAGTAATGGGGAGTGTATTAATGGGGAGTGTAGTAATTGGGAGTGTAGTAATGGGGAGTGTAGTAATGGGGAGTTTAGTAATGGGGAGTGTAGTAATTGGGTGTGTAGTAATGGGGAGTGTAGTAAATGGGAGTGTAATGGTGGGAAGTGTAGTAATGGGGAGTGTAGTAATGGGGAGTGTAGTAATGGAGAGTGTAGTAATGGGGTGTGTAGTAATGGGGAGTGTAGTAATTGGGAGTGTACTAATGGGGAGTGTAGTAATTGGGAGTGTAATGGTGGGAAGTGTAGTAATGGGGAGAGTAGTAATGGGGAGTGTAGTAACGGAGAGTGTAATAATGGGGAGTGTAGAAATGGGGAGTGTAGTAATGGTGAGTGTAGTAATGGGGAGTGTAGTAATGGGTAGTGTATTAATGGGGAGTGTAGTAATTGGAGTTTAGTAATGGGGAGTGTAGTAATGGGGAATCTGGTGATGGGCAGTATAGTAATGGGGAGTGTAGTAATTGGGAGTGTATTGGTTGGAAGTGTAGTAATGGGGAGTTTAGTAATGGGGAGTGTAGTAATTGGGAGTATAATGGTGGGAAGTGTAGTAATGGGGAGTGTAGTAATGGGGAGTGTAGTAATGGAGAGTGTAGTAATGGGATGTGTAGTAATGGGGAGTTTAGTAATGGGGAGTGTAGTAATTGGGTGTGTAGTAATGGGGAGTGTAGTAATTGGGAGTATAATGGTGGGAAGTGTACTAATGGGGAGTGTAGTAATGGGGAGTGTAGTAATGGAGAGTGTAGTAATGGGGTGTGTAGTAATGGGGAGTTTAGTAATGGGGAGTGTAGTAATGGGGAGTGTAGTAATGGGTACTGTAGTAATGGGGAGTGTAGTAATGGGAGTTTAGTAATGGGGATGTATTTATGGGGAATCTAGTGATGGGCAGTGTAGTAATGGGGAGTGTAGTAATGGGGAGTGTAGTAATTGGGAGTGTATTGGTGGGAAGTGTAGTAATGGGGAGTTTAGTAATGGGGAGTGTTGTAATTGGGAGTGTAAAGGTGGGAATTGTAGTAATGGGGAGTGTAGTAATGGGGAGTGTAGTAATGGAGAGTGTAGTAATGGGGTGTGTAGTAATGGGGAGTTTAGTAATGGTGGGTGTAGTAATTGGGTGTGTAGTAATGGGGAGTGTAGTAATGGGGAGTGTAGTAATGGAGAGTGTAGTAATGGGGTGTGTAGTAATGGGGAGTTTAGTAATGGTGAGTGTAGTAATTGGGTGTGTAGTAATGGGGAGTGTAGTAATGGGGAGTGTAGTAACGGAGAGTGTAGTAATCGGGAGTGTAGAAATGGGGAGTGTAGTAATGGGGAGTGTAGTAATGGGGAGTGTAGTAATGGGTAGTGTAGTAATGGGGAGTGTAGTAATGGGGAGTGTAGTAATTGGGTGTTTAGTGATAGGGAGTGTAGTAATGGGGAGTGTAGTAATGGGGAGTGTAGTAATGGGGAGTGTAGTAATGGGGAGTGTAGTAATTGGGTGTTTAGTGATAGGGAGTGTAGTAATGGGGAGTGTAGTAATGGGGAGTGTAGTAATGGGGAGTGTAGTGATGGGGAGTGTAGTAATGGGGAGTGTAGTAATGTTTTATTAACAGCATGCTGGTCAAACACTTAAAATACAATGTAATCTAATGTTATTATGAGTTTGTCATAACTTTGACATGCAAGCTATGACTAGATATTGAAAACCATCTTTTTAACTTTTAATTATTCCTCAATATTTCAAACGAAGACTTTATTTTCTAACCTTTGATCAGTTAATTTTTTTTTGTGTGTGGACCAAATTGTAGGCATTCATTGTTTTAAGATTTGTTTCTGAAATATTCAATTTAAATAGAATATTTCAAAATAAATTCAGAATGGTTTTTTATGCTGCAAACAAGATTTTACATTCCCCTATAAATCAAAGCACTCTTTTTAAGTGTGTCATTCATGATTAATATAGATATATATATATACAGTCAAACCTCTCATAACTAGTTTAATTCGTTCCAGAATATTACTCGTTAAGCGAAACACTTGTTATACGAAACAATTTTTTCCCATACAAATCAATGTAAAATACGATAATCCGTTCCATGCTGAAAAAAATACTCATTTTTCAAAATAAAATTATTAACATTTATTAAAATAAAATTACTTATGAATTGTTTAAGAGTGAAACAACTAGAACACAATGTATATTTGAAACAAAAAACGTTAAACAAAAAAAATGAATTTTGAGAAATAATTATTCCTTTTTAACTGGAAAACTGTCCAAAGACATTTGTTATATGTATTATGACGAAAATGTGTCGTAACCGTTTCGTAGGCATTTTTGACACTCCCTTTGAAGTATCCATCTCCTGAATTGTTCTTGAGAATAGTGCAGATCGTTGATGTTAGATATTGTAGTTGCGCGCTAGATTAGCCACCTCGTTCTCGCTTTTCAATAGTTTTACGTTTCATTTCAACGGTTTTTTTTTCTCTCTTATGATTGTCTTCTTGTGTTTTTTTTCCTAAGACATTTTAGCACAGGTTATTACACTTAGCACATACAAAAATTACGAATACTGTCTGAATATAAAATTTGTAAAAATGGTTGATCACACACGAAAACAATACGCTAACAGACCGAGTGCTTAACACAGAATAATAATACATGGGGGTGGAAGTTCCGGCTCACAAATGAATTTCCAGGAAAAAAGGGACTTTCCTTTTCTGTGTCCCTATGGTGTGCGAATCTTCACTCTTTAAGGGAGCAACTTTTTCACACAAACAAATTGCTCGTTATGTGAATGTCTCTTTATGAGAGGTGCTCGTTATGAGAGGTTTGACTATATATATTTACATTATATATTAACGTTTTTAAAAAATGTCGTTGTTTTTATCTATGAACAACAGAATTAAGTGTTTTGATGTATATTAGTATACTAAGTATATTCATTCTTATATCACTTATAAAGAAATATAAATAAAATGCTTTTGTTGAGAAACAGAACAGTCACAAAGTGATAATTTTTTCAGGAACCAAGTCTTTCTAATAAATCGGTATTTAATTTATTTTTTTTTAAATAATTTTTTTTAGTATAACGAATGTCATTGTTCTGACAGGACGATTATGGTCCTAACTTATGTGACACAGTGCATATAAAAAGTATTGGACTTCCTCTAACTTTTCAAGATAGCTTCAATAAATTATTGCGAGAGCAGATAGTAAATTAACATTTTTCTTTTTAAAAATCTCAACTATTTTTTTTCCAAGGAATTTAACTCAGATTTTCATTGTTGGTACCAGTACCAAGAACTAGCAACAAAAAAAATTTCTTTAATTGTAAGATACTCGAGCGAGAGCCACCTCATATCTCAGTCAGTGCTTTGCAAGGGATTTTATGTTGCCACTCTTTCCCGGTTAGTTTGTACATGCTGCAGAGTTTGAGTTTTTAAAAATGTTATTTAATAACACTCTAATATTGACTGCAATTTATAAAGTAATGTATGAAAAACTCCTTTATTATAGATATATACACATTTTATTGTTTCTAAATGAATGACTAAGAACAGTTACCCTGACATTTAAAAATTTTAATTTTGTTAAGACAGACATTTCAACAAATTGATGCTGGTCAAAATATCACGACTTCGACTTAAAAAGTGGCGTGTAAATAATTATGTACAGATTTATATTATTTAGTTATATATTTTTTATAAATTGTATAAGCATGTTGTATCCAAAAGAATATTATGATAAACTTTGCAATAAACCTATTTTTAGAGGGGAAAATTGGTCTTTGTCCTATTTTTACATGCAAATCATTGTTTATATTATTATAAGTCAAAAGTTTAAGGCCTGTTTTGCTTTTGGTTTGTTTTATTGTATCTGGAGGAAGTGTGAAAACACATCTTCCTGTTGAGACAATCGTCCAAAGTTTCCTAAATATATGTATAAAAATTCATGAAAAATTTGCATCGCCATATCCACTGCAAACTGAATTAAGAAGAATAATTAACCTTAAAAACACTTTTTAAAAACAAGTCTTATATTAAAAATGCACTAATTTTCTACTTTTTAGTCTACGCATTTTACAGTAAGTGCAAAGCCAGCTTACCTTTTGACTATAAATCCCTTATATATGAGACATAACTATAAGTAGTGATTATGTTCAAACGCGACATTTACAGACTGAAACAGAATTATCTCCCCTGGTTTTTATCTCCCCTGGGCACAGGGACGGTAGGGGTGTGAACAGTGACGGTCGGCGTCAACGCGTGAACTGGCACGTGAAAAAATTATAAACAAATAGTTGGACGGACGGTTCCGATTAAACTTACAAAGCAAGCTAATATAAGACTAGTAAAAAACAAACCCGTAAAAACAAAGTTTTTGACTATAAATCCCTTATATATGAGTCATAACTAACAGTATTGATTATTTTCAAACGCGACAAGCATTTACAGACTGACACCGAGTGATGTCCCCTGTCTCATAACGTGGGATGGGACGTGAGGGGGTGTTGGCACGACGGTTGACGTCTAATCAAACTTTCACGTGGGGAAAAAAACAATAACAAACCGTGAATTTGAATTACATACCTCATATAAGGATAAACTAAAAATGCATTAATTTAATTACGGTACGTTCGATCGATCTGAAATTTTGATACGATGCATTGTTAGGTCAGACGGGTCAGTGTGCCAAATTTCAGCTCGCTCGGATCACGGAAAGTGGGTCATTTTCAACTTTTTTTTTCCGCCCGCCCATGAGATGATGAGATGACCGGCCGCGAAGTTAATATAAGGGATTTAATCAAACAAACCCGTAAAAACAAAGTTTTCTACTATAAATCCCTTATATATGAGACATAACTAACAGTATTGATTATTTTCAAACATTTACAGACTGACACCGAGTGATGTCCCTTGTCTTTAATAAATGGGGGTGGGACGTGAGGGGGTGTCGGCACGACGGTCGGCGTCAACTCAAACTCATGTGGAAGTGAAAGAAAAAAACAATAACAAACCGTGAATTTGAAATACATACCTCATATAAGGATAAACTAAAAATGCATTAATTTAATTGCGGTACGATCGATCGATCTGAAATTTTGATACGATGTATTGTTAGGCGAGTCGGGTCCGTGTGCAAAATTTCAACTCGATCAGATCACTGGAAGTGGGTCATTTTCGACTTTTCTTTTTCCGCCCGCCCAGCCCAAGACAGAGATGATGAGATGATGAGACGGCCGCGAAGTTAATATAAGGGATTTAATAAAACAAACCCGTAAAAACAAAGTTTTCTACTATAAATCCCTTATGTATGAGACATAACTAACAGTATTGATTATTTTCAAACATTTACAGACTGAATCTGTCTTAACTCAACTTTGCTTCATAACCCTAGGGGGGGAGGGGTGGGTGGGAGGGGGAGAGGGGAAAAGTCTGGTCACTGATTCGCTTGACCGAGCTCAGAGTGACACGTAAAATGTAAACAAAAGCGCCCCGTCGCTTCCTTGGGTCGCCTCAATGCGTCAGCTCAAAATTTCACGTGGGAAAAAACAATAACAAACAGTGAATTTAAATTACAAACCTCATATAAGGATAAACTAAAAATGCATTAATTTAATTACGGTACGTTCGATCGATCTGAAATTTTGATACGATGCATTGTTAGGTCAGACGGGTCCGTGTGCCAAATTTCAGTTCGATCGGATCATGGGAAGTGGGTCATTTTTTACTTCTGTTTTTCCGCCCGCCCAAGACAGACAGAGAGAGAGAGAGAGACGCCGGTGAAGTTAATATAAGGGATTTAAAAAAGCATGCTTGCTGAGTTGAAGTCGGAAACGTGTCAGCAGCAGACACTACTTTATGTTTTCAGCAAAGAAGGTTTCACTTCAACTTAGACAAGTTGTCCCATCGCTTGGAATATCTTTCGTGCTAAACGACGTTGTGTTTATGGGGACTTGAAAATTTAAAAAATCGAGGATTAATTTCAATATTAGACCCAAATATAATTCCAGACTTTGGTGACTGATAACACATAGTGCTTAAATTCGGCTTTCAACAATTTTTTTATTATTATTAAAAATTTCAATGGCTCTGTTACTACAGGTCTGGCCACCTCTGCACTAGAGGATAGAAGAACAAAGTAGTAATACTACTTTTGGAGTACTAATTCAATACCCCCAACCTGGACCTGACAGTATTGAACTGCCAGGACCGTGCGGATCTGAATACAGTAGTCACGATGCCGAACTGGAAGCAATCTGCAGGGGTTTGAAGGAAGTGCGCCGACGTCTAGCAAGAAGAAAGGTTTTCCCGACCGTCGTAGTCTTCACCGACTCACGGTTTTCGCTCGAGATTGTGGGTCGATCCTCTCTGGAGACGAAAATGGTCAGTGTCATTTTGGAAACAGTAGGTGAAATCCTAGATCGAGGCGGAAAAGTAGTCCTTCAGTACATCACTGGGCACAGTGGCGAGCCTCAATCAGACAGGGTCGATAAGTTAGCGATAGATGGGTCAGCTCAGCCCCAACCCGACCGCCCGATGACCCAGCTGGGGGTCAGATCGTTGCTTATAAACCATTTCCGAGAGAAATGGCTTCATGGCTGGGCATCCGGAAGCACGACCAGAAAAGTATTCCAGTACATACCACGACCTAGCAAAAGCGACTTCTGGTGGTAAATTGGACGTAGCAATCAGACGCTCATAAGTAGAATGAGAACTGAACATTGTCTCATACCAAGCTACCTGTACAAGTTCAGCACTAGAAGGGAACTGGCCTTTCGGATGTGTGGCCACCCTGAGGAGACGGTGGCCCACGTCCTCGAAGAGTGCCCCGAGCTGTGCGGGGATTTGGAAGGAGAAGTCACGGTACCTGCAGAGGAGTACCTCTATGACGATGCCCGCTTGATAAGGCTCGCATGCGATAAAATGAACCGGGTCATAATAGCTTAAAGGCTCGACCCAAATGTGTTCGTTCGTCCGTCGATACGACGAGGACAACTCTAGTCATCCGAGGGTTGTCTGTGGGTGCGCAGATGGCTGATTAGGCCGATCCTTGCACGGAAGGTTCGGGAACAGAAGGGACAAGGGACGAGTGCGACATCTCCTGGAGGGTTGACAGCATGGGCCTTTCGGGCTTGCCTCTTATTTTCTGCGGCGATTAATCCTAGCTTAGAAGTACAACACAATGATAATCTAATCCGAACCTCAGATAGACAACAGGATAAAAACACTTTTCTTATTACGTATGCACGAACAAACACATACACATTTTCCATATCCCCATCCGGAATTCGGTGGCGGCATGGGTTGCCTGGGAAAAACAGGAAAACCCACACTTTATCAACATTTAAAAATATAATAAAAACGCAAGAATAGACATAGACAGTGGATTAACGTAGAACACAAAAATCTACTTTATAGAAGCAAAGCCTGTACGAGATAAAATAAGATTCCAGATGGGTGGTGTGGAGCAGCTGCAGGAGCAGTAACTCTGCTCCATAGTTACTTCTCAACAAGAATTCTCGACATGATTGTTCTGGACACACATTTTTGTGATAATTGAAACTTTAATCAAGATACAGATTTAACTGTAATTACACCAAAAACAACAGTGCATACAATTCTATGTAGAAAAACAACATTATTGGCTTTTATAATTTAAAGTGTATCCTCAGAAAATTGCTGCTTCTCTGAGGATTTATATATTTCTCTCTCTCTCTCTTATGCATTTTTTTTTAAAAATGAAATTTATAAAATACCGAGTATATTTTTTTAAATATGCAATTTAAAAAATAATAATGTAGTGTTAGGCAAGGTGAGTACGTTTTTTTCTTTGGGTTTTTTTTTATTTAATGTTTCGAATACTTTTTTAAAAAAAACAGCATCTTCTTAATATGTCAGCATTTGTCAAAATGTGCATTAATCTTTCAAAATGTACATTAATCTTTCAAAATTTGCATTAACCTTTCAAAATCTGAATTAATCTTTCAAAATCTGCATTAATCTTTCGAAATCTGCATTAACCTGTCTAAATACGACATCCACCTCTTCATTTTCCATCATTTGTCTACATCCGCCAAAATCTTTCTAGAGCTGCAATGTCTTCTGAATCTGCCAGCCTGGTTCTTTTAAAATCCCTTATATTAACTTCACCGTCTTGTTTACCTTCCAAAATTTGTTCTAAATCTGTCACAATCATAGTCATTCAACAGAAATGATATTCACTACAAAATTTACAAATTAAAGTCTATGAAATCTTATCAAGGCGTTACAAATTACAGTTTTTATATTTCGTTTATTTCAATATAAATCACAGATGCCGACAATATACTTCTGGGTAAAGAAAATATTTTAATAGCAAAAAGTTTGAACAAAAGTTCTGAAGACGACAAAAGCAGCAAAAAGCCCTATAAAGAAAACATAAGCACAAATTAATGCCATGGAATATTTGTGCTACATAAGGAAGTGTAAAATGTTATAAAAAATCATTGAATATAGAATTGTAGATATTAATAAGCGTTTGATGATGTCATTTATTCCTTTGTGAAAACAAAAATATTTCGGAATAACATCATAATTACATAGTTATCAACACACACAAAAATCGTTCTTGCTTGCAGCAAAAAAAATTTCCATGTGTCAGTCTTATAATGAGATCAGTTCAGACACATCTAGATGTCACATCTACATGTCATAAGTTGATGTCATACCTAGATGTTACACGTGCATGTCGCACCTACATGTTACATCTCCATGTCGCCAGCATGTCACACCTGGATGTACGATAAAAAATCTGAAACTCACGTCATAATAAATATTTTCTTATGGGAGAAAGTGCTCAATAGGAGCACATAATTGTTCTCCACCAAATAACATCAAGAGATCTCTCCAAATATCACCATAATAACAACAACACCACTTAATCCATCTCCTCCAAATATATATCAATAACTTAACACCTCAAAATAACACAACATGAATCCCTAGCATAACACCAGGTAATCCCCTCCCAATAACATCAAGTAATCCTTCCCAATAACATCTCCATTGAGGAAATATTGAAAGCAGTACTGATAAAAAAACATCAAAGAATATTTTTTTTTAATGCAGTTGGTTGGATATTGTACTTTCTACATAGCTGCTCACTTCTCTTTAGGGAATATCACAAAATATCCAAAAGTAAATATCCAGAATGGCACGCAAGTGAAAATAATTATAGTGCGGAATTTTTACAATTTTTGTGTCCTAATTATCTGCAAAATAAAACTTGACCATTTGCAAAAATTTGAACCTCAATAAAAAAAGGCCTTCATTGACAAGAGATAACCTGCATGGCATAAACACAAGAATAAAACTAATATACATTAATACACAAATCAAACTCTACAGTTTATAAACGGATGGGTAATATGAATTAGTCGCTTAATTATTACATATTGAAAAGTAAATGATTCAATGAAAAAGATAATTTACTACATCTAATACAGTTTTTTTTAAAGCTTAAAAATTGCTAAACAATATTATCTGAAAACATACATAGAAAGAACATAAAAAATAAAAATAAATCATAATAATTTAAAAAATAAGTACTTTGCATCTGCATAATATCTATATCATTTAAAATTTCTCATTAAAATAAAAAAAAGGAGAAGTATAAAAGAAATTCATAATGAAATGTCATTTTATCTTAATAAAAAGCATTTCTTTTATGACAGAATTAATCCATGAAAGACTTTTGTTATTGTTATGCGTGTATACGCTTACAAAACTATTTTTAATTGAGATCTTTATTTCGATATGTAAAATACGTTGACGACAGACCGATGTGAAACTCTAAATTGGTACATACAATCAAGTTTATGAAAGAAGGATTTATTGACAAAAATAATTTTCAAGTCTATAGTTTGAAATATTATCTTCTGAACATCAGGGGTAGTTTTTACAGGTGGCACAGGTAATAGGTGACACAACCTGCTTAATGAAAGGTACAATGTCACACACTGAAAAGATTATAACTCACATAACCTTGTTAATGAAACAGATGACATGATAAACAAAACGTTTGAAGGTTAAAGTTACCTTGAGAAATTTTAAAGTTATGATAATTAAAAGTTTATCAAGTTTGGAGCAGGTTGTCCAAAATAATCAAGTTTTTATTTATAGATTAACATTATACATTAAAGCAGGGGTGGGCAAACTACGGCCCGCGGGCCGCATGCGGCCCGCCAGAGCATATTATGTGGCCCGTAGGCATGTACTTGTTGCGATCTTATGTCGATGTTAATTTTCTTTGTTTAGAATTTTTGCTATATTCTTTAAATTTAATTCTGAGTATTTGATACGAATCTAGGAATATTAAATCGGTTTTATGGCTCCAGAATTGATTAGTGATCATTAGTCACTAATTGTTAGCATCCTTATTTGAAAATGCATTTCAGCTCAACTGGTTGTTGCTTTTGTTTACGATTTACATACTGGCGGTTTTGTAAAAATTGTAATTTAAAAGCGAATAGACATTGGTTTAACGATAAGTGCTGCCAAAAAAGAAAGATTGAGGACGAATGTCGTGTTTTTAATGACGAAATGACAGCTAAATATTGCTTCACAAGCACTGGCAGCTAAGCAGTCTGCTTGCTGTGCCGTGAGTGTATGAGCGTCTTTAAGGTGTACAACTTAAAAAGACCCCACCACACAAAACATTTGGATTTCGGACACAATTTAACGAACGAAGAGAGAAAAAAGAATTGCGAGGAGTTGGTTAATAATTTCAAGAAGCAGCAAACTGTTTTCACCAAACAGTCTTTAATACAAAATGCTGCAACTGAAGCCAGTTTGGTTCTGTTCCATACGATTGTAAAACGGGACAAGTCTTTTTCTGACAGCGAATTCATCAAGGAATGCTTGTCAGATGCAGCAAGCATTATTCGTCCTGAACAGAAAACAAAATTTGATAGCATTTCTTTTTAGAGGAGAACTGTAGTCAGGCGTGTTGACAAAATTAGTGACAATTTGATGGACCAACTTCGAGATGCAAGCAAAGACTTTTTGTGGTACTCTCTTGCGTTGGACAAAAGCACCCAGGTACAGGACACAGCACAATTGTTGGTATTTATACGGGGAATAAACGCTCATTTCGAGCTTACCGAAGAATTAATTAGTTTTGAGAAACTCAAAGACATAACTACAGACTTTTTGTGGTACTCTTTTGCATTGGACAAAAGTCCCATGTCCAGGACACGGTACAATTGTTGGTATTTATACGGGAAATAACACTCGTTTTGGGTGTTATTGACCCAGTTGTCAGTGTGATAAACCTCATCAGAGCCATGGCACTTAACCACAGGTAGTTAAGGGCACTGCTTAAAGATTCGGGAACTGAATTTTATGATATTATCTACCACAGAAGTGTTCGCTGGGTGAACCTGGACAAGATATTGAGGCGTGTGTGGGATCTCAAGGAAGAAATAGTTATTTTCCTGGAGATGAACGGTTTTGTTTGTGACTTTGTTACTAACATTTTTAAAGAGGAATGGAAGTCATACTTCATGTTTGCTATTGACATGGACAAGTTGAATGAACTGAATGTCAAACTTCAGAACAATAGATTTTTTGCACATGAAATGTATGGGTATGTTAAATAATTTCAGGCAAAGCTCTTCCTGTTTTCCAGGCAAGCAGGTGAAAACAGGTTTTGCCATTTTCCTTTGCTGAAACAGAAAACCATTTTTGTTGAAACGGCTGACAAGTACAAGGCTCAGTTGGATGCCTTGGCTGTGGAAAATGAAAGACGATTCCAAGCCTTCGAGAACCTGGAACCACTCTTCAATATCCTCATTTCGCCATTTAGTGCAGAAGCTGATTCAGCCCCAGATGATATATATTTAGAGCTGCTTGACCTACAAGCAGATTATGATCTCAAGGAGACGTTAAAGTCAGTTCTTCTGCTGGAGTTTTATGGATGTTTGCCAGTAGCAGCATTTCAGCACTTAAACTTAAAAAACTTTGCTGCCCAACTTTTTTCACTACATGTATTTGGATTCACATACATTTGTGAGCAAGCTTTTCTTGCATGAAAATAAACAATTCTAAGAACATATCGATCTTAATGACTGCAATTTGAATGCGAATCACAGCAAGTAAACTGGTTCCACAGTTCAAGAACATTATCCAAAATTGTGAACAGTTACATACTTCTCATTAATTATAATTGTACTCTATTGTCAGTTTGTATGTTAATTACGTTCCTACTTCTTAATAATTTTAACGACAGGTAACAATAAACTTTTATTGAAATGATAATGAATATTAAAATCTTATGTTCGAACTTAGAAATTGTTTCTGTTCCTATTTTAAAATGTAATGTACATGTGTAATAGATTTTAAATGTGAAATAAAATGACAAGTACATGGTTATAATAATCATTATTTCATATTTCATGCGTTGTAAATTGTAATTAAAGTAGACAAAATATATATGCGGCCCGCCAATAACAATAAAGTTTTCAATGTGGCCCTCCGTAGAAAAGGTTTGCATTAAAGTATAAATAATTAATAATAATTAATTACAATTGATAGGTAAACAAATATGTTAATGACAAATATTAAGCCCTGTGATAATATTTCATGATGCAATTAAGATTCACATCAGTAATGTCAAACAGGTTGAGCTGCTAAAACAAAGCGTCTCGTTGTCTACCAAAGTTTACACAGAGTGTGACTGCAATCACTGACAAGTAAAATACCTTTACTATATGAAGTTCTATGGACATAATTAAAATGTAATGAGTTAAAAATGAATGTTTTTTTTTCAAAAGAGCTCAAGTCTCATTGTTTTTATTTCATTGTACATGTGTGCTGTCTTTATACTACATGTGTGCTGTCTTTATGCTACATGTGTGCTGTCTTTATGCTACATGTGTGCTGTCTTTATGCTACATGTGTGCTGTCTTTATGCTACATGTGTGCTGTCTTTATGCTACATGTGTGCTGTCTTTATGCTACATGTGTGCTGTCTTTATGCTACATGTGTGCTGTCTTTATGCTACATGTGTGCTGTCTTTATGCTACATGTGTGCTGTCTTTATGCTACATGTGTGCTGTCTTTATGCTACATGTGTGCTGTCTTTATGCTACATGTGTGCTGTCTTTATGCTACATGTGTGCTGTCTTTATGCTACATGTGTGCTGTCTTTATGCTACATGTGTGCTGTCTTTAAGCTACATGTGTGCTGTCTTTATGCTACATGTGTGCTGTCTTTATGCTACATGTGTGCTGTCTTTATGCTACATGTGTGCTGTCTTTATGCTACATGTGTGCTGTCTTTATGCTACATGTGTGCTGTCTTTATGCTACATGTGTGCTGTCTTTATGCTACATGTGTGCTGTCTTTATGATACATGTGTGCTGTCTTTATGCTACATGTGTGCTGTCTTTATGCTACATGTGTGCTGTCTTTATGCTACATGTGTGCTGTCTTTATGCTACATGTGGCTGTCTTTATGCTACATGTGTGCTGTCTTTATGCTACATGTGTGCTGTCTTTATACTACATGTGTGCTGTCTTTATACTACATGTGTGCTGTCTTTATACTACATGTGTGCTGTCTTTATACTACATGTGTGCTGTCTTTATACTACATGTGTGCTGTCTTTAAACAAAAAAAATTTGTGTAAAAAGTAATTCATGAACTAGGGAAGGATGGATAGTTTAACTTAATTTTTTTTTAGTATATTACTATTTCTTTTTTAAAATAATCCCTACACCCCGACATTTTTAATCAAACATTTCAAATGCCCAGTGTAGGATTACATAATTCAAAAATAGTAATATACTTTATTTAAATGGCAGTCTTTGAAATTAAAGGCTGCCATGTTAAAACAACTTCTCCTTTAATATTTGGAGGTGATCAACTTCAAACCTTTGATGTGTTTTCTACTAATGATCCTACATGTGGAAGAAAATCAGAATCCCCGAGCCTAATGCTCTTCCCGGGTCTTCCTGAAAGACCCTCCCAGCTATCTGGCCCCCTCCCCCAAGGGGACGTAACAGCTGGGAAACCCCCAACCCGGAGCGGTTGATTCTGACGCGGCCACCTGGGTATCCAGGACATAACGTCAAAGATACCTCCCACTAAGTTTGACCTCACAAGGAGGGGTGGAATTTCCCTACTACGACCCGCTACCACTAGAATTGTTAGAAATGTTTTCTACTACAATGTCCTTTCAGTGGTTTAGAAGCATACAGAGGTCCCACAATTTCAAAAACTACAAAGTAGGAAAGAACTTTTTTTCTTACTCTAGCACACGGTTTTATCAGTGGGGTAGATAGAGATACATGTTCTCAGAAACACATATGGTGAATGAGTAGAGAATTTCAGCAACAGAACCTATTTGAGGTCATATTTCCCAAACATGAACACACCATGTGGATGTTCTGAAAAACATTTTTCAGGTTCGTTAAAACGGCCTTCATCTTTCTAAACAAATGGGCTGTTTTGATACTTTTCCAGATATGAGTTTATTGCTTGTCATAAACGTTATTGTTGCTCAATTTTACAATAATGAGCTTGCATATTCTGCTGTATTCTGTAGCACGCGTCGACTGTTCGGGGTAGAGTCACTGAATACTGCCAGAATCCTGCACCCAGCTAAGTATAATAATAATAATAAATTGATAATTTATATAGCGCTGTATCCCAGCGAGGAACCGGGCTCACAGCGCTTTACATGGAGATAATAAAATACATATAATAATTAAATAACCATTCATATCATAATAACAACATAAATGACAGTACGTTACACATAAGTATGCCAGATTGTCAGTTCCACAAAAGTTGGTTATGTCAGATCATCGTCATGTCCATGAAGGCTAAGTATGTCAGATTATCGTCAGGTCCATGAAGGCTAAGTATGTCAGATCATCATCAGGTCCAGGAAGGCTTCTGATGCACTGGCCAGATCTTGCAGTGATGTCAAATTCATCTTGGACTCAAGACATCGATAGAAAAATTCAGGGGCCTGCATTTGAGGAGAATACTATTTATAATCACAGTTTATTCTTTGATATTACAGTATATTTTTTATATCACAAATTTTTTTTTAAATCACAATAGGTTATTATAACTTATGGCATTTTGTGATAATCCTAAATATGCAGCTAAATTTAATACATGAAAATACTTTCAAAACTCATCAGCTGGTTTTAAAAAAAATTTAACTTGACCCGTAGACTTTGTATCATTATGGGATTTTACAAAGAGTTATAAGAAATGGATGTTAAATGAAATATAGAATATAAGACTAAAAATGTATGAATTACGCCTATTGTAACATTAGGATTCTTACTATATCTCATCTTTATAGCATGCAACCGAATGCCATTCCAATTAACTGAAATAAATTCAGTTTGACACCAATCTTACCTCATGTTTTATATTGAACAAGAAAATGATTTCTTTACAGCTTAGATGCTGCATTGCACTGCTGCAAGAAAAAAAATAATAAAAAATCTTTTTTTCTTTTAATAATGAAATATAATAAAAAACAATATTATCAAAGCTATCACTTTCACTCATCTTAATGACAACACTTAGGTTAAATGATTTCATCCATCTAAAGTGATATAAATTTTTTATATGTTAAAATAATAATTAATTATGCAAAGTTGTTTGTCACATATTATATTTACAACTAGTAACACATTAAAAATTAACTAGAAACTTGCCTTAAGCCTCAACAAACACTCAAATATTGCGCAAAAATATTTATGACAATTATGTTTAAACTACAGATAGTTGTATAATTTGACTTATAAAGGATGCAAATTTTAAAATATTAATTTTTTTTACCTTTTTTTAAAAAAAAATCCGCAAACCGCAGATATACCAGGGTTAGGTCTGGGGTCGAAGGTTATGTCTGGGGTCAAAGGTTTAAATTGTTGACTTTATTCAACTACCATCAACCCATAAACTTTCAAACACAAATCAGCTGTGGTAGGCTTCTTATAAAACTAACTTTAATATGTACTAGTAAATAACCAAAAATAATAGACAATAAATTCAGAGACCCTTAATATGTTATGTATCCTGATAAGAGAATGGACAAGGAATTTTGTGGTTTGAGTTTTAGAACTCAGTAAGCAATTTTTGGTGATCATTGACATTCTCAAACTGGCCCCTGGGTCCCATTTAATTAGGCGTATTTTTATTTTTAGAAATAAAATTGTATTATTTTTTCAGAAAATATGTAGTTTTTTGGGGTTTTATAAGAACGAAAAATGGAAGTGTAAATAATATTTTTTTTGCGAGATCTACAAATAGATCTTCTTTACATGAAAAAAATTTGCACAGAGAAAACTAGTGTGAAATGATTTTTCTTTAATTAGTCATTTTATTTTTAATGGATTTGAATGCTGATGAATTTTTTTTAATCTGTTCTTGTATTTCACATCATTTGTGAAAACCAACTTTCCATAATTAATTTTGGACCAAATTTTGTCTAGTTTATTTTTTTTTGGCCTAAAAATCTTCTTTCTTCTTTTTTACTAACACTAAAAACAATAGTCACTTTCTTTTAGAACTTGTAATGATTAAATCTGTATTGGAATTAACTATTTATTTATAAAAATAATATCAGTCCCAAACTATCCCCAGAATTACTTTTAAAAATAGATCCTTCAAAAAGTCATACAATTTAAAATATACACATTGATCATTAGTTCTAAATATAAAAGTTTTTTAAAAAATAACTAGTTTACAAGGGTTCTATGAATACCTTTATAAACTTAACAAGTTGCGATTCACATTTATCATGTTAATTTTAGCATGTATGTATATGTATGGCATCCGTCCGCCCTCAAGGGACAATGACGTTGTCTCTTTCTCCTGTGCCCCCCCCCTTAATTAGTTTTTAGTAATGACCAAATAAACTGTCCCTGACACCACAAAAGCTGAGTATCAGTTCTGATGACAATTTGAGGGTCACGGCCGGGGTTGTTTAAGTTAATTTTACCCCGTGTGTAAAATTAGCCACTGATTTCATGTAGTGAATGGGAGTGGGCCTTTATAAAACAAAAAGGCCCCATCAATAACACTCTCTGGTCTCAAGGGTTTTCTCGACATCATCAACATTTGGAAACAGCGCAGTTGAGTTGATTGGAAGCTGAAAAAGTTCTTGCTGTTCAAACAACACAACGCACAAAATGTTGCGACCTACTTTTGTAAACTGTGCTTTGTCAGCCAACGGGAGATGTCCTCCTTGGTCCAAGTTTTCAATCGTTCCTCATCAACTTTAGGTTTTCTGTGATCGGTTGTCTGGTACGCCGTCGGTGTCGTGGGAGACAGGCTCGTTGGCGGTTGGGTGTGCAGTGAGCCATTTTTTGATGGTATTATAGGCTGATGGACAGAAAATAAACTTTGTAATCCATGAAAAATAAAAAGCATTTCAGAATGGATGGTGTTCCCCCAGAGAAGGAAAAATACAAGAACAATGATAAGACTCATATATCTTCTTTTAGACAGTAGTCCTAGGAAGATTATATTTTCAGTGTTCAAATATTCCTGAAGGTTCGTTTCAACAATGAATGTTTAGAGCAATGGTTCCCAACCCTTTGGTTTCCCAAAGAGCCCTATTTAGAATCAACATTTTTAAGGGAGGCCCTTAGGCTCACTTTAAGTCTCTCTAGTTAGTAGATTGCTAATATTTCTTGCAAGTAAACTCGGAGCAATGAAGGCACCACAGACAAAGGGTGAGGACTACTGGATATAGTTCTGTCTTAATATGAAAAGTTGAACACATGTCTGATTGATTGAAAAAAAAACGTAAAAGACTTTCAAGTCCCTGTTTTTGTCTCACCTGCTCCACACTGTCCGTAGAATCAACGTCAGCGTATTGCCTGACGGCTTTGATGAGGCCGTCCATGGAAGCCCTGAAGGGGTACTTGCCGCTGAAGTCGTAGTACATCTTGGTGCCCAGGAGGAGCCCCAGCCAGCCATCAGGATGGTAGCCTCTCTGCATGATCAATGGAATTATCTTCTTGCGACGCTTGAATGCGTACTCTGCCTCTGCAGGGAAAATTTTGATGAGCTGATAGAACATGTTAAATAGTGATATTAGTGATATTAGTGGTACTCATTAATTTTATATAGGCTGCCTAGAAGCCCACATAAATATACATTTATATATATATATATATATATGTATGTATTTAGTGCAAGAACTTGTGGTGGAGTGGCATGTGCGCTCAGCTGGCGTACCGAGGGTCACAGGTTCGAATCTCCGTGAAGACAGAGATTTTTTCCCGGGGCTAAGGGTGTCCCTGAGTCCACCCAGATCCGAATGGGTACCTGATACTAGTTAGGGAAACAAAGACGGGTGGGAATAGTGTGGTACCTTATAGCCGTGGCCTGTGAATGCTGCTTGACTTGCCAATTCGTTTTTAGCAGAACGTAGGACACAATAATCTTCTGTATAGAAGGAGCGTCTGTAACAGATAAGACTAAACAAGAACGTCTCATGTTCTTAAGTTATCTTTTAAAAAATGAATTCAAGGAAAGCACTTTATAAGAATCTATTGGAGCAGATTTGGAGCAGTAACTTGCAGATTTTATTCAAAATAAAAATGGCAAATCATATTTTCTTATATTATCTCATACATTTTAGAACTCTCATTCCATACAAATGATTATTGTGTCCTACTTATCCAAGAAAAATAACAAAAAGATTATAATTCAAAGGTTTTCCTCTTTTTGTGCCCCCAAACAATGGAATTCTCATCCATTACATATTCGCAGTATTCCAACGACTAAGGTCTTCAAGACTGCACTTAAAACACATCTCTTCAAACTTAACTTTCAAAATTAATTTAATAACATTTCTTTAAATGATATACGTAGCATATGTACAGTGTGATGTCATTATATGTTGTCGTTATATGTATGCTTTACATTGAATGCATTGATTATTATATGTATGTAACTATTTTTATGTGAAGCCCTGTGAGCCAAGCTACTTGCTGGGGTGCAGCGCTATATGAATTATCAACTTATTTTATAGGCAACCCTACCTGCTCTTGTGTTGGGACTGTCCTTGTATAGCTGTGACATGGCCATGATAACAATACAGGAATCTTCCACTGCCTTAGCCATGGCCTACACACAATTGGAGAATGAAATTATTTAGAACCTTTTAAATACTCAATGTGGTTTTTGAAGTTATTATTTTGTAATCATAATATTACATTTCAGAATTTTGAGTATTCAAAATTAAATTATTGTTACTTGAATTCCAAAAATAGTTTGTGCATTTCAAAGGTCCAGGAAATTTAAGAATATATATCACATATATTAGAAATTTATCACAATTGTTGTTAAGAAATGAATCACATATGTTAGAAATGTATCACACATGTTAAGATACAAGTAGGAAGAAAGAAAAATGAATCAGTGATAATTTTTTTCTGAGAGCCTTTGACAGCAAAAAGAGAATTAAAATACATGTAAATGATAACAAAATAACTTTAGTGTGTGTGTGGCAACATGTACCTGACTGGTGGAGCCACCCCCTGAGAACATGTACCTGTATGGTCGAGCCGCCCATAAAGTCAATGTCTATCCACACTGGTACAACATGAGCTCTCAGCTCTTGACAAATCTTCTTGATGACCTCTTGGTTGGCCCACTGGTAGCTGATCATGACATGGCCTGGAGCAGATATTCAGATAAAATATATTCAGATAAAAGATATTCAGATAAAAGATATTCAGATAAAAGATATTCATATAATAGATATTCAGATAAAATATATTCAGATAAAAGATATTCATATAATAGATATTCAGATAAAATATTCAGATAAAATATATTCAGATAAAAGATATTCAGATAAAAGATATGCAGATAAAAGACATTCAGATAAAAGATATTCAGATAAAAGATATTCAGATAAAAGATATGCAGATTAAAGATATTCAGATAAAAGATATTCAGATAAAAGATATTCATATAATAGATATTCATATAAAATATATTCAGATAAAAGACATTCAGATAATAGATATACAGATAAAAGATATTCAGATAAAAGATATTCAGATAAAAGATATTCAGATAAAAGATATGCAGATAAAAGATATTCAGATAAAAGATATTCGGATAAAAATTCAGATAAAAGATATTCAGATGAAAGATTTTCAGATAAAATATACTAACTATTTGCAGTCTGACATAAAAACAAACAACAGCCACCATATATTTATTTTTTCCAATCTTGTCTATATTGAGGGCCCACTAATAATGTCTTGATCACTTTGACTCCCATGTATGTTCACTGTGCTTCTGATGTTCCTGTTGTATTTAAGAGGATTCTTCACTGATCGCTAATCATGTTTTCTCCAAGGTTCATTTGTTCTTGCGTTAAATTTTTTTTAAAACCCACGTGTAGCAAAATTTGACATCTTATAAAGACACATACAGTGATTGGCCTACAAAATGCACACACAAAATTTGGAACAATACTTAGATCAATTAAATAATCAATACTTAGGGCTGGTACTGATTAAAGAAATTTTGTTAGATTAATTGAGAAAAAATTTAATCGATTAATTATATTTTAATAATGCATATATAGATCCCGTTAAGATGTGATTCATTATTTCGCGATATCGGTTAAGTCGCGATAATTCCATGGCTTCCTAATTTTGTGACGTAACAGCAAATTCGTTCTGCTATGCAAGAAATAGGGACGAACAACCTTTTCGTTTACGTATGCACGTCTAAATAAATAATAATAGGAGGGCAAAGTATGTAAGTAAAAAAAAATATAATATATTAATAAATTGGAGAAAAAAATATTAGAAATATTTTCTTAAATTTTAATATAATTTTTATAGATCAAAGTAATTTTAATCAATTAAATTTTTAACGATTAATCCATTAATTAATATTTAATTTCTGCAGCCCTAATAAAAATCCAAAATTTTAAAATGGTTCAATCAAAGATTTTTATTTTTAAAAAACTGATTTGTCCTCTCAAACAACAATTAGCCAACACACCCACTACCAACAAAGAATTATCATTTCTGGACGTCCCGTGGTGTCTCCCTCTCAACAAGATTCATCTTGTGTACATATCGTCAAAGTTAATTTGTTAATCATCATAATCGTGTCAAAATTAAAATCTTTCAGGCTTTGTCTAGATTTTACTTTTCCTACAGTTAACAAGGCTGAATCTAGGTTCACAATCAGTGCATGATGCAAGAATCGAATAGAAAATATCCAGCAGAATGGCTAAATACTAAATAATAAATGTTTTATGTTTATTTTAATTCATGGATTGTTCACATAAATTCATTAACCAGATTCCATGTATTCAAACAGATTTCAATTTCCAAATTCTTTATATGGTCAGAAAATTTCCACACCAAATAAATAAGAAAATGTCACATATACCAATATATAGTTATTTCTTTTATCAAATGATGTTTAGACTTTCTATGAGAATTTATTGTTAAAAAAATTTGGTCAGAATAATGTCATTGCTGTCGTTTGGTGTCAGGCTGTATTCAGGACTTAACAGCGCTGTCACGGTCGGAGACAGTGGGATGTTGTCACTGTCAGATACAATGGGATGTTGTCACTGTCAGATACAGTGGGATGTTGTCACCGTCGGAGACAGTGGGATGTTGTCACCGTCGGATACAGTGGGACGTTTTAAGGATGTTTTGGTGTGAGTGAAGACGGCTTGCTGATCACGGGATCTGTGACTAAGAACTCCGTGGATGATACAGGCTTTGTACGGGGGGGAGGGAGAGAGAGAAAACACTGGGTAGAAGGAGGGTGAAGCGCAGAGAGACACTGTGAGGACGAGGGAATACAGAGTGCCGTGCTGGTTGTGGATGTATCGTAGAGAGACGGACGGAGTGAGCAGGCGCAATTGTGAAGGATTTTGTTTTACGGACATCTGTTATGACTCTATGTAATAAGTTCAAGAACTCAATACAGGACCTGCTCATTCCTACCAAGGACATATAGTGACTGGAGCAAAGTAGCTAAGCAATCAAACTTAGGTGACAACAATTAATGAGTTTGTGTACATTGTGTCTTCTGTTCTCCAGCCTCCATTCGCTGACACCCCTGATGTGCAGCCCTACATAGCATCAACTCATCAGGTGTATTGGCAAACCCTCAACATTCAGAAGAGCCAAAACCAAACGAGCATTGATTGAGGGCCCTTATGATAGAAGACAAAGGACTGCAAGTGTATGGATTTATAATTGAATTAAAGCGGTTTATAATCCATAAAGTTTTAATTTTCGGAGGCAAATTTTAAACATAATCAAACGTAAATAAAACCATGATGTTGCCAGTATTCAGAGAGATAAAACTTAATGACAAACCTTGGAACATTGAAGTTTCTGGTGAAGTGATCAAGACTGAAGGCTTGGGTTTGGCTGCACTCTTGAGATTGGTGATTTCTTCACCTGAATAAAACAACAAACTTGATGAAAATACAAGCGAAAAATCAACTAATCACATAAGTGAAAAAATCAAAATTAACAGGGAAAAAAAAATCATGAGATAAATATCAACACATGATGTCTGATTGAGGCAGTCACAAAATTTCATAATATAAAGTCAGTCTTTTTCAGACAGCAAATGTCACAAGAACAGATATAACAAGACCACACACCTTAACAAGAACACACACCATAACAAGACCAGATATAACAAGACCACACACCATAACAAGACCAGATATAACAAGACCACACACCATAACAAGACCAGATATAACAAGACCACACACCATAACAAGACCAGATATAACAAGACCAGATATAACAAGACCACACACCATAACAAGACCAGATATAACAAGACCAGATATAACAAGACCACACACCATAACAAGACCAGATATAACAAGACCACACACCATAACAAGACCACACACCATAACAAGACCAGATATAACAATACCAGATATATCAAGACCACACACCATAACAAGACCAGATATAACAAGACCAGATATAACAAGACCATAACAAGACCAGATATAACAAGACCAGATATAACAAGACCAGATATAACAAGACCAGATATAACAAGACCACACCCATAACAAGACCAGATATAACAAGACCAGATATAACAAGACCACACACCATAACAAGACCAGATATAACAAGACCACACATAACAAGACCACACACCATAACAAGACCAGATATAACAAAACCAGATATACAAGACCACACACCATAACAAGACCAGATATAACAAGACCAGATATAACAAGACCAGATATAACAAGACCAGATATAACAAGACCAGATATAACAAGACCAGATATAACAAGACCAGATATAACAAGACCAGATATAACAAGACCAGATATAACAAGACCAGATATAACAAGACCAGATATAACAAGACCAGATTAACAAGAACACACACCATAACAAGACCACACACCATAACAAGACCAGATATAACAAGAACACACACCATAACAAGACCAGATATAACAAGACCAGATATAACAAGACCAGATATAACAAGACCAGATATAACAAGACCAGATATAACAAGACCAGATATAAAAAGACCACACACCATAACAAGACCAGATATAACAAGACCAGATATAACAAGACCAGATATAACAAGACCAGATATAACAAGACCACACACCATAACAAGACCAGATATAACAAGACCACACACCATAACAAGACCAGATATAACAAGACCAGATATAACAAGACCACACACCATAACAAGACCACACACCATAACAAGACCAGATATAACAAGACCACACACCATAACAAGACCAGATATAACAAGACCACACATAACAAGACCACACACCATAACAAGACCAGATATAACAAACCAGATATATCAAGACCACACACCATAACAAGACCAGATATAACAAGACCAGATATAACAAGACCACACACCATAACAAGACCAGATATAACAAGACCAGATATAACAAGACCAGATATAACAAGACCAGATATAACAAGACCACACATAACAAGACCAGATATAACAAGACCACACACCATAACAAGACCACACACCATAACAAGACCAGATATAACAAGACCACACATAACAAGACCAATAACAAGACCACACATAACAAGACCAGATATAACAAGACCAATATAACAAGACCAGATATAACAAGACCACACACCATAACAAGACCAGATATACAAGACCACACACATAACAAGACCAGATATAACAAGACCACACATAACAAGACCAGATATAACAAGACCACACATAACAAGACCAGATATAACAAGACCACACACCATAACAAGACCAGACACATAACAAGACCACACACCATAACAAGACCAGATATAACAAGACCACACACCATAACAAGACCAGATATAACAAGACCACACGACCTATAACAAGACCAGATATAAACAAGACCACACACCATAACAAGACCACACACCATAACAAGACCACACACCATAACAAGACCAGATATAACAAGACCACACACCATAACAAGACCAGATATTACAAGACCAGATATAACAAGACCAGATATAACAAGACCAGATATAACAAGACCAGATATAACAAGACCAGATATAACAAGACCACACACCATAACAAGACCAGATATAACAAGAACACACACCATAACAAGACCACACACCATAACAAGACCACACACCTTAACAAGACCAGATATAACAAGACCACACACCATAACAAGACCAGATATAACAAGAACACACACCATAACAAGACCACACACCATAACAAGACCACACACCATAACAAGACCACACACCATAACAAGACCAGATATAACAAGACCACACACCATAACAAGACCAGATATAACAAGACCGCACAACATAACAAGACCACAAATCATAAGAGGGCCACACACCATAACACCCCTTATGCCTTCATGAATAAACATCATAATAAAGGGGCATCAAGCCACTCTTCTTTTACCTCACGTTAAAACAATTTATAACTCACCTATGCTCTTGAAATGTTCAGATTTGAATAGTTCATCCCTCAGAGACCAAAGCACACCCTGAAAGGCCTGCCTTTTGGCATGTGTTGAATTCCTGTAGGAGTTGTAGACCTTCTCCACAAGGTGGGGTTCTGCTACCATTTTCTTCTTGTTGTCATCATTGAAAGACAGTGTCCACATACAGTCGATGGCCTCTGAAGGAATTTTAACACAAAAATAAATTTGTGAAAATGATTAAGTGATTAAAATCAAATCATTTTTGTGGTGGAGAGATAAGCCATAAAAGAGCAAAAAGCAAAACATTTTTTTTTAAATTCCATGCACTTTGAAAAAGAACAAAGAGTGGGGAAAAGTGTAATAAGTATTCTGAAAGGATTATTTTTGGTGCAGATTGTGTTTCTATGCCAAAAAGACAAACATTATTATAATGGACAAGTTGTGTAATCCAAATGATGCATTGACACTAGAGTAGTTTGCTAGTATAATGTCACTAGGGCAGATTGTACAGTTAATTCATTTATATCTTTAAAAAAATCAAAAAAAACTCTTATACATAACTTTTCTTCATACAGAATATTTGTACACTGTATGCTCCATTAATTCAAAGTCATTAAATGTAATTAAAAGACCATTATTACATTTTAATAAGAATAAAAAAATAAAAATAATAAAAAAAGTGGGATATGATAATAAAGGAAAATTAGCAGCAGTAAAATCAACTCTATTCTGCATGCAATGCAGCCCTAAACTTTCCTAATAATAATAATAATAATAATAATAATAATTGATAATTTATTTAGCGCTGTATCCCAGCAAGGAACCGGGTTCAAAGCGCTTTACATGGAGATCATAACATACATATAATAATTAAATAACCATTCATACCATAATAACAACATAAAGGACAGTATATTACACATAATATCACAAACAAGACCAGCATCCTCCGAGGCTCAGTCCTAAACATTTTCAAAGAATTAACAGAATTATAACCCTATTGGCACAATGTCCTTAATGTAGTCTAGAAACCCATTATTTAAATGCAGGGGCAACAAGCGACGTCTCAGCATCACTTCACCAAGACCAAATGTTATTGCCATAATAACGGGGCACAATGACTTCATTGGCCATGGTTTGTGCTAGGAAACAACTATTGAAAATAAAATTATTGGCTATGGATGTTGATCTAATTATTGGTTATGGATTGAAGAAATGCTGACCTTTGACCTCTAAATCGTTTCCTACATCCAAGAGCTTCACAAGTGATGTCAGACAACCCTCCCTGACCAGGATTTCTTTGTTGGCATCATTTCTTGACAGCTGTCGCACGGCTATGGAGATGTTATAAAATATACTTTTTCATTGCACTAAAAGGCAGAAGTAAGCAAACGGTATTTGTTTTTTGTTTACTTTTAATATCTTGGATGATCTAAGATCCACTAAATACATATCATGTATCAGAATAAAAATGGTAATCATAAATTAGCACAATATTTGCTTTGATTCATATCTGAAAAAACCAATATGAACAGCTTTACTCCTGAAAATCAATGATGCATGACTACAGTGTGACATAAAAAGGTGATTTCTACTCCACCCACTCAATGTTAATGACTAAAAACAAAAAGTTTATTAAGTTTGTGGAGGAAATAAGGGAAGGTACCAATGAGGTTTACATTTTTACTGTGTAAACTTAATGTGTGTATTTATTGTCTATTATTATTGATGAAGGCATTGGCCCCAGCGCTTATGTCTGTACTGCATTGACAATGGCATTTTATAATTTATTGTTTTATTAACACAAGTTTTTTTAGTGTCTCTTTAATCTACTTAAAAGCTTTATTGCAGTCCAAACTTTTTATGATTGAAAGAACTATCCCAGAGAGGACCAATGTTCTGTAAAATTTCAATGAATACAAAATCAATTATACTCTACCAAAATTGGAATATTACAATTCCTATTAACCCTCAACCCTACATTTTCAATTAAAACAAATACAAAATAAATTCATTTACAGCACCCCCCTACCCCCCCCCGATATTCACAGGGGTTAATTTCCATCCCCTACGACAAATTCAGAAAGTCAGAAAATTATTTATTTTTTCAGTTTTATGTAAAAGGCCATTGCATGGTAAGCTCGTAATCGAAATTGTTATTTTAAAATTATTGACCAGCTAGGGGGAAAAATGAGTGTTTTTCTTCTAAAAAATTGTCTAAGAAATAATGAAAAAATCTGCAGGTATGCATGGCTGTGAACGATGAACCCAGAATGGGTGAGGGTAAACTGTGTAATAAATTAAAAAATGGATTAAGAAATTACCTCTGGTTAGTTCCTGTGCAGACCAACCAACATCCTTGTGGCTCTCCACATTCAGGGCATTTTCCAGTTTCTTTAGAAGAAACTTGAATATTGAAACATTGGCTCTGAGAAGCTCAGCTTCCTCTTCATTGACCAGGTCAGCCAGTATTGATATGGAGATGAGGCGAATATTTTCAGCTGGGGAATCTAAGAAGGTCAGGGTGACCTAAGGAAAACAATGTCAGCAATTTTTAAATTACAGAGAAGGATATTTTAGCTGTCTTACATAAAAACCGTATTGTTGTTAACTGTCTTTTTGCCATACGACAATAAATTATATTACAATGAAATATTTTTTTTAGTTTTATTGTTCTAATCACTTGTTAATTTTTAAAATATTTAAAAATTGCTTGACTTAGTTAATGTGTTAAATATTTGAACATGAAAAGACAGGAAACAAAATAACATGACAGAAGACAAAACAATAGAGCCTCACTGGTATGACATTCAATTCCCTAAGTTTAGGCACATTTTCTTCCAAAGCTCCACAGTTGTGAATAATGGAAAGGAAAAATCTGCACATCTTTTCAAGTTCATCCTAGAGATTAGACATAGTGTAGAGTGGTTAAGGTTTATAGGTAAAGACACAAGATTACTATTTTTGAATTTTTATCAATCTTTTTTTTAAAAATTGGATATAAGATTTTTTTTCTCTTCTTCTTTATTTCAGATAAATAAGATCATAAGCACCAGTGTTATAACTTAAAAGGACTCTTTGAAAATAAATGAATTATCTTTTTACTGCAGGGATAAAGATTTCTTATCACTATGACATTTACCTTCAAGCCCGGGTGAGAGAGGAGGAGGGTTGTGCGAAGGGTTAGCATCCCTTCCCGTAAAAAAAGCCTTGCTACAAAAACGTGAACAAAGAAAAAAAAAGGAAACTCGGACCTTGGAGTTGATGGGTCTCGTAACAGAGAACTTATGAAGCTGGGTGGCCAAAGCCAACTGGAAACCACCCGGCAGACAACCATCCTCTCCACTAGGACCACCACCAACTTAGGAACATGGAACGTAAGGACCATGTTCGAAGCTGGAAAAACTGCCCAAGTTGCTGCCGAAATGCAACGGTACAAGCTAGCCATCCTAGGGATAAGTGAATCCCGATGGACTGGCTCAGGCCAGATGAAGCTCAACACAGGAGAACTGCTACTATATTCAGGCCATGATGAAGAAAACGCAGCCCACACCCAAGGAGTAGCAATCATGCTTTCCAAAACTGCCCAGAACGCCCTTTTAGGGTGGGAAGCCCATGGTCCCCGAATAATCACCGCAAGATTTAAGACCAAAAAGCAAGAAGTCAATATGGATCTTCTTCAGGTATACGCTCCTACTAACGACAGTAAAGAAGAGGACAAAGAGGACTTCTACAACAGACTGAGAACCCTTATCCAAAAGTGTCCTAGGAGCAATGTGATTATTCTAATGGGCGACCTAAATGCAAAAATAGGCAGCAACAATAATGGATATGAAGAATGCATGGGAACAAATGGCCTCGGAGAGATGAACGATAATGGTGAAAGGCTAGCAGATCTATGTGCTGCAGATGGACTGGTCATTGGTGGAAGTCTCTTCATGCATAGAAATATCCACAAGGCAACATGGATATCACCAGATATGTCCACGGCTAACCAAATCGACCATATCTGTATCTGCAAAAAGTTTAGAAGATCTCTCCAAGATGTAAGGGTAAAAAGAGGGGCAGATGTAGCCTCAGACCATCATCTACTGATTGCCCAACTAAGGCTCAAATTGAAAAAGAATTGGACAAGTGAGGGAAGCAAGCGCCAACGTTTTAACACTACTCTTTTGAAAGGGGGACCAAAACTTAATGAGTTCAAACTTACGCTAACAAACAAATTCCAGATCTTACAAGAACTTGGCAACGAAGAAACAGTTGACCAAAACTGGAAAAGCTTCAAAGAAATACTCACGACCACCTGTGAAGAAGTGTTGGGTCCAAGGCAACAAACACATAAAGAATGGATCTCTAATGAAACCATGGAGAAAATCCAACAGAGGAAAAAGAAGAAGGCAAATCTCAACAACAGCCGCACCAGAACTGAAAAAGCTAGAGCATCAGCAGAATACGCAGAAGCCAATAAAGACGTTAAACGTAGTATAAGGTCAGATAAAAAGAACTACATAGAAGGACTAGCAACTGAAGCAGAAGAGGCAGCTTACCATGGAAACACAAGAGAACTATTCAGTACAATAAAAAAGCTATCCGGAAAGTTCAAAAATCCAGAGAGACCTGTTAAAACTAAAGATGGGAAATCTATACCTGATGAAGAGGGTCAGAAAAAAAGATGGATAGAACATTTTGAAGAACTCCTCAACCGACCAGCCCCACAATACAAACTCAACATAGAGCCAGCGGAACAAGACCTAGAAATAGACTGCAGCATACCCACAAAACAAGAGATAAACAGAGCAATTAAACAACTAAAGAAAGGCAAAGCAGCTGGTCCAGACAGAATACCAGCAGAAGCCTTGACAGCAGATATTACGACTAGCTCTGCAATGCTACACATTCTTTTCAAGAAAATATGGGAGGAAGAACAGATTCCGACGGAGTGGAAAGAAGGACATCTCATTAAGCTCCCAAAGAAAGGAGATCTTAGCTCTTGCTCCAACTATAGAGGAATAACTCTGCTATCCATACCAAGCAAAGTATTTAACAGAGTGCTGCTAAACAGAATGAGGGACGCAATAGACACCCATCTTAGAGACCAACAAGCAGGTTTTAGAAAAGATAGATCATGCACTGACCAGATTGCCACTCTGAGAATTATATTGGAACAATCCCTGGAGTGGAACTCACCACTATACATCAACTTTATTGACTATGAGAAGGCTTTCGATAGTGTTGACAGGCCAACCCTGTGGAAGTTACTAAGACACTACGGGATACCACAAAAACTGACTGACATAATTAAGGCTTCCTACGAAGGACTTACATGTAGAATTGTCCATGGCCAACAAGCAACAGCGGCTTTTGAGGTACAGACCGGAGTCAGACAGGGGTGTCTGCTTTCACCATTCTTATTTCTGCTAACCATCGACTGGATAATGAAAATGTCTACAGAGCAGAAGAGAAATGGTATCCAGTGGACACTATGGAAACAACTTGATGACCTGGACTTTGCGGACGACCTGGCCTTATTATCACACTCACAGCAACAGATGCAGGAGAAAACCAACAATGTAGCACAATTCTCTGCTTGCCTTGGCCTGAACATCCATAAGGGAAAAAGCAAAGTCCTTAAAATAAACACATCAAGCAACACTCCAATAACACTGGAAGGAACAAATCTGGAAGAGGTGGATAGCTTCACATACCTTGGAAGCATCATCGACACACAAGGAGGGACAGACGCCGATGTAAGAGTGAGAATTGGCAAAGCAAGATCATCATTTAAACAGCTAAAAAAAGTTTGGAACTGCAACAACTTGACTCTTCATACCAAGGTCAGGATATTCAACACCACAGTAAAGCCTGTCCTACTGTATGGAGCAGAAACATGGCGAATAACAGCAGCCATTTCTAAAAAGCTTCAAGCCTTTATAAATACATGTCTCCGAGCAATTCTCCGAATCCGCTGGCCAAATGTCATCACCAATGAGGACCTCTGGCAACGCACACAACAAGAGCCAGTGGAAGAGCTAATACGCCAGCGCAAATGGAGATGGATTGGCCACACTCTCAGAAAGCCTACATCCAGCATTGTGAGACAAGCCCTCACATGGAACCCCCAAGGCAAAAGGAAAAGAGGTCGTCCCAAAATGACCTGGAGAAGAGAACTGGAGGCAGACACAAAAATGAGCGGGCACAGCTGGGGGCAGATTGAGAGACTGGCGCAGGACCGGGATGCCTGGAGAGACTTTGTTCGCGGCCTATGCCCCAGATGGGACGAAGGGCAATGATGATGATGATGATGAAATTAGAATTTGATTGCTTTTACCTCCATCAAGATAACAGAGCTCATATTACCATAAAAAAAACAAATTTAGCTGTCTTCATGTTTAAGACATATTGAAGGTATAACTTAAAAAGATATTTAAGATCTTTAAAGATTACTAAGATATACTTAAAAAGTGTTTGTTTGAAAGGGGATATTGACACAATTTTAATTTATTTTTAATTTAATAAATCATTAAAGAACACTGACAATGAAAGAACAGTGACAATGAAAGAACACTGATAGAGAAAGAACACTGATAGAGAAAGAACACTGATAGAGAAAGAACACTTACAGGTAATGTTTTTTCCAAGTGACCCTGTTGATTTTCCTTGAGAAACTTTAACAACAGTGGTAACAATTCTCTGTGGTCAGTTATGATCATCTTGATGTCACTTTGATTGTCACTGTAATTTAGTAAAATCAACGCCATATTCTTTATCGGCAGCCATAAGTCATTGACGGGTTTCCCATCTTTGTCAACAAAACCACCTTGATTCAGTGCGTCGGACAGCACGTCACAGATTATTTCAACTGCTCCATGTTTGATCAAAGCCTTACCGACTTGGTCCCTATGTTCAACAATTACTTGGTAAGGCACCTCTCCTTGTTTGAAGTTGAAGTATGATTTGGCTAAAATAAGGATGCATTGTCGGAAGCTGTGCGTGAACGGTGCACCTTCTTCTGATGAGTTCCTGGGTGATATATTTTTAAGAGATAGTAATTTCTCTTCAATTTTATCTAGCAATGACTGACGCTTCATTTGAACATCCACATCTGTAAGTTTCTCTGCCTTGACTTGGTCACCATTTTTACTGAGGGTATCCACTAGGGAGATTGTTTCACCTACAGAAATTAAACAGTAATGATTATTTGCATTATGGTGTAACCTCTGTGGTCCTTATAAATGTGATAATAAGGAACCACAAGTACTTCATGGCATATATTCCTAAATCATTTTATTTGAGACATAAAAAATTATGATTCTTCTTTTAAAAACTCACTATAAAATTTTTGTGAGCCAATCAATTTAGTCTAATAATCATCAGAATTTTTTAGCAGTGTAAACAACTGATAAATTTTTCAAGCAAGAATATAAAAACAGATATATCAATGGGAGGCCATTGCTAGGGAGCGCACCCTCTGGCAGTCAAAGGTACGAAAGGGCACTCAAGCTGTGGAAGCCACCCTCACAGCTAGGAGTGAAGAGAGAAGAGCCAGGAGAAAGGCAGGGGCAGAGAAGCAGGAGTCAATGACATCTTCACCTTAAGGATGGACGGATGCCATAAATATATATATATATATATATATATATATATATATATATATATATTATACGTAATAATAAACATATATATACACAGATTACACAGTATATATAAATATATATATATATATATATATATATATATATATATATATATATATATATATATATATTTACAGTCGAACCCACTTACCTCGAGCTCGGTTAGCTCGACCACCCTATTATGTCGACGTTTTTTATTGGAACCGCCAAATTCTCTCTTTGTCTTAGCATTTTTTCGTCGTTTAATTTGATTTTTTTAAGTCGCCGAAACCTCATAACACCAGCACAAAAAAGGGTCAAATTTGCCACCTAATGTTGGTTATCTCGATCCCCATGACCAATAGCCAGCTTTTGAAAATGTTAGTTGTGATTTTTTTATAACCAAGTGAAGGCATAAAATTTCTGCCTCGCTGGTGACGTCACAGCCCGCTTGCTCACAGCGCTGTGTTACTAACTTAAATCGCCAGCTTTTGAAAATGTTCTTATCGATAGGGCTGAACCGATCGGTTCGGCTACTCGGCATCGGCCGATTTTTTTATACTCTGAGATACTCGGCAATGGGCCGCGTAAGTGATGCCGAGTATTACGTAATTGCTCCAATAGCAAAGATGCACGCAGAATCGCATGTTTAAAACATTTAGTTGCGTATGGAATAACAAAATGTACCATGTGCAGACTTGTTGTCAATGGCAACAATTCATCCTTCAACCTCATTTTGACTCTATTTTTTTTATAACCAAGGCATACAATTTCTGCCTCGCTGGTGACGTCACAGCCCGCTTGCTCACAGCACTGTGTTACTGTTACTAACTTAAATCGACAGCTTTTGAAAATGTTCTTATCGATAGGGCTGAACCGATCGGTTCGGCTACTCGGCATCGGTAGATTTTTGTATACTCTGAGACACTCAGCAATCGGCCGCGTAAGT
Organism: Ampullaceana balthica; assembly: GCA_944989445.1. Taxonomy (NCBI): domain Eukaryota; kingdom Metazoa; phylum Mollusca; class Gastropoda; family Lymnaeidae; genus Ampullaceana; species Ampullaceana balthica. The sequence goes on along the minus strand of CALYLW010000260.1, from coordinate 340,314 downwards.
GATGCCGAGTATTACGTAATTGCTCCAATAGCAAAGATGCACGCAGAATCGCATGTCTAAAAAATTTCGATGCGTATGGAATAACAAAATGTACCGTGTGCAGACTTGTTGTCATTGGCAACCATTCATCCTTCAACCTCATTTTGACTATTACATGTACTGTACTTCTGCTTTGTTCTCATTGTTTCATTCATAAGAAGTGGCCTTGTGCAAAAGCCATTTAACTATTGGTTAGAATTAATTAAAATGTATCAAAATTGAAGGTTCAAAAGGAGTTCCTAATTTATTTTTGTACACTTTTATAGAGAAGAGTTCACTTTGTTATGAGTCATATATAGGTCATGATAAACAAATAACGGCAACGCCTTTGTGTAAAAAAAAACTCGAAAATCATGTGCATGTACATTCTCATTTATTAACGCTAGTGATGGGACGAAAAATCATAGGGTGCTTACTGTAAACAAGGCTCCCCAGATTTTAAAATATATAATATAACAGACTACAGACAGTTTACCCACCCCCACTCTCAATCTCCCACACCATTGTTGTTGGTTAGTCCTATTAGCATCAAGTTACCGAAGGAATTCTAAGTCCATTGTAAGCTGAGGGGATCGTATGGAATAATAAAATGTACCGTGTGCAGACTTGTTGTCATTGGCAACCATTCATCCTTCAACCTCATTTTGACTATTACATGTACTGTACTACTGCTTTGTTTTCATTGTTTCATTCATAAGAAGTTAAAGAAGTGGCTGTGTGCAAAAGCCATTTAACTATTGGTTTAATTAAAATATGTCAAAGTTGAAGGTTCAAAAGTTCAAAAGGAGTACCTAATTTATTTGTGTACGTTTATATAGAGAAGAGTTCGCTTTGTCATGAGTCATATATAGGTCACGATAGACCATTCTAAGTCCATTGTAAGCTGAGGGGACGGACCCAAAGAAGATGATTAGGAAGAGAATGGTTAGGGGACAATTAGGGGATGTGTAGGTTACTTATTTGTGTAGCTTGTAAGGAAAATCAAGCAAGTGGCTTCGTAGGCACAGTATCGCTCAATCTGGGAATCACCGCAAAACGGCGTTATATTTAAACTTCAACGGTAATTAAAAACGAACGGTCTTAACAACCTTAAGAAAGAGTAAGAGTGAAGAAATAGGGTCCCGATATTCCGATACGATTCTGATTAATCCTCCCATCACTAATTAACGCACAACACGTATATAAAGAAATTTCAAGCGCATGTTAATATTTTGCCGCCATATTGGTTTTCGTTTTAACTCGATCATCGGTTATCTCGATGCCATTTTGCATACCCCAACGCCGTCGACTTAAGCAGTTTGGACTGTATATGTATATATATATATATATTATTTTAAACAATATAATTTGCAATTGTCACGCAAGTAGTGTCTGTCAGTCCTGACGCTACTAATTTTAGAAAGCAGGGAAAACCAAATTACTGCACCAAAGCATCAAAAGGTGTGCAAATTAAATATGCGCTGTAAAAAAATGTCATTGTTTTCGCTCATATTTTAATTTTGGAAAAGGGATCAATGTAAAAAGAGGATTTGATGATGGTTAATTATAAAATCAAAAAACAAAGGGGGCGCCCTGCAACCCCTATTATAAAATACTTTGTGTACATTTCAGAAAGTTTAATATTTCGTATTTATCAAACAAGGACAAGTTAGTTGGGCTTTTGAAAAAAGTCGGCGCCGTAGGCACCCTAAAAAAGTGCATTTTTTATAAAATAAATAGATTTCAGCTGAAAACTTCCGTCATTTTTAACGGGTGTATATATATATATATATATATACTTAGAGATAGCATACCTGGATCAGAGTTCACTGCTTTGATGTTTATTCTGTCAACTTGTGACATCTGCTCCATAACAGAGGATGCTTCAAGTCCTACCTTGCCGACAGATTTCAGTTTTTGTCCAGGCATTTCTGAGTGATGTAAACTTTTGTTGCACAATTCTGAGTTTATGTCTCCTTGAGACTTTTGTTGAACAGGGACCAATGTCTTATCAATAGAGTCCTGCATAACTGGAATGTGATCACCAGAATGAGAGACGTCACTTGTCTTTTGTTGTGTAGTAGATAACCCAGAACCCATTCAAAGAATCAAAGTTTTCTTTCAAGATAAAAAAGTTGAAATTATAATTGATGTCATCGGATGAAGATATTTTCAAAGCAAAAAACATATTGGGCATGATTGGGGTGAAAATAGGGGGAAAAGATAAAATTTAAAGGAACATATTTAAAATAAAGAAATTGGACTCATATTTTTCATTAAGACAAAATATTACATAAAAATTTGAGAATAATATGAAAATAAAATCTATTTAATTTAGTTTTAGTGTATAAAACTGATTTTTTTGTGTGCGTAAATTAACTATTGATCATTTACAGTCAGATCTCAATTAAATGTTATATTATTATCATAAGTCTTATGTGTTATTAATACTATAATACCCACACCCCCCCCCCTTTTTATCTATCCACTAAAATCTAAAGTTTACTTGGAATTACTATATGTTCTTGCAATATTTATTCATTTTTTAAAAAATGGAAATTTTAGTAATTGTCAATTCAATGTCATGTTCAAGAATAAGAAGGGGAGAAGATAAGATAGACCGATTCCGATTAGACATTCAAAAAAGTGTTGTTTAGTCAATTTTAGCAAGATTACTTAGTTTCTCTCATGTGTTTCATTATAATGTATCCGTTAAAGATATGAGGAAAAAAAGCAAGACTATAAATAGGGCCATAGAAGACAGCGTCTTGTAGTTGGAGACAAGTGTTTGTTTTGTTTTTAAACAAAGTGTAACTCCACTTACCGAAATAAGGAAATAACTTAAGATAGTTATGAGATACAGATGGCTTCCATAAAAAGTGCATGATTTTAAACATTATTATTCTTCATGCACGCATTTTCAAAGAATATTTATTAATACAAAGAATTAATAAGCAGCAGATATGTCTCTCGTTTGATTACTTAAAAATTCAACTAAATGAAGCATCTTACTTTAAAGGAATTAATTTATTCAAGGGCATCACGAAGAAATTTCACAATCACATCCACCGTGGTAAACTAATGGTGGACGCCTTGTCCGGTCTTCATATCGCCATCAATCGAATATCTAAATCAGTGTTGTCCAAACGGTGTGCCGCGGCACACTTAGTGTGCCGCGAGAAAATTTTAGTGTGCCGCGAAAGATTTCAAAAATACCATAAATTGCTAGGCTTTTCGAACCTTCAAGTTTTGAAGAAAAAAAAATCCTTAACCGAAAGAGAATTGAATAAAAACGTTTCGTGTTTGTATTGCTCTGGTTGTGAGAATCTCTTGAAAGCTACAAGATTTCTCTCCTCCATTGGGAATAAATATCTGTTGTTAGTAAATAAAAATCCTTTCCTGCTGTTCACTTTTTAAAAACTTTTAATTACAGACGGCTATGGATAATTTTTTGAAGAGAAGCCAGAAGGATTCCAGCGAGGGTCAAAATGGAGAGAGAGCTGCGAAATCCAAGAAGAATGTTACCAAACGGAAATATCACGAGGAATATCTTGAGTATGGTTTCATACAATGTGCAAATGATCCTTCTCTTCCGTTTTGTCTTAATTGAAACATGGCATTGTCCAACGAGTCCATGAACCCCAGTAAACTGAAGCGGCATCTGAACTCAAATCATCCAGGATTGAAAGACAAGCCGAAAAGTTATTTCGCATCCATTCGGTCCAACTTAGAGCAGCATTAAAAAATAATGAAGACATTTTCCTCAATTCCTGTCAAAGCTCAGTTAGCAAGCTATAAAATTGCGAATCTTTTGGTCAAACAAAAGAAATCTCATTTGGACGCTGAGACAATCATATTGCCGTCTTTACGAATCGCAGTTGAGACTATGGAGTTGGGACCCGTCTCTGTTGAAAAAATAAATACGATTCCACTGTCTCACCAGACGATGTGACGTCGGATTGCTGACATTTCGACAGATTTGGACAATCAAATTAAATGAGCATTTTGCGGAAGCCGACGACATCCAAAAGCTCTGGGCAATGCAAATTGATGAAAGCACTGACATCAGCGGAAAGGCCCAACTGCTCGCATACGTCAAACGTGAAAGACTGCAGATGATAGACAGAGAAATGAGAGTTTGCTTATCCAGCAATGAGCCGCGTTTTGAGCTCATCTGCTCCAAATAAAACGCTCAAGTATCTCATTAATTATGAAACATCTTTTGAATAAACACTGATTTCTTGTTTTTTTTTGTGAGGTGTGCCGCGCAAATTTTTTACCAGTTTAGTGTGCCGTGAACGATTTTCGGTTGGAAAACACTGATCTAAATGAATCATTCTTTACCAGAGGCAGAGGCGTAACTAGGTTTTTTGCGCCCTTGGCTAATTCATTTTTGGCGCCCTTGATAAATTGACAAGTGCGAGCTTAGCGATTTTTTCATTTGTTAAAAAAATGATTGAACTTCTATTATTTTATTTATTGACAATAATTACGTAATATGACAGTGACAGTCATACAACGTGATAATAAAAAATGCATAAGACAGGAACAATACTAATTTGCAGTTGATTATTTACTAAAAAATACCAAATAAATTGGTGGATAAGACAAGTTACTGTTTCGTTAATAAAGAATACAGCAAAACTTGAAGTAACGTGTGTTATAAATAAAAACAATAGTGTCAATGTGTCATACTCATTATCACATATATAACGATAGAAACTCACAATTAAAAGTAAATTTAAGTAACACTCCACCGACTACAGCTAAGCACTTCCGTTAGTTGGCGCATTGGGCGCGTTGCAAATACAGTCGGACCTTTCTATCTTATCTTATCTTATCTTATCTGTTTACAGACGCTCCTTCTATACAGAAGATTATTGCGTCCTACGCTTATCTATGGTTTGTGTTTAGTCCTGCATTTTCGAAAGTTGCTTTGACATGCCGACACAAGCCCGTGAGAGGAGACACCTTCCCTACTCTTCTCAACTTTACTCCCTCGACTGTGGGATGGGGGTATTAAGATTTTTCTTTTTAAAAGAAATACTTTAAAATCATATTGACATGTGTATGATAAGAAGCCCCACAAAGGCCACAAATATAATAACAAGTATTATAATGGTTTAAATGAAATATATTTAAATATAATTAATTATTCACTTTTTTTATCGTGGATAAAAGTCAAATACAGTCGGACCTCGCTAAGTCAAACTTCCCTAAGTCGAAAACCTCCCTATATCGAATTAATTGTTAGGTCGCGGCCAAATTCCATAATACTAATATATTTTAGATCTTCGTAACTCCAAGATTTTTGGCTTTCAAAATCTCTTAGTCGATTTTTCCAAGGCGTTTGGGTTATTATTCTGCAGTGACATTTCAGAACACGTGTTCCGTAAATGGACGTAAAATCTTATCTTAGTGCATTCCACGAGGGATTAAGTGACCCTTGCAAGTACACAAAATGACAAAGACAAGAAAAATGAGTGGTAGCTAATTAGCGTCCCTTTGCTGCATGCTGTGACTCTTTTAAAAGAAAAATCTTACTCTCCCCATCCCACTGTAAAGGGGGTAATGTGGGGGAGGGGTAAGGAAGGTGTCTCTTCTCACTGGCTTTTTTCGCCATGTCAAAGCAAGTTGGCTTCCTTTCATATGAAACATAGACACTGCATCTCTTTCCTGTCACGCGTACTAGCCGACATGGCTGTTCCCTAACACGCTATTTTCCCTAACTCAAAAACTTCGTAAGTCAAATTTATTTTCGGGTCCTTTTGAGTTTGACTTAGAGAGGTCCGACTTTATTTATTTAAATACAAATTTAAAAATTAAAGATTTAGTGTCGCCCTTGGCAACTGCCTCGATGCCAACCCGTTGTTACGCCACTGACCAGAGGCGTATGGTTTTGGTGTAGAGGCGGTCCATCTCAGTTGGCACTTCCAGGTCTGTCTATCCGACCTACTGTTAAATTTCTCATTGAAGTCGACTGTCAGCCCCCAGAAATACTGCCCATGTTTACGCCCTTGGATAAGGTTTAAGTGCGTGAATATTTCCGCGCATAGCCTTGTCACCAAATATAAATCATTTTACCTGCCGTATCATCATAACTCCTCCAAGTGTGCAATTTCCATTACCGTGTAACTAGACACTCACGGGTGGCATGCAATGTTCCTCTATGGTTCGTTGATCCGTGTGCAAAGTTAAAAAAAAACTCGTGTGCAAAGTTGCCAAGTATCTATTTTTTGTGCAATATTTTACAAAATTTGCCACGCGGTAACTCTAAAGTGCTGCGTGCCGTCGGTCCAATATCTGCGCAGCTGCGCAGTTTAAAGGGAACATTTGTGGAATGGTTCAGTGTGGCGTGAAGGGTGGAGACATTGCCACCCTCTTTGTGACATGGCTCATAACATCAGCTAACCTTGCATAACGAGTGCTACAATACTCTTGCCATACTGACATACCACGTGATACCACACACCAGTCAATCTAGCATAACAAGTGCTACCATGCACCAGCCAACCTGACATACCGAATGCTACTATACACCAGCTAACATTACATAACGATTGCTACCATGCACCATCGAACATTTCATAACGAGTGCTAGAGCAAAATCGTTCTGCTATGCAAGAAATAAAGAAGAAAACCCTTTTTGTTTACGTATGCACATCTAAATAAATAAAAATAATACGAGGGAAAAGTATGCAAGCAACAAAAAAATATAAATTACTAATATATTTGAAAAAAATATTAGTAATATTTTAATTGAATTGCAATCGATGAAGTTAAGTTTAATCAATTAAAATTTTTAACCATTAATCGATTAATTAATCGTTATTTTCCGCAGCTCTTATATATATATATATATATATATATGTATCTATATATATTGTATATATATGAAAAGTTAAACAGAAATTTAGTTGTTTTTTTCTAACAAAAGAATTAAGTGTTTTGCTGTAGATTCATTCTTATAAATATCCTCCTCCTTATATAATAAAAGACAGTTTTCTGGCCGGTCCTCGATAGCGATTGGTCCCTCAAACTCCTACAGACTCCTACAGTCAATCACTAGCGGAGAAAAATTAAATCTCATTTACAAATTGAACACATTTACGCAGACGTTCAAGATGAGTTATTTTTGGTGCTGCGTTATTTCCAATACTTTATTTTGAGAGGTGCGCGTTGGGATTTATAGTAAAAAAAACTTTGTTTCTACGGGCTATTTATTAGTTGAGATGGCGGGTCTCTCGACAAACCGCGGTATAGGGACATCTGGGCACCAAACCATGCGACCGCCTTCGCTGTAAGACATTTCCCTTTGTCACCCAGACCGACCAGATTGCCTTCCATAAGAAGATATGCAAGATTAGGAATCGCTTTCTTTGTACCAGCCACAATGTGGTATACACCATTGTTTGTAAGCGCTGTTCTTTGAAGTACATAGGTGAGATGGGGATGTTACTCTCTTGCCATATCGCTGAGCATGTACGTGCGATTAAACAAGACAAACAGCGTCCTGTCTCCCGACACTTCAATAGACGTGACCACATGGGCGTCGATGACATGTCTGTCACCGCCATTGTTTCTTGTACAAACACACCCGGCAGGGTTAGTCTGGAGAATAGACTGATCCAAGAGTATGGGACCCTAACACCACATGGGATGAATGTGGTGTTTGCACTGACAACCTGATTGATTGGCCACACCCACCCACTCCTTTTCCTTATAAGCTTCTACTTTTCTCTCCTTACTATATCTCTACTGGACTAATTGGATTTCACCGCAGCTAAGTTTTTTTTTATTCTTTCGTTTTATTTGTGTACTATTTGCTCCTTCAGGAAGGCTCTTTGCCGAAACGTTCGCTGTTGTGTTACGTCCTGTCAGGCCTACTAATACCCTGTTTTTATGTTATACATTTACCTGGTATAGGGTAGGTAGGGTCTCTCTACAAACCTCAGTGGTGGGGAGGTAGGGTCTCTGGACAGACCGCGGTGTGGAGGTAGGGTCTCTGGACAAAGCCTCTGGTTGAAACGACGACTGGTGACATTTCATTTTCATTTTGGAGTCACTTGATGTGGATGTTGTGATTTCCTACCATGATCTTTACAGGTCAACCTACACTTATTCCCGTCATTGGACGGATTTGTTGCTAGTATATAAATAACATGCTTTTGTGAAGAAACAGTCACAAAGTGAGAATTTTTATCAGAAACCAAGTCTTTCTAATAAATAAGTATTTAATTGTTTTTATAGAATTGTTTTAGGAATATGAATGTCATTATTCAGACAGGATGGTGAAGTCAATAGTGCCCTCTCCTCACTAGCCCACGTTAAAGCCACAATAAAAAGTTGATGAATGACTGTCGCTAAAAAAGTCCTCCGCTGACCTTGAGAGGAGATGGGCGCCGCCAAGGTCTACCAAGCCCCGAGAAAGTTCTAATGGAAACATTAGAACCCCCTACGACCACGAGGTTATGGGACACATACACACACACAATCAGACAGGATGATTATTGTCCTAACTTATGTGACACAGTTGCATATAGAAAGTAGTGGGTTTCCTTTAACTTTTCAAGATAGGTTTCATAAATTATTGCGAGACCAATTAGTAAATTTAAGTTATCTAAAAGGAAATTTAAAATTTTTTTTTAAAGGAATTTAACTCAGATTTTCATTGTTGGTACCAGTACCAAGAACTAGAGACCAAAAAAAAATGTTCTTTAATTGTAAGATGCCTAAGAGCCTCCTCATATCTCAGTCAGTTGCTTTGCAAGGGATTTGATGTTGCAATTCTTTCACTGTAAAAATTTTTTGTACATGCCGCAGAGTTTGAGTTTTTAAAAATGTTACTCAAGACCACTCTGATATTGACTGCAATTTATAAAGTATTGTATGAAAAACTCCTTTATTACCTTCTAGCTTTATTGTGTCTAAAAGATACACTAAGAACATTTACATTGACAATTGAATATTTTAATCTTGTGAACAGTGGAATTTAAATAATTTAATGCTGGTCAAAATATCACAACTTCGACTTAAAAAATGACATGTTTAGATGTATAAAGTTTTATAAAATTTATAAGCATTTTTTATCCAAAAGGACATCATGAAAAACTTTTCAATAAACCTAATTAAAGGAAAAAAGTATTGGTCTATGTCCTATTGTTTACATGCAAATCATTGTTTATATTATTATGAGTCAAAAGTATAAGACCTGTTTAGCTTTTGGTTTGGTTTATTGTATCTTGAGGGAGTGTGAATACACATCTTCCTGTTGAGAAAATCGTGCCAATTTTTAACCTCCTTTCTTTTTTTTTGGGGTCTTATTATTATGTTGTATTCAGTGGCCGTTAAATCATTCTCCGTTTTTTGCCTGTCTGCCAGCTCTTTCTTCTCCTACTTGGTATATTGTGTCTTGGCATTCATTGCAAAGTTACACTGAATGTATGAGTATTTTTTTGTGTGGAAAAGTCTTGATAAAACTGCTTTTATTGTTAGATCTTGATGCTCCTCTGCCATAAGCCTCAAGCCTAAAGTATTGATTTGCAATCAGAAAAGAAAAAACCTATAACTTGCTGAGCCACAATAAACTGAGAAGAGTAACTCTATAAGCCATAAGTTAAATCATTAAATCTTGAAACACTAGAGGATGGAAGAACAAAGAGCAAAGCAGTAATAATACATAAGGCGATTAGTCTAACTTGGAAACACAACACAAAGATAACTTAATACAACCCTCAGATAGTCATCAAGATAAAAAACACTTTTCTTATTCTGTATGCAAGACCAAACACATACAAATTCTCGTTCTTCCCTTCTGGAATCCGGGCATGGAATGGGTTACCTGAGGAAACCAGGAAAACCAACACTTTATCAACATTTAAAACTGTAATGAAAATACAAAACTAGACATAAATGATGGATTGACGTAGAACACAAGAATCTACTGCGCAGAAGTAGAGTATGTAACAGATAAGATAAGATTCCAGATAGATGGTGTAGAGTAGCTTCAGTAGCAGTAACTCTACTTCATAATTACTTCAAGAAGAGTTCGCGACATGATTGGTCTGGAAACCAATATTTTAATGTTGGTTGAAACTTTAATGAAGACAAATATATATTTAACTGTAACTAGACCAAAAATAACAGGGCATACAGTTCTATGTAGAAAAATAAAATTATAGGTATTCATAAAGTGTATCCTCATAAAATGTCTTTTTCTCTGAGAAATTTCATTTTTCTCTCACTCTCTTATGAAAATGTAAAAATGTAATTTACAAAACACAGAGTTAATTTTCTTTTAGTCATCATCCAATTTTAATAATAATTATAATTTAGTGTTAAGCAAGGTAATCCCAATTTCTTCTTTTCTTTAATTTTCCTCTTTGTGTTTTTGTTTTTTAATGTAATGCTTTAAACACTAAAAAAGCAACACCAAAAAAAAACCACACCATCTTCTTAATATGTCAGCATTTGTCAAAAACTTCATTAATCTTTCAAACTCTGACAGGCTCTTCTTTATTTTCATTCATTTGTCTTAATCTGCAAGTCTCTGTCTAGGTCTGAAAATATTTCTTGACATCTGCCAAAATCTTTCTATAGCTGCAAATGTTCTCTGACTTTGTCAGCCTGTTTGTGTTTTATCTTCCATCATTTGTTATAAATTGGCTACGATCATAGACATTCAACAGAATTGAAATTCACTTCAAAATTTACAAATTTAAGGCTATGAAATATTTTCAAGGCATTAGAGTTTTTATATTTCTTTTATTTGAATAAAATCACAGGTGTTGACATAATAGTTCTGGACAAAGAAAATATTTTAATAGTAAAAAGTTCGAAAAAAAAGTTCTGAACACTACAAAAGCAGCAAAAAGCTCTATAAAGAAAACATAAGCTTAAATAAATGTCATCTGCATGTCACATCTACATACCAAACCTACTTGTGCTTGTCACTTACAGATGTTTCATCTGCATGTCATACATTGATGTCATACCTAAGTGTTACATATGCATGTCATATCTACATACCAAACCTACTTGTACTTGTCACTTACAGATGTTTCATCTGAATGTCATACATTGATGTCATACATTGATGTCATACCTAGATGTTACATATGCATGTCACATATACATGTTATATCTGCATGTCACCAACAAATGTCACACATGGATGAACAATCACAAAAAATCTGAAAGGCACTTTATAAAACATATTTTCAAATGGAAGAAAGTGCTCAATAAGAGCACATAATCTTTCTCTGCCAAATAACACAGTGAGGTCTCTCCAAATAACACAGTGAGGTCTCTCCAAATAACACAGTGAGGTCTCTCCAAATAACACAGTGAGGTCTCTCCAAATAACACAGTGAGGTCTCTCCAAATAACACAGTGAGGTCTATCCAAATAACACAGTGAGATCTCTCCAAAAACACCATAATAACAACATCACCTCTTGATTCATCTCCTCCAAATATTTATCAATAACACCAAGAGATCCCCTCCTAATAAAGTGCATAGTAGCTCTCTTCTCTTTAGGGAATATCACAAAAGAAATATCCAGGTTCATTTACAAGTGAAAATAATTATAATGTGGAATGTTCACAATTTATGTCTTAATTATCTGCAAAATAAAACTTGAGCATTTGCAAAAATGTAAAATTGCATTTGAACCTTGATAAAAAAAAAGGTCTTCATTGACAAGAAATAACCAGCATGGCATAAACACAAGGATAAAACTATTAGACATTAAAATTACATTTTCATTAATACACAAAGCACACTCTATAATGTTTAGAAATGTTCGATGGGAAACGTGAATTAGTGGATTAATCATGGCATATTGAAAAGAAAATTATTCAATGAAAAAGACCATTTACTAATACAGTTATTTTAAAGCCTTAAAATTAAAAATTGCTAAACAATATTATCTGAAAACATGCATAGAAAGAACATGAAGGAAATAGTTTTAAAAATATAATTTAAAAAATCAGTGCTTTGTATCTGCATAACATTCATATCATTTAAAATTTCAATTCAAAAGAAAAAAAGGAAAAGTCTAAAAGAAATTCATAATGAAATGTCATTTATCACCATAAGGAGCATTTCTTTTATGCATGTATTAATCCATGCAAGACTCTTGTTATTGTTATATGTGTATATGTTACGGTCAATTTGGGTCAATTTCATTATTCTGGCAGTATTCATAATGCTTGGTCATTATAAATAGTGACCGATAAAATCTGGCAATTTAATAGATAAGTACTTGCCTAGGATAATTTATAACATTGCTCGGTCATTATAAATACTGTTATTATTTCTTTGGTCACTTTAATTAATTTACAGCAATTTGCCATGTGCGAATCAGGAAGTTGAAAATACGCTTGGCGGCTGGAAGACAATGACAGCAGAAAATGGTCAGAAGGCTTACGTTTTGTTTAGATTATGATAAACAGAGTTCATTGTAATGGCATAAACTGTACTCCGTAGGAGGTATGTTTGGAGAAATGTTAAAAGTTGATCTAAAAAGTTTTCTACCCAATATAAATTGTGAACAGGACTTAAAAGTAATAGAAATAGACCAAATTAATTTACAGTCTGTAGAAGAAGAAGGTGCTCTGCAAAATGAACCAGGGTCAAATTCTTTAGCAGAGCTAGGTCCAAGTCAACATAAAGAGGGGGAACTATCTTCTATTAATAGTTAAGTTCAACCATCAACTTTGTTATTAGAACCAACATCTGATTCCCATAACAGCGAAAGAGAAATAAATGTCTCCGAGCCATCTAATATTCAAGTCTCCGGTCAAGAAAAACAAGCGTAAGAGGGTTATGAAGAATTCTCAGAGGATCCCAATGTTCAAAAAAGAAATGCAGACATATTAAAAATTAGGGAGATTTCAGCAAGCAATCTAAACAACAAGCTGAAAAAATGCTTCAAACCTCTGATTCAAAATACCCAGCCGCAAGAAAGGGTGACACATTTAGTGTTCAAGTCCCAGGTGTCAACAGAGGTTGCAACGATGGAAGAAATACTTTGGCATTTGTTCTTGAAATAAAAGAACCAATATTTTTATATTAGGCATGAAACATGGAATCCTAAATCAACTATATGCCAGGAAACAATGTACAATATGTAAAGGAAGGTTTATTTATTATGAAGAAATTCCTCAGTCAGAGATTTCACTAAGAGAATTGTCAAAAATGTCATCCATTACTGGGGGCAAAGGCTGTATACTTGGCTATAAATTTTTCAAGTGCAAGTGATGTAAAGAAAAAAAAGCTATGTAACTCGAAATGTCAACAAAGTGGAAGTTGCTCTAATAAAAATAAACTATAGGGTTTGACATTTTGTGTGTGTATATGTTTTGTAAGTACATACCCATGTGTTTTATAGTTAGGCGTACATATTTTTTATACTTATTTTATCACCACCAGTTTGTTTCTTTATTTGTTTGTTAGTTATTTTAAATTTTGTTTTAATATAATATCCTCTTATTTTCATTATGTAGAGAAATATGAATAAACAGTTTTTCAAATTTCCCACTCAATTTCCAGCATTATTCATAATGCCCATCCAATGTAACATTTTCTTAATAATTTATCATTTTGTCACATCTCTTTTGGCACTTTTAAAATTGCCCGGGCATTATAAATAATGCCAAATTATTTACATTGGCCGCAACATATACGGTTACAAACCTTTTTATTAACAGTTTGCATTTATAATTGAGATCTTTAATTTGATATGATATATATACGTTGAAGACAGACCGATGTAAAACTCTGGAAAATTTGATTAATGAAATTTCTGCTGTATATTAATTGGTACATACAATCAAGTTTATGAAAGGACCTAAATGATTTATTGACAAAAATAATTTTCAAAGCTATAGCTTAAAAAAAAATTCACCTGAATGTCAATTGTAGTTTTTACAGATGGCACAGGTGATAGCTGAAACAACCTGCTTAATAAAAGGTACAATGTTACACATTGAAAAGATTATAACTCACGTAACCTTGTTAATGAAACAGATGACGTGATAAACAAAATGGTTGAAGGTTAAAATTACATTGAGAAAATTTAAAGTTATAATTATTAAAACTTCATCAAGTTTGGAGCTGGTTGGCCAAAATAATCAAAAAGTGAAAAAATATTTAAAAAATCAAGATTTATAGATTAAAAAATTTCTTTAAAAATACAAAATTGATTAAAAAAAATTATGGCTAGGAGAAATATTAAGCTCTATTGTATTTCATGATGCAATTAAGATTCAAACCAAAAATATCAAAAAAGTTGACTTGCTCAAACAAAGCGTCTTGTCTACCACAGTTTACACAGAGTGTGACTGCAATCACTGACACCTAAAATGCCTTAGCTAAGTCAAAATGAAAAGCTTATATAATGTTGATATTGAAAAGTTAAGTTCTATCGACATAGACATAATTAAAATGTAATGAGTTAAAAATTAAAGCCTCTGCTAAAGAGCTTAAGCCTAATTGTTCTCATTTCATTGTACATGTGTGCTGTCTTTGAACAAAACAACTTATGTAAAATGTAATTCATGAATTACGGAAGAATGGAGATTTTATGTTCAGTAATAAAAAAAATGATTATAACTATTTTAAATTAGTCCTACACAGGACATTGAAGTTTAAAGACTGGCATAAAAAAAATATAAAAAAACTTCTTTAATATTTGGAGATGATCAACTTCAAACCTTTGAAACAAATTTTTTTTTCTCTAACACAGTTGTATCAATAGGAAATATAGCGATATATGTTCTCAGCAAAACAGATGCAAAATGAGATGAAAATTTCAGCAAAACAACCTATTTGAATTTGAGGTCATCTTTCCCACAAATGAACAAAGTATGTGGATATTCTGAAAAAATGTTTCTGGTTTGTTAAAACGGGCCTAAATTTTTACCAAAAAATGGGCTCATCTGATACTTGACCTGAGAATGAGTTTATTGCTTATCCTAACCGTTATTTTTTCTCACATTTACAATGATCAGCTGGTGTATTCTGCTGTATTCTGTAGCGCATGTCAACTGTCGTGGGGTAGTTATTGAATACTGTGAGTATCCTGGACCAGGCTGAGAAAGTCAGATCATTGTCAGGTCTGTGAAGGCTTCCGTTGCACTGGCCAGGTCTTGCAGTGATGTCAAATTCAGCTTGGACTCAAGATATCGATAGAAAAATTTTGGGGCCTGCATTTTGGGAGTTAACATAAGAGAATACTATTAACAATCATGGTATATTCTTTTAAATTACAGTATATTCTTTTAAATTACAGTATATTCTTTTAAATTACAGTCTATTCTTTTAAAATTACAGAATATTCTTTTAAATTACAGTATATTCTTTTAAATTACAGTATATTCTTTTAAATTACAGAATATTCTTTTAAATTACAGTATATTCTTTTAAATTTTTAAATTACAGAATATTCTTTTAAATTACAGTATATTCTTTTAAAGCACAGTATACTCTTTTAAAGCACAGTATACTCTTTTAATCACAGTATATTCTTTTAAATTACAGTATATTCTTTTAAATCACAGTATATTCTTTTAAATCACAGTATATTTTTTTAAATCACAGTATATTCTTTTAAATCACAGTATATTCTTTTAAATCACAGGATATTCTTTTAAATCACAGTATATTCTTTTAAATCACAGTATATTCTTTTAAATTACAGTATATTCTTTTAAATCACAGTATATTCTTTTAAATCACAGTATATTCTTTTAAATCACAGTATATTCTTTTAAAGTACAGTATATTCTTTTAAATTACAATATATTCTTTTAAATTACAGTATATTCTTTTAAATTACAGTATATTCTTTTAAATTACAGTATATTCTTTTAAATTACAGTATATTCTTTTAAATCACAGTATATTCTTTTAAATCACAGTATATTCTTTTAAATCACAGTATATTCTTTTAAATCACAGTATATTCTTTTAAATCACAGTATATTCTTTTAAATCACAGTATATTCTTTTAAATCACAGTATATTCTTTTAAATCACAGTATATTCTTTTAAATCACAGTATATTCTTTTAAAGTACAGTATATTCTTTTAAATTACAATATATTCTTTTAAATTACAGTATATTCTTTTAAATTACAGTATATTCTTTTAAATTACAGTATATTCTTTTAAATCAAAGTATATTCTTTTAAATTACAGTACATTCTTTTAAATCACAGTATATTCTTTTAAATTACAGTATATTCTTTTAAATTACAGTATATTCTTTTAAATCACAGTATATTCTTTTAAATTACAGTATATTCTTTTAAATTACAGTATATTTTTTTAAATTACAGGATATTCTTTAAATCACAGTATATTCTTTTAAATCACAGTATATTCTTTTAAATTACAGTATATTCTTTTAAATTAGAGTATATTTTTTTATATCACAGTATAAATTTTTTATATCACTGTATATTTTCTTATATCACAGTGTATTTTTTTATATCACTATCACTGTATATTTTTTATATCACAGTATAATTTTTTTTATATCACTGTATATTTTTTATATCACTATATGTTATTATAACGTATGGCATTTTGTGATGATCCTATATATGCAGCTAAATTTAATGTTTTCAAAACTCATGTAAATAAACTGATGTAAATAACATTTAACTTGACTGTAGACTTTCTTTCGTAATGGGATTTTTTCAAACAGTTTTAAGAAATGGATTTTAACTGAAATATAGACTAAAAAATGTATGGATTACGCCTATTGTAACATTAGGATTCTTACAATATCTCATCTTTTTAACAATGTAACTGAATGCCATTCAAACAAACTGAAATCAATTCATTTGAGAGCCACACATCTTACCTCATGTTTTATATTGTACAAGAAAATGATTTCTTTACTGCTAAGACGCTTAATTGCACTGCTGCAAGAGTAAATAAATTTTTAAAAAACATTAAAAAAACAACTTTTTGACTATACCATAAATACATTTTAAATGAGTTCAATATAATACACACAGCAGGACAGACTAGCATAAACATTTACATGCTACATAGAGATACATAGAGATAATCTAAAACTTCATTAATTTAACCGACAAAAGTGTGTGTACAAAATTTCAGCTTGATAGGATCCCCGGAAGTGGGTCAATTTTTACTTTTGTTTTTTTTGTGGGCGGGCAGGCAGTACCACAAGATTTAAAAATCATATACATATATATATATAAATCAAAGTTTGTTCGTTTGCGATGGGGGATGTGTTGCATACATTTTTACATGGACTGATGGATCTCGACCGAACTTGGTACATATATCCATCATTATCCGAATGAAAATATAGAGTTTTTTTTAAAACTTAACACCAGTCACCGGTTGGCGCCGGGGCCCATTCAATTTTTTAATAATATAGCTGCAATTCCGCCAACCGTTTCCGTCTGTGCAATATTTTCTGGACAGACCACCGCACCCCAATATACCTACACAGGCCTTACTACGATTGGCGGAATCTGCCATAACCCTCAACTAGCTTGAGTTCAATGGCCATTTCTTTGACCAAATCTGTGAGGTCGCTATGGGGACCAAAATGGGACCCAGCTATGCATGTTTGTTCATGGGACATTTCGAGCACAGAGTGGAACAATGGAACAAGAGTACACTGGTCGCCTCCCTGAATTCTCTAAGAGGTACATTGATGATGGAATAGGGGCGACTCATATTGAGAGAAGTGAACTGGACACATATATCAATTTTGTAGACTCTTTCCACCCCTCCATCAAGTTCACTTATCAAATTTCGGAACTGTCTGCAAACTTCCTGGACATTACTGTAACTCTCCAGAAAAACTGCCTCCTCACTTCGGCCTACATCAAACCAACAGACAGCCAGTGTTACCTACAAACCAACAGACAGCCACTGTTACCTACAAACCAACAGACAGCCACTGTTACCTACTCTATCCCTCTTCTCATCCCAAAAACTGTAAGGACTCTATCCCCTTTTCTCAACTTCTTCGCCTCCGTAGACTGTGTCAATCTCAGGAGGACTTTTGGGAAAAGGCGTTGAAAATGGTGGTGTTTTTTAGACAAAGCTCTTATCCTGAAGCAATACAACAATCTGTGCTTCAGCAAGTCAAAAGCTTCACTCATGACGACGCCTTTGTATCACGCAACAGCTACAGTAAATGAAAGAAGCAAATTGGTTATCACATACCATCCCCACAACATCATAGCCCAAGAAATCTTTTTGAAAAACCGCGCCATCCTCCTCGCGGACCCTGAGACAAACAACATATTCTCCGCCCCACCCATCATTGTATTTAGGAGGGACAAAAACTTGCATGACCTACTGGTTCATAGCCGCCTTACTATTCCACCCAGCCATGTGGGTACTAAACCATGCGGCCGTCGTCGTTGTAAGACATGTCCTTTTGTTACCCAGACGGACCAGATTGTCTTCCCTAAGGGGATATTTAAGATTAGGGATGGCTTTTTTTTCACCAGCCGCAATGTGGTCTACACCATTGTGTGTAAGCACTGCTCTTTGAAATACATAGGTGAGACGGGGAGGTTACTCTCCTGCCGTATCGCAGAGCATGTACGTGCGATTACACAAGACAGTGTCCTGTCTCCCGACACTTCAAAGGACGCGACCATATGGGCGTCGATGACCTGTCTGTCACCGCCATGGTGTCTTGCACAAACACACCCGGCAGGGTCAGTCTGGAGAATAGACTAATCCAAGAGTTTGGGACCCTTGCACCATATGGGATGAATGTTTTGTTTGCTCTGACAACCTAATCGTTTTGCCACACCCACTCTCGCCTTTCCTATGTAAGCTCACACTACTCTCTTCTTACTATTGCCATCATTGACAATTTGGATTTCACCGCAGCTAAGTTTTTATTTTTTATTTGTTTATAATCGTTTTATTTGTGTACTGTTTGCTCGTTGAGAAAGGCTCTTTGCCAAAACGTTCGCTTTTTTGTTACGTCCTGTTAGGCTAATACATACCCTGTTTACATGTTATCCATTTACATGTTTCTACTAACAGGAGAAGGGGCGAAGGCAGTTCACTGGCGCTTCAAAACCAGTCGTTTTGGGTAAATGAGGATCGTTAACCTTGGCTGGTAGTTCTTCTACGAGAAGGAAACTCTGACTTTAAACCTCCACTGCCTTGCAGCTACACCCACTACCCGGTAAAGACTAAGGGAGTAAACCCTGAAAGAAAAACAGGAAATAGAGCACCTTCAAACGGTCTATACATAAATGTTATGTACATTCCGGCACTTCCTACGACACCAATGGCGCCAAGCTGCACCGACGCAAGTGGTTCCCTTGGTTACACAATTGACGTAGAGAGTGGGGATATTCTGTTTGGGCAGCAGCTAATTCTCCATAATACCCGCCCATGCTTGCATCACCTCTGGAGAGGACACTCCAGGGTCGCCACAAGGTGTTGACATAACAATGGAAGCAGCAGTTACCGGTTCTAAGCCAAAGCTCAATTGACGTAGAGCTAGACGCCAGGGGCCGCTTCCGACGGTGGGAGAGACTGCCAAGTCTCACTGGGCAGCCCCAAGTAAAATAGGTGCTATCCCTTCATGGCCTGCCTTCTCCACTGGGTGCGTGGAGATTAAAGTACCACTCAACAAGTGGGCCAAAAAGCCCTGCACCAAGTAGAAAAAGAAGACCCCAGCTCTTCGTATCGCTAGCTCGAACGTGAGGACTATGTGTCCTGGCATCACAGATGACCTTCAGTCTATAAACGACACACGGAAAACATGTATAATTGATACAGAGCTCAACAGACTGAAGATTGGTATCGCATGACTTCAGGAGACAAGGCTCCCAGACAGCGGCTCACTAAAAGAGACAAAAGAATCTGGCAAGGCAGACCTACAGACGAACCAAGACAGCATGGTGTAGGTATCGCAGTTAAGAACACCCCACTACCATCAATTGAACCCCCATCATCAGGCATGGAGAGGAGCATCACTCTAAGAACAGCTGCGCCCCCAGCAATCATTCTTAGTGCGTACGACCCAACTCTCTGTTCAACCCAGGAAGAAAAGGACCAATTCTATGGAGCTTTAGAACAGGCAATAGGCAGCATCCACAAAGACGAGGTAATTTATCTCCTTGGAGATTTCAATGCTAGAGTGGGGAGCGACCACGATGCCTGGCCCACAATGTCTTGGTCTTTTTGTAAGGGGAAAGTTAAATGAGAATGGACAGAGGCTGCTGAAACTGTGCTGTTCACGAGCCTTGTTTGTGACCAACACTTTCTTCAAGTGCAAGGATATACACCTAGTATCTTGGAGACAACCTCGATCGCGCCGATGACACCAGCTGGACCTCATCATCACCAGGCGTGCACAACTGGCTAGCATCCTACTCACCCGCAGCTATCACAGTGCCGACTGCCACACGGATCACTCCCTTGTGGCCAGCAAGGTACGAACAATGAGGAAAAACTCGTACTACACCAAGAAAAAGGGATGTCCACGCAACAACAACCTCTGCATGAAAGACCCTGTGAAAACACAGCTGATAACAAACAAAGTACATGAAGGTATCTCAAATATGTCCCCGTACGTAACCATTAATGGATGCATTTCAGAGACACGATCTATACATCAGCATTGAATACTTTTGGCAAAAAATCTCACAAAAGCGCAGACTGGTTTGATGCACATTGGGATGAGATGAAACCTGTCACTGACTCTAAAAGGAAAGCTCTTTTGGCCTACAAGGAAAACCCTACATGCCTTAAAAACAGCCAAGTTACATGCCCAAAAAGTTGCACGTCAATGTGCCAATACCTACTAGCTTACCCTCTGCTCCAGCATGCAGTCAGCTGCAGACATGGGCAAAACCCAAGCCATGTACGAAAATATTTTAAAAAGCAACTCGCCCTTTGACGTCCAAGATTGCTTCCCTAGAGTCCAAAACTGGAGAAATTATCCAAGACCAGACAGCGCAGCTAAAACGGTGGATTGAGCTTTATCTGGAACTGTATGCAACAATTACCACCTTCTCCAGCACCGCTCTAGATGACATCCCAGATATGCCACTCATGGAAGAACATGATGTCGTGCCCACACAGGAAGAGCTGAACAAAGCATTTGACATCCTAGCTTGTGGGAATACCCCTGGGAATGATGGCATACCACCAGAAGCTCTAAAGAGTGGCAAGACAGCTTTACTCCAACCTGTGCACAAGCTTCTGTCCCTCTGCTGGGAGCAGGGTTACATCCCCTAGGACCTAAAGGATGCAAATATTGTTACGCTATATAAGAACAAGGGTGATAGAAGTGACTGCAATAACTATCGCTAAATTTCACTCCTTAGCATTGCAAGAAAGGCTTTTGCCCGTGTCATACTAACACGATTACAGAGTTTAGCCTCCCGAGGCTATCCAGAATATCAGTGTGGTTTCTGGGCTGGTTGGTCTAACATAGACATGGTGTTCTCCATTCGGCAGCTCCAGGAAAAATGCAGAGAGCGGCAGATGCCACCATACAATGCCTTTGTGGATCTTATGAAAGCCTTTGATTTAGTCAGTTGCAGCGGGCTATTCCAAATCCTGGAAAAAATTGGCTGTTCCCGAAACCTATTCGCCATCATCAGACAGCTCCATGAAAATATGCACGGCACATTGCAGTTCG
This sequence comes from Ampullaceana balthica, assembly GCA_944989445.1. Classification (NCBI taxonomy): domain Eukaryota; kingdom Metazoa; phylum Mollusca; class Gastropoda; family Lymnaeidae; genus Ampullaceana; species Ampullaceana balthica. The sequence goes on along the minus strand of CALYLW010000260.1, from coordinate 318,620 downwards.
ATGGAGCTACCTCAGAAGCCTTTCCAGTTAGCAGCGGAGTTAAACAAGGTGTACTCGCACCAACACTGTTCGCAATATCCTTCTCTGTAATGCTTTGATATGCATTCAAGGATTGCAGTAACTGAATCTGGTTACACACCAGAGCTGATGGAGGACTTTTCAACACTGCCCGCCTCTGAGCCAAAACCAAAACGACTGATGTCCTAATTTGTGAGCTACTTTTTGCGGATGACGCGGCCCTGATAGCACACACGGAAACTGGTTTGCAGCAACTCGTGTCAAGCTTCTCCAATGCCAGCAAATATTTTGGTCTGCAAATCACCTTGAAAAAGACAAACAACATGGCCCAACATACATGTTCTCCTCCTACCATCAATATCAACAATGAAAACTTTGAGGTTGTGGACAGCTTCACCTACTTGGGGTCCAAGGTCTCCAATACACTGTCCATCGAGGGTGAAATAAACAGTAGAATTGGCAAGGCAGCTGCCGCAATGGCTAAACTAAATAAACGGGTTTGGCAAAACACCAAGCTAACTGAGAAAACCAAACTGTGTTTATCAAGCCTGTGTCATCCTTACGCCGCTATACGGGAGCAAGACATGGACCACTTATACATCCGATGAGCGCAAGCTTAATAGCTTCCACTTGAGGTGCCTGCGTCGCATCATTGGCATTACATGGCAGGATAAAGTTCCAAATAGTGAGGTCTTGATGCATGCCAATACCCAAAGCATGTTCTCAATCCTTAGTGAAAGACGCCTGAGATGGTTAGGACATATAAAAAGAATGAGCCAGGGTCGCATCCCCAAGGACCTCCTATATGGAGAACCGGCATCGGGAAAGAGGAAGACAGGTCGACCACATCTGCAATTTAAAGATGTCTGCCAGAAGGACAAGAAAGCAGCCAGAATATGCACAAGCCACTGGGAGTTTAAGGCAGAAGACCAATCTATGTGGCGCACAGTTGTAAAAAAGGGCGTCATAGTAGCCAAGGAGCGAAGGATGGAGGAGGCTGCAGACAGAACAGCTAGGAGGAAGGCCAAAACATTGGGAAGTACAGAACTTGTGTAAGAGCTGTGGTAAAGACTGTCATTTGAGGATAGGACTGCTCAGCCACATGAGGAAATGGAACCCAATGCAAAGGTGATGCACCATTATCTCACGAAACGGAAGGATGCCGATAATGGCCCATATTACAATACTATAGGGAATTGAATGTCCATTCCTTTGGGGCCGTGGGCGCCATATTCATTTCCCTCATATAAACTTTGTAAAAAAATACCTTAATATAACTTTAAACAACAATATTGGGTGTACAAATGAATTCAACTTTAGTCAAAGTTCTTAGCCGTGGCTTTTGTGGTGAGTACAGGTTTCTAAATGTACATTTAAAAAAAATATATATTATCCACTTTATTCTAGAATGTTCTAGAAAATTCTTTAATTTAATTTTTTGCTGGATCACTTTTATTTTTTTACCGATTTTAACTGGACAAATTTTGAAACTTTTAGCATATTTTTTTAGGACAATATGAATTTAATATTTGTCAAATTAGTCATTTTATTTAGGCTTACCTAAAATTTTCTAGAATATTTTTAACTTTATCTTTGCAAAATCTCTTGTACTTTTCTTAACCTATTTTATTGGGATAAGTTTTAAATTCTTACCCCCATTATTTGCCAAACTTTGAATTTAATATTAGCCTTATTGTTTACTTGATTCGGGTATAATCTAAAATATTCTAGAAAATTCCTTAATTTTTTTTTCTGGATCTCCTTTATTTTGACACAGATTTTAACGGGACACATTTTAAAACTTTTAGCTTATTGTTTATCAGACTATTAATTCTCTCAAAATCATTGAGTCTTTCCACACCAACATGCACAGCCCAGTGTACTTCAATGGTGCCACCTTAGAACCCTTCCCAGTTTGTAGCGGCGTCAAACAGGGCTGCGTGCTGGCACCAACATCAGCCGGCTCCGTGTGAAGAGCAAAGTGTAAACTGTATTAATCAGAGAGTTGCTCTTCGCGGATGACGCAGCTCTTACCTCGCATGCAGAGATAGGACTCCAACAGCTGGTCAATAAATCTCAGAGGCATGCAAGGAATTCGGTTTAATGATAAGCCTCAAAAAGACCAACATTATGAAAGAAGGCACAGACTGCCTCCCACAAATCTCCATTGAGGGAAACACTTTGGATGTTGTCGAGGATTTCACATACCTTGGAAGTAACATCACAAGCACACTCTCCCTGGAAAAGGAAATATAAACCAGAATTGGTAAGGCTGCATCGTAAATGGCAAGACTAAATCAAAGAGTGTGGAACAATGCGCAGCTCACTGATATGACAAAAATCGGTGTGTACCAGGCCTGCATGCTCAGCACACTCCTTTATGGCAGCAAGTGCTGGACGACCTACGCCAAGCAAATAAAGCAGCTTAACAGTTTCCACTTGCTATGCTTGCATAGGATCCTACACATCAAGTGCAAGGATAAAATCACAAATGTGGAGGTACTCAGGAGGAGCCATATGTTGAGTATGCATTCAATCCTTACTGAGAGGCGCCTGCTGGCAACTGGTCTGAGGAAAAGAGGTCGCCTCTGCCTGCACTTGAAGGACGTCTGCAAGAAAGACATGTCCTTGGCGTGCATCGACCATAGAACGTGGGAGGCCATTGCTAAGGAGCGCACCCTCTGGCAGTCAAAAGTGCGTGAGGGCATTCAAGTTGCGGAAGCCACCCTCACAGCTAGGAGTGAAGAGAGGAGAGCCAGGAGAACGGGGGAAGAGGAGCAGGAGTCAACGCCATCGTCCCTTGAGGACGGACGGATGCCATACATATAATTTCATATTAGTCATATTATTCCCTATGTTTAAAAAAGTTAAATCTCTTTCTTTTTAAAATCAGTCTTTGATCTGTTCTTGTTGTAACTTATATCATTTCTGAAAACTAACTTTCAATGATTATTTTTTATCACACTTTGTGTAGTTTGTCTATTCAGCCTATAGCCTATAATTCTTATTTATTCCTTATTACTATCACCACAAATAATTCAAAATTTGTAATGACTAAATTTGTATTGGAATGAATTATACATTTATAAAGAGAACTAGCAGACCCGTCGTGCGTTGCAACGATCTCAGTAAAAATGAATAAATTTAAAGAAACCAATGAGTGGTATGTTTAAAAATAATTCTGAAGAAACCTTCGTGGAAGTGTGAAAAAAATTTCAAGTTTCATAGCAAATGGATAAATAAATTAATAATTAAATAGCGTACAAAAGACGAAACGATATTAAGGCCCCGGCCCCAAAATGAGTGATTATATAGTTTTTATTGCCATTGTACTCAAGCTATATTCCTCAATATCGTGTAAAATTGAATAGGGAATACAATGATTAAAGTTCAGTAAAAAGACTTTGGGGCCCCCAGCTCCGAAGGAATGGAAATTAAGAGTTCAGTGCCCTATAGTAACATAGGCTCTTAAGTTTTTATATTCTAAGTTTGGTCAAAATCCAGTTATTTACTCATTATCTAAGGATTAAACTACTTTTTATATAACTAAAATAGGGGGAAAATAACATTAAGGTGCCCCTGGCCCATTCGGTGCAAGAGGTCAATTTCAAAAACCTGTTCATTTTAGTTCATTTTTATTGTGGCTATATTTCTCAAGATATTTAAAAAGTAAATAGGAAAAATATCTTAAACATATATGAAAAAAGACATTTGGGGCCCCCGGCCCCGAAGATATTGGCATTAGAAGTTCAGTGTCTATAGTATTTTAATATAGGCTACCAAGTTTTTGTATGCAAAGTTTGGTGAAGATCTATTCATTTACTAAGTAGCTAACGTAGAAACTAATTTTTATATAGCTCATTTAAGCAAAACATGACATTATGGGCCCCGGCGCCCCATGAGTGTTAAATTTCGAAAAAAGTTGCCAGTTATCATCCCGAGAGCATACTAAACAGTCTCAAAAAGGTTCATGACGATCGGGTCAATGGTTTAGTCAGCTATAAAGGATATGCACACACACACAGAGACATATTTTGATTTTTATAAATATAGATATAGTGAAATAAAACGACATAAAGAGCCTATTCGGTGTGAGATGTCAATTTCAAAAACCTTTTCATTTTAATTCAATTTCATGAGGGATATATTTATTAAGATCGTTAAAATATGAATGGAAAAATATCTTAAACATATATGAAAAAAGAAATTGGGGCCCCCGGCCCTGAAGAAATCGACATAAAAAGTTCAGAAACTTTAAGTATTTTAATATGGGCTACCAAGTTTTTGTATACAAAGTTTGGTTAAGATCCAATCATTTACTCTGTAGCTAACGCATAAACTATTTTTTATAAAGCTAGTATAAGCAAAAAACGACATTATGGGCCCCATGGCCCAATTATTGCAAGAAATAAAGTGCGAAACATCTGTTCATTTAAATAAATTTCAAAATACATACATTTTTTAATATTTCTCAATATTGTTAAAAATTTGAATGGACGATAAAATATTAAACATTTACTAAAATAGACAGTTTGGGCCCCCTGCCTCGTGGGAATGAAAATTAGGAGTTCAGTGCCCTATCGTAATAAAATATAGACCCTTGATTTTTTATATACTAAAATGGGTCAAGATACATTAATTTTCTCAGTATTTTAATCTAATACTAATTTTTATACAGCTAATATAAGAGAAAACAAAACGACATTTAGGGGCCCCTGGGCCCATTCGGTGAAAGAAGGAAATTTCAAAAACTTTTTCATTTTAATTAAGTTTCCTCATAGATATATTCCTCAAGGTCCTGAAAAATTGAATGGGGGAAAATACATTAAACATATACGAAGAAAAGACATTTGGGACCCCTGGCCCCATAGGAGTGGACATTTGAAGTTATGTTATAGTATTTTAATATGGGCTACCAATTTTTTGTATTCAAATTTTGGTTAAGATCCATTCATTTATTCAGTAGCTAACGCATAAACTAATTTTTATATATCATATATAGCCAAAAAAAAAGACATTAAGGGCCCCGGGGCCCATTCTGTGCAAGATATAAAGTTCAAAACACCTGTTCATTTCAATTTGTATAATAATTGATACATGTGTCATAATTTGTCAAGATTGTTAATGACTGAATGGTGAATAAAATCTTAAACGTTTAAGAAATGTGAATTTGTGGGCCCCCAGACCCAAAGGAATGACTATTTGCAGTTCAGTGCCCTAAAGTATTTTAATATTGGCTATCAAGTTGTCATATACAAAGTTTGGTTAAGATCTAACAATTTACACAGTAGCTAGCGCTTAAACTAATTTTTATATAGCTCATATCAGCAGCAAAGGACATTATGGGCCCCCGGTGCCCCATGAGTGTTAAATTTTGAAAAAAAAGTTGCCAGTTACCATCCCAGGTAGGTACTCAACAGTCTCCAAAAATTTCATGACGATCGGATGAATGGTTTAGTCAGCTATAAAGGACATGCACACACACACACACACACACAGACATACTTTGATTTTTATATATATAGATATCAGTATCAGTCCCAAACTATCTATAAAATTACTAAACAAAAATTACCCTTCAAAAAGTCATGGAATTTAAAATGTGCACATTTATTATTAGTTCTAAAATGGAAAGTTAAAAAAAAAGTCTACAAGAGTCCTATCAATCCCTTTATAAATTTCACAAGTTGCGATTCGCATTTACAATGTTAATTTTAGTACGTATATATGTATGTATGGCATCCGTCCGTCCTCAAGGGACGATGACGTTGTCTCCTCCTCCTCTGCCCCCCCCCCTCTGAATTAATTTTAGTAATGTCCAAATGAACTGGCCCTGACACCACACAGCTGACCATCGGTTCTTGTGACATTTTGTGGGTTATGGCCATGATCGTTTAAGTTAATTTTATATGTGTATAACTTGCCACTGATTTCATGTCGAGAAGGGTGGGGGGTGAGCATTTATAAAATAAAAGGTGATGCTGCCTTCAATACTCACCTGCCATGAAGAGGACTTGCCCCATCAATAACTTCTTATCTTATCTTATCAATACAGACGCTCCTTCTATGCAAAAGATAGTTGCGTCCACAGACCATGACAGATGATCTGTTTGGCAAGTGATGCAGCGCTCACAGGCCACGGCTTTGTGGGTTCCACGCATTACCCAGCCGCCTAACTACATGTAGTGTTAGGTACCCATTCGGAGCGGGGTGACTCAGGGACGCCCTAGGCCCCGGGAACAAACCTTTTCCTTCACATGGATTCGAACCCGTGACCATCGGTACGACAGTCCAGTGCGCTGCCACTCGACCACCGCACTCTCAGGTCTCAGGAGTTTTCTTAACATCATTTACACACAAACTGTCTCGACCTACTTTTGTAAACTGTACTTCGTCAGCCAACGGGAGATGTCCTCCTTGGTCCAACTTTTTAATTGTTCCACATCAACTTTAGGTTTTCTGTGATCGGTTGGATGGTACGACGTCGGCGTCGTGGGGGGCAGGCTTGTTGGAGGTTTGGTGTACAAGGAGCCATTTTTTGATGGTATTATGGGCTGATGGATAGAAATATAACTTTATAATTCATGAAAAAATAACACGCGTTTGAGAATTGTTAGTATTCACCCTGAGATGGAAAAATACAAGAACAATGATAAGACCCATACATTGTCTTTTTAAACAGTAATCCAAGGAATACTATATTTTAAGTGGAAATATTCCTGAAGGTTCATTTCAACAGTGAATGTTTAGAGCAGTGGTTCCCAAACTTTTGGTTACCCAAAGAGCCCTATTTAGAATCAAAATTTGTAGGGGAGGCCTTTAGGCTCACCCAATGACTCTCAAATTAGTGGTATGCTAATATTTCTGGCAAGTAAACTCATGGCAATGATGGCCCCCCTCGGTGCACAGGTTAAGGACTACTGGATATAGTTCTGTCTTAATATGAAAAGTTCAACACATGCCCGATTACTTTTAAAAAATCTTAACAGAGTTTGTAGTCCCTGATTTTGTCTCACCTGGTCCACACTGTCTGTAGAATCAACATCAACGATTTTCATGACAGCTTTGATGAGACTGTCCATGGAATCACTGAAGGGCTTCTTGCCGCTGAAGTCGTAGTGCATCTTGGCACCTTTGATGAGGCCCAGCCAGCCATCAGGGAGATAATCTTTCTGCATGATCAATGGGATTATCTCCTTGCGACGCTGGAATGCGTACTCTGCCTCTGCAGGGAAATTTTGATGAACTGAATGAACAGGCTTATTTAATAGTGATATTAGTGGTACTCATTTATTTTAGGGCTGTTAACGATTAATTAAAATTTAATCGTTAACTTTAGAAAAATAAATCGTTAATTTATTTTAAAAGCCGAAAATTAAAATTTATGATATTAGAAGTAACACTTATTAAACGTTCATGTTGAAAATCTTAATAACACTGGAATGTCTCCTATATGTCATCTTTTAACCAACTAGGCAAAAAGACAAGCCTGTTGACATTATTTGGTTCAAGTGATGAGCAGGTAATTGACAATATAACCAGCTGAGCTGAACAATCATTCACATGGAACTGAGGTAACTGGTATGCACAAAACGTCCTTGGCAAAGAATGACATTATCGGATATCGGTGTTCATTAAGTTTCCACCATTGTAGAGGGTTAATGGATTCAGGACTTTCATCTCCATTTTGTAACACAGTAATTCATCAGAAGACCTGTCGTCATTTTCTGTCTCTGAGTCAGATTCCATTACTGCCATTAGCTTAATACGCTTTTCATTTGGTTTGATAAGTAGGCGAAGTGTTAGAACCATGGTAAGCAAACTTTATCATCATTTTGAACATTCCCGTCAGTCAATAGTTTACAACCAAAATGTTTGTGTAATCGTCGGGAAAGTTGTTATTTTTTATCTGCCACTATTTTACTTCATGACTTCCAATAATTTGTATTGTGATGGGTCGATTAATAGTTAAAAAGTAATTTAATCATAAAATTTTTTAACGCTTAATCGAGAATTAATCGTTTATTTCCGCAGCCCTATTTATTGAATATAGGCTACTTAGAAAGTCTATATAAATATACATTTATATATATATATGCAAGAACTTGTGGTCAAGGGGAATGCACGCTCAGCTGGCATTCTGAGGGTCATGGGTTCGAATGTTCCTTAAGGCAGGGATTGATAATATCCTGCGGCCAAGGGTGTCCCTGAGCTCACCCAGATCCGAATGGGTACCTGATACTAGTAAGGGAAACAAACGGGGCAGGGAATAGTGTGGTCCCTCATAGCCGTGGCCTGAGAATGCTGCGTCAATTGCCAATACATCCTTAGCAGAAAATAGGACAAAATAATCTTCTATATAGAAGGAGCGTCTGTAACAGTTAGAACTTCTGATTCTCATATTCTTAAGTTATTTTTTTAAAATATGAATTCAAGTAAAGCATTTTATAAGAATCTATTGGAGCAGTAACTTGAAGTGTTTAGTTAATTTAAAATGAAATTTGCAAATTATACAAATGATTATTGTGTCCTACGCTTGTCCATGGTTTATGTCTAGTCTTCCATTTTTATTAAAGTTTTAAATCAGGGGTCAGGAAACCATGGCTCGCAAGCCAGATGTGGCTCTATTAATGGCTGCATCTGGCTCGCAGACAAATATTTGATTATAAAAAAATGATTCTTCAGACTTCTTTGATCTACAAATTAATTGCATTAAAAAAAACCATTTCCATGCCTGCATGAAGCTTAACCTTACAACGTACAAACCAGACTACAAAGACATCAGCAAAGCCATACAGCGACATAAGTGGCATTAATGTAAGGAAATATTATTAATTAGCAAAAGCATAAGAATTTTATTCAAAAGAATTCAGAGGCATAATTATTGTACTTTAAATGTTGAAATTAGGGGGCGTCCATAAATGATGTCAAGCATCTAGGGGGGAAGGGGGTGTTTGAGAAATGTGACATTACATCAAAACTCGCAACTTCAAATCAAAGTTCCAATTAAATATTTGATTTTTTACAATTTACTTAATAACGTTTTAAATGCCTTCACACGTGTTATGATATTAAAGTGCAGCCTTACACTAAATACATACTTAAACTTAAATGACAAAAAAGTAATTTGAAACACGCTAATTTTAAAAGAAAAAATAGGGCTTTTATGTGGGGGGGGGGAGGGGAACTTTGTGACATCATATTGGAGGGAGGGTCTAAGTGTTTGTGACGAGGAGGGAGTGAAAAATCTGCCAAAATCGTGTGACGTCATTTATTGACGGCCCCTTACGCAAAATGCACACATTTACTTGAATTTTTAATTTTAAACATAATGTATGAATCTCACAGAATTACTTTTCAAAATATGTGATGTTTATGGCTCTCTCAGACAAATTTTCCCGCCCCTGTTTTAAATGATGATAGTGTGTTTGTTTTTCCTGGTTTGTTCAGGCAACACATGCAACTCCCGAATTCCAGACCGGAAGGAGGATTTATAAGTGTTCTTACATAATGAACAAGAAAAGGATTTTTATCCTTGTCTATTTGAGTGATGTATTAGTATATTCTTGCCTTGTATTTCCAAGTTAGAATATAAAATCTTATTTATTATTACAACTGTGCTCTTTATTCCTCTATCCTCTAGTGTTTCTAGGTTTATTCCATGTGTTAACATTTGGAAACTGGTATGCTCCTGTGGTTTTCATAAAAATAAATTTATAAATATTGTTGGATTGTTCACTGGCCACCAATGTTCCCTTAAAGCTGCTTGGTCACGCAGATATCTGACCCCCGCAGTTTCGAATTACTGCGCAGCAAATTTTGTAAAATATTGCACAAAAAATGGATGCTGTGCAAATTTGCACATGATTTTTTTTTACTTTGAACACGGACCAACACTCCTTAGGGGGAACATTGCTAGCCACCATACCTGCTCTTGTGTTGGGACTGTCCTTGTATAGCTGTGACATGGCCATGATAACAATACAGGAATCTTCAACTGCCTTAGCCATGGCCTACACACAATTGGAGAATGAAATTATTTAGAACCTTTTAAATACTCAATGTGGTTTTTGAAGTCATCTTTTTTTTTGTTGAAATAACACCAATGTTAATTTTGCCCCATGTGGAAATTTGGCCACTGATTTCATGTCGTGAAGTGCGGTGGGCATTTATAAAACAAGATGTGATGATATGAATGTTTTATATTGAATGAATTAATAATTATGTATGTTACTAATATTATGTAAAGCGGTGTGAGCCATGTTGCTTGCTGAGGTACTGCGCAATATAAATGATCCAATTATTATAATTTTGTAATCATATTACATCTGGGAATTTGAGTATTCAAAATTATATTAATTATTCTAGAATTCCAAAAATAATTTTTGCAATTCAAAGGTGCAGTAAATTTAATAATAAATAGGATTCACACATGCTTTAAATATAAATTTACCACAAATTTTGTTAAGAAATGTATAAAAATTGTTAATTGTTAAGATACAAGTTTGAAGAAAGGAAAACTAATCAGTGGTCATTTTTTTTCTGAGAGTCTTATACCCCAAAAAAGAATTAAAACAGATGAGAACAATATAACTTTGGTGAATGTGACAACTTGTACCTGGACGGTGGAGCCACCCTCTGACAACATGTACCTGTATGGTGGAGCCACCCTCTGACAACATATACCTGGATGGTGGAGCTAAGCCCCCCCCTGACAACATGTACCTGGATGGTGGAGCTAAGCCACCCTCTGACAACATGTATCTGGATGGTGGAGCCACCCTCTAACAACATGTACCTGTATGGTGGAGCCACCCATAAAGTCAATGTCTATCCACACTGGTACCCCCTGAGCTCTCAGCTCTTGACAAATCTTCTTGATGACCTCTTGGTTGGCCCACTGGTAGCTGATCATGACATGGCCTGGAGCAGATTCGTAGATAAGAGATATTCAGATCAAAGATATTCAGATAAAAGTTCCTAACTGACATTCGAACAAATAACAGTCCTCATATATTTCTTTTTCCCCATCTTGTCTATATTGAGGGCCCACTATTAATGTGTTGATAATTCTTACTCCCATGTACGTTAAAGGGCATTGTAATGTTTCAGTTGTATTTAAAAGGATTCTTCACTGGTCGCAATAATGTTCTATTTAAGATTCATTAGTTCTTGTATTTTATGGAAAAAAAATCATGTGTATGGTACTTTTTAGAGAGCAAATTTTGTCATCTCATAAAGACTCATACAGCAATACGCCTACATAATAAAAACCATTAATAAGTTAAATTAAATAACAATACTTAAATAAATAAAATTCACAATTTTAAAATAGTTCCATTGTAGGCATTCATTAAAAAAAACAAAGAATTTTTCCTCTCAAACAAAAATAAGCCAACACAACCACTAACAACAGCCGCTCATCATCTCTGGAGATCCCGTGGTTTCTCTCTTTCAACAAGATTCATCTTGTGCACATATTGTCAAAGTTAATCTCTTGCTCAACATTCTGGTATGATTTAATCCTATTTAAAACAAATGATTGGCTGGTCCAGTGCACCAGTATGGGGTGACAACACATTCCTCTCTTGCCAAGTGCCAAGAAAAACATGAGAACATGACAGGCAGTTCAGACTAATAAGTGAGAACTCAATACAGGAGCTGCTCATTCCTACTAAGGACAAATTGGGGCTAAATTATCAACTAAGGTGACAACAATTAATGTGTATATTGCCTCCTGTTCACTAGCCTACAGTCAACTGACAGCCCTGATGTGCAGACCTGCAAAGTATCAACATCACAAAGTTATTGGAAAACACACAACATTCACAGGAGCCGCACCAAACAGAGCATTGATACTGGGCCCTTAAGTTAGAATACAAAAAACTGCAAGTCTATGAATTTATAATTTAATTAAAACAGTTGATAATCTGAGGTAAATTTAAAAAGTAATCACACATAAAGAAAACCACGATTTTATGAGTACTCAAAGAGATAAGACTTAATGACAAACCTTGGAACATTGAAGTTTCTGATGAAGTGATCAAGACTGAAGGCTTGGGTTTGGCTGCACTCTTGAGATTGGTGATTTCTTTACCTGAATAAAACAACAAACTGTTAATGACGATACAAGTGAACAATCAACTTATCACATGAATAAAAAAACAAATTTGAAACAGAAAAAAAACACCAGATGGTCATCAGATAAATAACACATGATGTCTGAATTGATCAGTCCAATAAAATAAATCCTAATATGTCTAATGACCACACACCATAACAAGACCAGATACCATTACAAGACCACACACCTTTACAAGACCCCACACCACAACAACACCACACCCCATAATTAGACAACCCGTAAAAACAAAGTTTTTGACTATAAATCCTTTATATATGAGACATAACTAAAAGTATTGATTATTTTCAATATAATATGCACCGCGCGACAGACTAGCATAAACGTTTACATGCTACATAGAGATAATCTAAAAATTCATTAATTTTATTACAGTACATTCGATCGATCTGAGATTTTCATAGAATGCATTGTTAGGTGACCAAAGTCTATGTGCAAATTTTTTGCTCGATAGGATCGTGGGAAGTGGGTCATTTTTAAATCCCTTATATTAACTTCACCGTCTTTTCGATCTATCTGTCGTGGTCCCGTGGAAAAACAAAAGTAAAAAATGACCCACTTGAGTTAATAAACCTGTTTGATATCCTTAGCAATTAGTGACTTGGACTTTATTGTTTTAATAACTTAGCAACCACTCGGCTACACATGTAAATGTTTATGCTAGTCTGTCGCGCTGTGCATATTATATTGAACATAATCAATACTTTTAGTTATCTCTCATATATAAGGGATTTATAGTCAAAAACTGTTTTTACTGGTTGTTTCTTTACTTTTGTTTTTCTGCTGCTGGACCACGACAGACAGACAAGACGGTGAAGTTAATATAACCTCACATGTAAACAGCTTATAACTCACCTATGCTCTTGAAATGTTCAGATTTGAAAAGTTCATCCCTCAGAGACCAAAGCACACCCTGAAAGGCATGCCTGCTTGCATGAGTTGAATTCTTGTAAGAGTTGTAGACCTTCTCCACAAGGTGGGGTTCTGCTATCATTTTCTTCTTGTTGTCATCATTGAAAGACAGGGTCCACATACAGTCGATGGCCTCTGAAGGAATTTTAACACAAAAATGAATGGATGAAATTATTTAAGTGGTTAAAATTTAATCATTTTTGTGGTGGAGAGGTAAGCCACAAAAGAACAAAAAGCAATAATTTTTTTATTTTTTTTATTCCTTGCATTTTGAAAAAGAAAAAAAAAGAGAGGAAAAAGTGTAATACATATTTTAAAAGGATTATATTTAGTGCACATTATCTTTCTATCCCAAAAAACAACTTAAAAATGAACAATTAGTGTAATGCAAATAATGCATTGCCACTATAGTAAATTTGCTTGTTTACAGTCACTAGGGCAAATTGTACAGTAATTGTATTTCTATTGAACAAAAACAAACTCTTATTTATACATATAAGGCAAACACAAACTTTTCTTCATACAGAACATTTTCTACACTGTAGGCTCCTTTCATACAAGTCATTAAATGTACTTTAAAGGCCATTATTACATTTTAATGAGGTTCCAAAACAAACAAAAACAGTGGGCTAAGATAACAAAGGAAATATCAGCAGTAGTAAAATCAACTCCACTGTGCACGCAGTGCAGACCAACAATTTTCTAATAGCACAAACGAGACTTGCAATATACAGAGAGTAAGTCCAAAACAATTTCACAGAACTAACAGAATTATAACCAATTGGCACAATGTCCCTTAATCTAGTCTAGAAATCCATTAAACTAAATGCACAGGCAGCAAGTGTCATCTCGGCATCACTCAACCATTACCAAAAGTCATTGCCATAATAACAGGGCACAATGTCTTCAGTGGCCCTGGTTTGTGCTACGAAACAACTTATGAAAATAAAATGATTAGAAATCTTGTCTTATCTAACAGCATTTATTGGATAAAAAATGAAAAAATATCAGTGATTGAACAAATTATTGTGTATGGATGTTGAACAAATTATTGTGTATGGATGTTGGACAAATTATTGTGTATGGATGTTGAACAAATTATTGGGTATGGATGTTGGACAAATTATTGGGTATGGATGTTGAACAAATTATTGGGTATGGATGTTGGACAAATTATTGGGTATGGAAGTTGGACAAATTATTGGGTATGGAAGTTGGACAAATTATTGTGTATGGATGTTGGACAAATTATTGTGTATGGATGTTGGACAAATTATTGGGTATGGATGTTGGACAAATTATTGGGTATGGATGTTGAACAAATTATTGGGTATGGATGTTGAACAAATTATTGGGTATGGATGTTGGACAAATTATTGGGTATGGATGTTGAACTAAATATTGGGTATTGATGTTGAACTAAATGTTGGGTTAGTTAGTTAGTTCCTCTCGGGCCGAAGACGGCACATAGGGCAGAAGTCATTGATTTCCATTTACGACGATCCGTCGCCAATTGCATTAGGTCTTGATTATTTCTTAGACCCATGGTTGAGCTTTCTCTTTTGATTGTTCTACGTAGGGTTTCTTTTGGTCTTCCTTGTTTTCTTTTGCCTTTTGGTGTCCATATGAAGGCCTGCCTTGGTAGTCTTCTCTCGTCCATTCGAAGAACATGACCGATATAATTCCAACGCCTTCTCCTTAAAAAGGTTGACACATATTCTTGGTTGGTTTCTTCTCTTATTGTTTCATTTGTTTTAAAATCACTCCATTTTATATTCAAAATTTTTCGGAGGCATTTGTTCTCGAAGGCAACTAATTTCTTTTCTATAGCTTGAGTGGATTTCCAGCTTTCACATCCATATGTTAGTACAGGGATTACGCAAGAGTTGAATACCCTAAGTTTTATATGTTTGCTAAGTGTCTTTGATCTCCAAATATTTGTAAGTTTGTTAGAAGCACTTGACGCCAACGCAATTCGAGTCATTATCTCTGATGTTGCATCTCCATCATATGACATTTTGCTTCCTAAGTAAGTGAAGTTGGTTACTTTCTCTATGGTTTGGTCATTAAGTTTAATATCATTGGGTTGGTTGGTGAGGTCCATGACTTTTGCTTTGGTTGTGTTGATTTGAAGACTAATTTGATGTTGAACTATTATTGTGTATTGATAATGAACAAATTATTAGGTATGGGTGTTGGACAAAGTATTAAGTTACGAATGTTGGACAAATTATTAAGTTACGAATGTTGGACAAATTATTAAGTTACGAATGTTGGACAAATTATTAAGTTACGAATGTTGGACAAATTATTAAGTTACGAATGTTGGACAAATTATTAAGTTACGAATGTTGGCAAATTATTAAGTTACGAATGTTGAACAAAGTATTAGGTATGGATTTAGAAATACTGACCCTTGACCTCTAAATTGTTTCCAACATCCAAGAGCTTCACAAGTGATGTCAGACAACCCTCCCTGACCAGGATTTCTTTGTTGGCGTCATTTCTTGACAACTGTCGCACGGCTATAAGGATGTTAAAAAATATTGTTTTCAGTGCACTAAAAGGCAAAAGTAACAAAAAGTTATTTTTTAATATTTTTTTGACCTTTGGTCGATCTGTCATCTATTTACAACATTTTTAAAAAAAATTTGCACAATATTTTCAAAATTCAATACGAACAGCATCACTCATGAGAGCCATTGCTGCATGACAACGGTGTGACACATAAAAATGTGATTGCAACTCCATCCACTCAAAGTTAATGACTATAAACAAAAGTTTATTAAGTTTAGGGAGGAAATAAGGGCGGGCAAAAGACAGGGTTGAATTATTACTATATAACTTCAATTTAAACCATTGTTTATTTCTATTGATGATGGCATTGGCCCAAGCTCTTATGTCTGCACTGCATTGACATTGGCAGTTTAGCATTTATTGTTTGATTAACACAATTTTTTTAGTGTCTCTTTAATCTGCTTAAAAGCTTTATTGCAGTCCAAACCTTTTATTACAACAAGAATGGGAGAATGAACTGTTAAAGAGAGGATCAATGTTCTGTGAAGCTTCAATGAAGACAAAATAAATTATACTCTAACAAAATTGGAATATTATAAGGATTAACCATTAACCTTACATTTCCATTAATTTAAAACAAATACAAAATAAATTCATTTACAGTATCCCCCACCCCTCCCTATTCGCTGGGGTTACTTTACATCACCTACCGCAAATCCGAAAATTATTTATTAATGCAGTTTTTTTTTAAAAACCTATGCATGATAAGCTTGTAATCGACATTGTTATTTTAAAATTATTGACCAGTTAGGGTCAATGTGAGCGTTTTTCTGCTAAAAAAATAGTCTAAGAAATAAACGAAATTATGAAAAAATTTGCGAGTACGCGAGGCTGCAAATGGTGAACCAGGCATGGGTGAGGGTATACTGTTTAAAAAATTCAGAAATCACCTCTGGTTAGTTCCTGTGCAGACCAGCCGACATCGTCGTGGCTCTCCACATTCAGGGCATTTTCCAGTTTTTTAAGGAGAAACTTGAATATTGAAACATTGGCTCTGAGGAGTTCAGCTTCCTCTTCATTGACCAGGTCAGCCAGTATTGATATGGACATAAGGCGAAAATTTTCATCAGGGGAATCTAAGAATGTCAGGGTCACCTATGGAAAACAACGTCAGCAATTTTTAAATTATAGAGAAGGTCATTTTAGATGTCTTAAATAAAAACTGTATAGTTGTTAACTGTATTTTTGCCAGATGACTATAAAATATTTTACAATGAAATCTTTTTAGTTTTATTGTTCTGATCACTTATTAATAATTTTTTAAAATTAAAAATTGCTTTACTTAGTTAATGTGTAAAATATTTGAACATGATAACACAGTTAAATAACATGCCAGATATTTAAGTCAACAGAAGTTGAAAAAATAGAGCCTCACTGGTATGACATTCAATTCCCTAAGTTTAGGCACATTTTCTTCCAAAGCTCCACAGTTGTAAACAATGGTAAGGAAAAAATCGCACAGCTCTTCTAGTTCGTTCTAGAGATTAAACATAATGTAAAGCGCTTATTATTTATACGTAAAGACACAGGTTAACTTATTTATGAATAGTTATCTATCTCTTTTTTTAAGTTGGATATAAGATTTCTTTTCTTTATTTCAGATAATAAATAAGATTTTAAAAAACTCCTGCATTTTAAGTTACTAGGATTCTTTTAAAATAAATAACTTGTCTTATTCATGTAGCGATAAATAATTCAAATCACCTTATGGTTAATTTCAATTTGATAGCTTTTACCTCCCTCAAGAAAAACAAGTTGTTTTTTTTTACCATAAAAATTTTTTTTAGCTGTCTACATGTTTAATACATATTGTAAGTATAACTAAAAAAATATTAAAGATCTTTAAAGATTACTAAGATATACTTACAAAGTTTTTGTTTAAAATGGATATCGCCGAAATAAATCACTTAAGAATACTGACGATGAAAGAACATCAAGAATGAAAGAATACTTACCGATAATGTTTTTTCAAAGTGAGCCTGCTGATTTTCTATGAGAAACTTTAACAACGATGGTAACAATTCTCTGTGGTCAGTTATGATCATCTTGATGTCATTTTGATTGTCACTGTAATTTCCTAAAATCAACGCCATATTCTCTATTGGCAGCCATAATACATCTTTGTCAACAAAATCACTTCGTTTCAGTGCTTGGGACAGAACGTCACAGATTATTTCAACTGCTCCATGTTTGATCAAAGCCTTACCGACTTGGTCTCGATGTTCAACAATTACTTGGTAAGGCACTTCTCCTTCCTCGAAGTTGAAGTATGATTGGGCTAAAATAAGAATGCATTGTTTGAAGCTGTGCCTGAATGGTGCACCTTTTTTTGATTGGTTCCAGGGTGAAATTTTTTTAAGAGATGCTAATTTCTTTTCAACTTTATCTAGAAATGACTGATGCTTTCTTTGAACTTCAATATTTGTAAGTTTTTCTGCCTGGACTTGGTCACTATTTTTACTGAAGGTATCCACTTTGGAGATTGCTTCACCTACAGAAATTAAACAGTCATGATTATTTGCATACTGGTGTAACCTCGTTGTGGTAATAAGGAACCACAAATACTTCATGGCTTATATTCCTAAATCGTTTTATTTGAGATATTGAAAATTCTGCAATTTTTTTAAATAACTGACAACACAATTTTTGTGAGCCAATAAATTTAGTTTAATAATCATCAGAACTTTGAGCAGTGTAAACAACTATGTAATACATTTTTCAAGCAAGAATACAAAACAGATATATCAATGGGAGACCATTGCTGAGGAGCGCATCCTCTGGCGGTCAAAGGTGCGCAAGGGCACTCAAGCTGTGGAAGCCAACCTCAAAGCCAGGAGTGAAGAGAGAAGAACCAGGAGAAAGGTGGGGGCAGAGGAGCAGGAGTCAATAATGACATCGTCCCTTGAGGATGGACAGATGGCATATATATATATATATATATATATATTAGGGCTGCGGAAATTATCGATTAATTTCTGGATTAAACGTTAAAAATTTTATCGATTAAATATCGATTAAAATAATTTTAATCGATAAAAATGGATTAAAATTTAAGAAAATATTTATAATATTTTTTAAAAATTTTAGTAATAAATAATTAATTATTAATGATTAATAATAATTTATATATATTTTTTTACGTACAAACATCTCCCGCATAATATTAAAATTTATTTTATTAATTTATGTGGACCGGCAGAAACTAAAAAAAAATTGTGGACATACAGGAAAGAAAGCAAGTTAATAAAAACGTGGTAAAAATGGCTGACACTATCAGCGCAGGGAAACAGACGAAATAACTCAATAAAATTTTTAAAAAGTCAATTACCTGTTTTTGTAACTTCCCTTGAAATGTTCAGTTTAATGACGTCATAAATTTCTATTTTGGCTTTAATCTAAATTATCGATTAATTAATCGATAATTTTTCAAAAGTTAACGATTAATTTTAAACTAATCGATAACAGCCCTAATATATATATATATATATTTAAAGAAATACTTTGAGATAGCATACCTGGATTCACTTTTTTGATGTTTATTCTGTCACCTTGTGCCATCTGCCCCTCTGGGGATGCTTCAAGTCCATCCTTGCCGACAGATTTCAGTTTTTGTCCAGGCATTTCTGAGTGATGTAAACTTTTGTTGTACAATTCTGAGTTTATGTCTCCGTGAGGCTTTTGTTGAACTGGGATCGATGTCTTATCACTAGATTCCTGTATAACTGGAATGTGATCACCACAATGAGAGACGTCACTTGTATTATGTTGTGCAGTAGATGACCCAGAACCCATTTTACAAATCAAAGTTTTCTTTAAAGATAAAAAAGTTGAAATTATAAATGATGTCATTGGATGAAGATATTTTCAAAGCAAAAAACTAGGGCTGTGGAAATTAACGATTAATTAATTGATTAATCGTTAAAAATTATAATCGATTCAAATTAATCTGATCGCTTAAAATTCGATTTAAATTTAAGAAAATATTTCTAATAATTTTTTTCCCAATTTATTAATATACATTTATATTTTTTGTTACTTACATACTTTTCCCTTGTATTATTATTATTTATTTAGACGTGCATACATAAACAAAAAAGGTTTTTCTTCTTTATTTCTTGCATAGCAGAATGAATTTGCTGTGTTACGTCACAAACTTTGGGAGCCATGGAATTACCGTGAAACAACCGATTTCGCAAAATAATGTTCGCAACTTAACGAGCTCTATATAGGCTTATAAAAATATAATTAATCAAAATTAATCCATTAAATTTTTCCAAGATTAATCGAACAAATTTTTTTTAATCAGTACCAGCCTTACAAAATAATACATCAGGATAAAAATGAGAAATTTTTTTTAAAACAAGTAATAAAAACTTGAATGAGTATTTAAAAGCAATTTCCAAAAAAAATATTTCCGACTTTTTAATTCAAGGGAAATCATTCTAGATTACATTAAAAGTCATTTCAAATCAATAATTCTGCAAATTGCTATTTACAAATTGTTGCTAAAATTACAGTAGTCGAATGAAAAGAGATTTTTCAAAAATTTCTTCTCCAACATTGTTCTAAATACTATTAGCTATCGTTTTACGTTTGTTTCAACCCGATAGATGTTACGGTTGGCGAGAAATTGACAAAATACTGATATTTTTGTTTTTTTTCTTATTTTCCATGAAATTCAGTAAACCTTTTGGGGAATTTTTTAGACCCGTGCACATCCTTGGGACCTCCTTAACATATTTGCAAAAGACCCGAACCCTCTATCTGGTACGGTTCAGGAGTAGTTGAGTGTGCAAGCTCGAACAGACAGGACAGAGTTTTCAAAGATATATATAAACTAGCGTATCACCCGTCAAAAATGACGGAAGTTTTCAGCTGAAATCTATTTATTTTGAAAAAATGCACTTTTTTTAGGGCGCCTACGCACCAACCTTTTCAAAAGCCCAACACACGAAAATTAAACTTTCTGAAATGTACACAAAGTATTTTATAATAGGGGTTGTAGTGCGCCTACGCCGCCCCTTTGTTTTTTGATTTCATAATTAACCATCATCAAATACTCTTTTTACATTGTTCCCTTTTCCAAAATTAAAATATGAGCTAAAACAATGACGTCATATAATATATTTTTACAGCGCATCTTTAATTTGCACACCTTTTAATTAGGGCTGCGGAAATTAACGATTAATTTCTCGATTAATCGTTAATTTTTGTATCGATTAAAATTATTTTAATAGATAAAATTCGATTAAAATAAAAGAAAATATTTATAATATTTAAAAAAAAATTTATTAATAAATAATTAATTATTAATAATAATTTATATATTTTTTTACGTCCAAACTTCTCCCGCGTAATATTATAATTTATTTTATTACTTTATGTGGACCGGCAGACGTCAACTAAATAATGGCTGACAGCATCAGCGCAGTTAAATTTAAACATATAACTAGAAAGTTGAGCAAAAATTTTGTTTTTAAACAAACTGCAGATGGCAAAGTCGAAGATGGTGAAAAAGTTTACTGTGTTTACTGCCATAAACAATTCCTTTTAAAGGATCAAATACATCGCTGACGTACCACCTTCAGCACAAACATTAGATCAAGTATCAACACATTGTCATAAAATTTAGTTCAAAATACATGTATTCTTAATTTTCAATGTCCGTGAAAAATGTTCAGTTTAATGACGTCATAAATTTCTATTTTTGGCTTTAATCGAAATTATCGATTAATTAATTAATTGATAATTTTTCAAAAGTTAACGATTAAATTTAAATTAATAGATAACAGCCCTACTTTTAATGCTTTGATGCAGTAATTTGGTGCGCTGCTTTCTAAAAATAGTAGCGCCATGGACAGACACTACAGACGTGACATTGCAAATTATATTGTTTAATTATAAACGCACTTTGTCCCCATGGGGCAAATTGCGTCAAAAACAAATTTAAAATAAATAAATTATTGTATTCATTGTATATTATGTATTTCATTGGACAATCGGCTAAAGCAAAGATTACGGTGCTTTCATCTATTTACATTGTTGATATGGCAGAGCGTAGCGTACTTCCGGGAATGGAATTATGTGTTGACAACAAAGATGGCGGCAAAAGTACCATAGAAAAAGGGGCATCGCTCTCTTTGCTTTTACCGGACAATCTTAGATATACAGACGCTCCTTCTATGCAGAAGATATTTGCGTCCACAGACGATCTGTTGGCAAGTGAAGCAGCGTTCACAGGCCACGGCTTTGTGGGTTTCACGCATTACCCAGCCGCCTAACTAGTGTTAGGTACCCATTCGGCTGATTCGGAGCTGGATTCGAACCCGTGACCATCGGTACGCCACTCGACCACCGCGTCCCATAGATAACAAAATTACAGAACAACAGGAAAATAAAATTTAATAAGTTTCCAAAACTGAGTTTTTGGCTGTTAATTTCTTTTTTTAAATGAATAAATATTTATATATTGCAAGAACATCTAGAAATTCCTAAGTCGGGTAAATTCGGATTTGACGTAACGTTATCTGGTGGCCATCTTTGTTGCTATGCAACGTGACACGAGGCATAGCAACAAAGAGCGCCGCCAATAAAAATATATTTTAAAAAGTAGTCCAACACGTTGGCTAATAAAAAAATGGGGGGAAAAGGGGGGGGATTTTTTAAAAATTTGTTGACATTTTAGCTACTTACCGAGAAAAAAAAAGCCAAAAAGTAGTATTTTTAAAAATTAAAAAAACTACGGTAAACCAAAAGTACATTTTATATGAAATATAAGGTGATTAAATATGTAAAATCATTATAAAAATAAATTAGAAGTTACAACATACTTTTCAAATGCCAGAATCATGTGAAACAGAAGTATGCACTTTTTAATTACATTTAAAAATGCTTTCAACAGGTCGTTAATGCTACACGAGCGTCACCACACATATTCATATAAATATGAGTTTAACTGCTCCTCCCAAGGACAGGTTCTTGTGGGCAGAGACCTTTTTACTGCACTCCAGGTACCCTCTGTGGTGTTGGTGTGCCCGTTTCAGGGTGTTTGAACTCGAGGCTATGTTTCAACGTCAGGTGGCGGAACCCTTCGTCCTACAATCAACTGTACGCCCTCCAGCAATCTGATATGATTGTGGTTCCGGGCAGTACGAATTCCTTGATAAGATCTAAGAGGACGTCCTTGCCTCTGTTCTCAGTGACTCTGAAAAAGGTTTTGTTGGATCCTCTTTCGATCCCGCCCAACACCCATTTTCCCTCAACGCGCTTTCCTCTATTGTACTTACGCTTGCCGAATTTGGGGTCATCTATCTCCAAATTTTACCTACTCCATTCAACAGACGCTTCTACGCAGATCTCGCGACAAAAGCTAATACAGTCAGTTGCAGTGTCTTTAGAGACACCTACTTCGGTCACAATATTTTTCAAAGGCTTTTTTTAAATCCAAAAATTTGTCAACAACATAATGTCAACAAACGTCAATTGGCTGTCACTAAACCAACTACCCTCCCTTTAACTACGCTTTATATCTAAGTGACTTTTGTCGTGACATCTCCACACAAATACATCCAAAACATCTCCCATTGCAAACTGTTTCATATCATTCTTACAAAGAGGACGTTCGTATCGGGAGGCTAACAACCCAAAACTCATCAACAAATCAATCAAACACCTTTTACCCTTACATTCCAAGCGAATCCAAAAACGCGAGGTAAATTCAGCATCCATTAGCATAAATTTAACCACATTTTAAGATAACCGAGAAAAATAGTGAGATGATTAACTAATTTAACTTACTGCGATGTTAAGACCTGGAGATAGAATATAGAAAGTGACCGGCAATTTGTACCTAAACCCCGTCCCCAAACCACGCCCCTATTCTTTAAATTTTAATTTAAAAAATTAGTGGAGGGGTGATCCCTCCCCAAACCCTACCCCTTATTTTTTAAATTTTAATTTAGTATTTTCTATAAATTTTATAAATGCTTATTTAATGCGCATGATTACATAAAAACAAAGGAAGCACACTCTTTCATATATATATATTAGGGCTGTTATCGATTAATTTAAATTTAATCGTTAACTTTTGAAAAATTAACGATTAATTGATCAATATTTTCGATTAAAGCCAAAAATAGAAATTTATGACGTCATTAAACTGAACATTTCAAGGGAAGTAACAAAAAAAGGTAATTGACTTTTTTTTTATTTTATTGAGTTATTTCCCCTGTCTCACTGACATTGAAAATTAAGAATATTTTGAACTAAATTTATGACAATGTGTTGATACTTGATAGGATGTATGTGCTGAAGGTGGTACGTCAGCGATGTATTTGATCCTTTAAAAGAGAATTGTTTATGGCAGTGAACACAGTAAACTTTTTTCACCATCTTCGACTTTGCCATCCGCAGTTAGCTTAAAAACAAAGGCTTTTTTGAACCTTCTATTTATAAGTTTAAATTTAACTGCGCTGATGCTGTCAGCCATTTTTTAGTTGACGTCTGCCGGTCCACATAAATTAATAAAATAAATTATAATATTGCGCGGGAGAAGTTTGTACGTAAAAAAATATATAAATTATTATTAATTATTAATAATTAATTATTTATTAATAAAAATATTTAAAAATATTTTCTTTAATTTTAATCGAATTTTTATCGATTAAAATAATTTTAATCGATAAAAAATTTAAAGATTAATCGAGAAATTAATCTTTTATTTCCACAGCCCTAATATATATAAATATATATATATATATATATATATATATATCAGTGGCGTCACTAGGGGGTGCGGTGGGGGCGGGCCGCCCAGGGTGACACCATCAGGGGGGTGACACCAAAATCTAAAATGTAACTGTATACAATTTTATGTCAAAAAAGGAGATGACTAATTTTTTTCACCAAGGAAAAAATACAAAACGGAATGAAATACGTTAAACACGAAAACTTATTAATAAAATAATATCAGTTAGCATACAATAATCAAAATGTCCCAACAAAATTAAGCCAATTTACACTTAAATTTTTGAGACGTTCAAAAGATAGACGCATTTTTTCTTAAAATTAATAAATGTTCGTAAAGTTTGACAGACAAGACTTAACCTTTAAAAATATAATGCAATTAATTAATAAACTGACTTTTTTAGTTCATGACTCGTCTAACATCTGTTGGGAACATTTTCATTCTTTAAAAATGTTGTCACATGTCATTAAAGCGTTCACGATGAAAAAGCATCGACAAATGGGTGCAAACATAAGAGCGCTATACCTCGTTGGTAGTCCATCTTGAAACATTAGCATCTATTAGAACAATCACCTCCATTCTTCATCTGAGCTCGTTTTGTGTGTGACATTTTACGGGTCAACGTCACGAAATGAATTAGTAAGTTACACTAAAACAGCAATTTAAAGAAGACAAATTACAAAATGTGTCGCGTTTACAGTGGCGTCACTAGGGGAATGTGGAGGGGGGGCGCAACAGGTGACACCATCACAAGGGGTGACACCAAAATGTAAAATTATGTATATTCCCGTTATTTAGCACTGTAAGACTCGGAGGAGTTCTATGGGTTAAGTCGTGAGGGGGTGACACCAACCCTAGTGACGCCTCTGACACTAATATTGTTGTTTACACCCTCTCTCTCACTCACTCTCTCTCTCTCTCCCACTCTCTCTTTCTCTCTCTCTACTATTTTATCTTTTAAAAAAATTTTCATGTGGTATGGAATTGTTTTCCTTTTTGAAAATACTTCACCATAGGGGTGCGAAGGGTGCTGATCGCACCGGGTTACAAAAAATGTAAAATTCTGTATGTTCCCTTTATTTGGAACTGGAAGACTGGGAGGAGTTCTATGGGTTAGAGGCCGTGTATAAATGACGTCACGTACCTAGGGGGGAGGGTGTCTCGCATCTGTGACGAGGGGGAGGGGTGTGTTTAAAAAATGTGACGTCACATCAAAAAACGCGCAGCTTTAAATAAAAGTTCCACTTAAATATTTGATTGTATACCATTTATTTAATGACATTTTCAACGGCTTCATGCGTTTTACGATATTAGAGTGTAGACTTACACTAAATACATATTTAAGTGATAAAAATAATTTGCAACATGCTAATTTACATTAGAAAATATGGATTAGGGGGGGTGTCAAAGCTTTGTGACGTCATATCGGGGAAAAAGTTTGGGGGGGGTCTAAGTTTTGTGATAATGTATGAGGAGGGTGAAGGGTGGGGTAAAAATCGGCAACCTCGCGTGACGTCATTTATGGATGGCCCCTTAAGTCGTGAAGGGGTGACACCATGAGCTACCGCCCCGGGTGACACCAACCCTAGCGACGCCTCTGATATATATATATATATATATATATATATATATATATATATATATATATATATATATATATATATATATATTTATATAAGGGGAGAGAAGGAAGAATTAATTGCGATATATTCCTCATGTGTACGTCAAGTCTAATTCTTTATCACGCCTACTTAGTTTGTCTCCTATGTTTCATCTAAATGCATTTCATTATCATTTATCCGTTCAAGATATAATGGAAAAACAAGAATATAAATAGGGCCATAGAAGACAACGTCTTGGAGACAAGTATTGTTTGTTTGTTTTTTTAAACATGTTGTCACTCCACTTACCGAAATAAGGAAAATAGCTCTATATTTTTGTGAAATAAAGGGGCTTCCACAAAAAGTGCATTAAAGTGATTTTAAACATCTCTGAAAACTACTCTTCCTTAACGCATGTTAAAATAATATTATTAATACAATGAGTTAATAAGCAGCACAATTGTCTCTCTGTGGATTTATTTTAAAATTCAATTTAATGAAGTATCTTTTTTTAAAGGAATTATTTCTTCAAAAACGTCACTAAGAAATTACACATCCACCGTGGTAAACTCATGGTGAAAGCCCTTTCCAGACTTCATATCTTCATCACTCGGATCTCTTAATGAGTCATTCTTGATCAGTGACGTATGGTTGATAAAAGAAAAGTTAAACTGTTAAGAGTTACAAAGAAAAGAGACAAATAGATGAAAAGTATTTCATTAATTGAAAAGAACAAATCTAAACTAAAGACGCAAATGTTTACGCCCTTGGATAAGGTTTAAGTTCGTTTAATATTTCCGCAAATAGCCTTGCCACCTAACATGAACATTTTTACCTGCCGTGTCATTATAACTTCTCCGAATGTGAAAATTGCATCCTAGTGGAACCAGACACTCACGGTGGCATGTTTAAGTGTGGCATGCATGGTGGAGTCATTGTCACTTGTCATCATCTTTGTGACAGGACTCATAACATCAGCCATCCTTACATAGCGAGTGATACCACACACCAGGCAATCTTGCATAACAAGTGTTACCATACACCAGCCAACCTTACATAACGAGTGCTACAATACAGCAGCCAACATTACATAACGAGTGCTACCATACACCAGCCAACATTACATAACAAGTGCTACCATGTACCAGCCAATCTTACATACCGAGTGCTACCATACACCAGCCAACCTTACCTAACGAGTGCTACCATACACCAGCCAACCTTACCTAACGAGTGCTACCATGTACCAGCCAATCTTACATACCGAGTGCTACCATACACCAGCCAACATTACATAACGAGTGCTACCATACACCAGCCAACCTTACATAACTAGTGCTACCATACACCAGCCAACTTTACCTAACTAGTGCTACCATACGCCAGCCAATCTTACATACCGAGTGCTACCATACACCAGCCAATCTTACCTAACTAGTGCTACCATACACCAGCCAACTTTAATAATAATAATAATAAAAATAAATTGATTATTTATATAGCGCTGTATCCCAGTAAGGAACTGGGCTCACAGCGCTTTACATGAAAGAAATAACATACTTATAAGTATTAAATTAACTTTCATATCACAACAAACACACAAAATTATTACTTTACATAACTAGTGCTACCATACATCAGCCAACTTTACATAACTAGTGCTACCATGCACCAACCAACCTTACAGAACTAGTACTACCATGCACCAGCTAACCGATGTGTGCTACCATGTGGATTGACTGTACATGCAGTTATATACTTGTTTTAAGAAGGTTTTTTGGGGCTAGTATTAAATAATGGGGTGGGGGAGGGGAAGATTGGTGCTTCCCCCCCCCCAAAAAAAAATCCTACATCTGCACTTCGCTGAAGATCTTGCCCAATATACCTCTACCGCCCATTTTCACATATCAATACAAAAGCAATTTTTTTGGTTTGAAACTGGAAAATCCCAAATATAATCCCTCGATTTTGATCTATTGCATATTTCTATTTTAAAAACTTGCTTTATATTTTCTGACGTTACTTATTGTGTCAAATATACTGGAGAAATCCGTAAATAGCCATTGGACAAGGGGGCGGGTACTTTGTAAACATTTAATATTTTTAAAAAATTTAATGCTTGCCTAAATACGAATCTTCGTAACAACGCTCATCTGTTTCATGGATATTAAGGTTCAAATAGGAGTAAAGCTGATGCCATGGTAACTAAAGACTTTGACGCTCTTGGTGTTGAAACTTGTCAGTGAAACAGCTGCCTCCATAGAACTGTGACAGCTGAAATAATAGCGCCATTGAGATTTTATCCACGCGCAATATGCGTCACGCCAACATGGGACATTTCACCTATCCACGCGCAATATGTGGAACCCCAACATGGTACATTTCACCTATCCACGCGCAATATGCGGCACGCAAACATGGGACATTTCACCTGTCCACGCGCAATATGCAGCACGCCAACATGGAACATTTCACCTGTCCATGCGCAATATGTGGCACGCCAACATGGAACATTTCACCTGTCCACGCGCAATATGTGGCACGCCAACATGGGACATTTCACCTATCCACGCGCAATATGTTGCACGCCAAAATGGGGAGATTTCACCTATCCACGCGCAATATGTGGCACGCCAACATGGGACATTTCACCTATCCACGCGCAATATGTGGCACGCCAACATGGGGACATTTCACCTACCGTGATAATTGCATCGCCCTAAAATTGTATCTGACTCTAGAGACAAGACTCCCCCCTCCCCCATCACCTCTGTGCTACTTCATGGTATCTCTACTGCGGTAGTGCTCTAGGCGTACATTAAATGACCCTTCAACTGCAGTGTTGCCTTTAAATAAATAAATAAAGGGGGGGGGTTGGGGAGCCGTTAAACTAATTTTTAAAAATTCATATTTAACAAAACATATTTTAAAAACTACTTTTGAGTAACAACTTATAATAATGCTTTGTACAAACAAAACCAGGCCAGAGATATATATAATTTCTCTTGCTCATCCACTAAGTTCTCAATATGGAAAACTAAATTTTGGCAAGCTCCAACATACTACATGTTTTTAATTTATCTAATTTTCTTTCTCAGGAAAGGGCTTAACTGCAATAATAATCTACAAAAAATATTAAACAACAATGAACAATAACGCTCTACAATCTACAATAACACCTTAAAACAGTGATTCTCAAAGTAGGCGCTACCGCCCCCTTGTGGGCGCTGAAGCGATCCAGGGGGGCGGTGGAGGCCACGGTCAATTTGGGGGGGGCGGTGAATAACTGTAAGGGGGCGGTGAAAGCATACAAAAGGAAGAGAAGATTTCGAAAAAAAGGATTTATGTATTCCGCTCAAAATGTTTAATTTATTTTTTTTAAACGTTTTTTACGTTGGTTTGGTTACTGCATACTCCCTCACTTGCAGTTAGTTTTGTTTATATGTGCAATTGCGCACTTCCAGACTGCAAGAACATTTAAAATGAAATTAAAGGGGATAATAAATATAAGGATTTATCTAGTTTAAAAAAATTAAAATACACATTTATCAAACAAGTGACTTTGACAAAACTCTTTTCAACAGCAGCCACACAAAATGGCAATGGCTTGCTAGCTTCTTACAATATTTCGTTATGCAATCGGGTAAACCTCATACTATTGGTAAAGAACAAATTATACCATCTATAAGTGAATTAATACGGACTGGGATACATCAGCAAGCATCTCATATAATCAAGAAAAATTCGTTTAGCAATAATACAGTGCAAATAAGAATTGATGAAAATGCTTAAGGTGTTGGAGATTAATTGTGTGGCAATTTAAAAACATATCTGTTTTCTATTCAAATTTACACGGAAATGAAGCTTTACTTTTGTAATACATGCGGTTCACAAAGGAAGAACAACTTTGCCAAGAATTATAATTTGATAAATATTTGCAAACTGATTCCAAAAAGTCACTAAAAATGATGAATTTAAATTTAAATTCAAAAGCGGCTACCAACATTTCTGGCTGGAAAAGGGGATCCTGAAGTATGGGCTGTAATTTAAAATTTCTTAATTACATTTCCTTCATCATATTTAGTGGAAAGTAGATTCAGTGCGGTAACTAATTTATTATAATTTTTTTTTAAATAACTAAATAAAAATATAAAATAAATGCAAATAGTCAATCGCGATTACTTAAAATTACTGCTGACAATAATAGAGCAGAGGATTACTAAATTGGTAGCAGCATACCAGGTTCATCTTCTCATTTTCGAATTTTTAAATTTTTAAAAAATGTATTAATTTTTTTAAAAACTATTCTTGAATTATGGAACCAGGTTACTGGTTATGATTCGCATGAATGCATTCAAATTGAAGTCAGTCAACATCGATCTGTTCTTAGACTTATTTATTTTCATACAAGAAAAAGCATGTTTAAAGATGTATGTGGACCCAAATAGTGGCAAAAGTGTGGCATTAAAGTTTTTTTAAAGTGTGGAAATGCCGTACCTAGCAAAAGCCCAAAAAACTCCTGCAGAAAAACTAACTTGAACTTCTTCTGCAGGTCATAATCTGCATTTAGGTTAAGCAGTTCTAACAGTATATCCTCTGGGGCTTAATCAGCTTCTGCACTAAATTGAAAACTGAGGATATTGAAGAGTGTTTCCAGGTTCTTGTAGTCTTTGAACCTCCTTTCAAATTCCATAGCAAAGGCATCAAACTGAGCCTTGTATTTGTCAGCCATTTTACATAAACGGTTTTCTGTTTCAGCAAAGGGAAATGGCAAAACCTGTTTTCACCTACTTGCATGGAGAACAGAGAGAGTTTTGCTGAAATGATTTAACATACACATAACTTTCATGTGCAAACAAGCCATTGCCCTGATATTTGACATTCAGTTACCGTAATTCAACTTTTCCGTAATATCAATGGCAAACATGAAGTCTGGCTTCCACTCTTCATTAACTATGGTAGTAACAAAATCACAAACAAAACCTTTCATCTCCAGCAACATAGTTATTTTTTCCTTGAGATCTCTAATCGCCTCAATAACTTGCCCAGACTCAGCCAGCTGACACTGCTGTGGTAGATAATATCATAATATCCAAATCTTCAGGCAGTGCCTTTAACGCCTGTTGTTAAGCGCCCTGGCTGTTAAAAATTTTATCATACTAACAAATGCTTGAAATTCAACACAGTTTTTTACAGACTTTCCTGATGGTTGACACAGTGGAGAGGTAAGAGTGTATGGTCAGGGTGATATTCTTTAATTTTATTGTTCATACTACTTTTCCCAGTTAAAACACGAGCTTCAACGGTTCTTACACTTGCCATCTTGTTCCACACCAACCCAGTTATTTCAACACAGTTCTAAAGACCATTGAATAAATCCTGGTCTGTAGTTGTAGATTAATTCCCCGTATAAATACCAACAATAGCGCTGTTCCTATACATTGGTAGTTTAATCCAATGCGAGAGTACCACAAAAAGTATTTGCTTGCATCTCGAAGTTGCTGCATTATATTGTCACTTATTTTTTCAAAAAGCCTGTCTTTATTTAAGTTCCCTTGATAAAGAAATGGTGTCAAATTATGTTTTCTTTTCTGGACAAATAATGCTCGCTGCATCTGTCAAACATTTCTTGATGAACTCCCTGTCAGAAAAAGTCTTGTTCCGTTTTAAGATTTTATGGGATATCTCTTAACTGGTTTCGGTTGCAGCATCTTGTATTTAAGACTGTTTGGTGAAAACATTTTGCTGCTTCTTTAAATTATTAACAAACTTTTTGGATTTCCCTTTTCTCTCTTGTTTCGTTAAATTGTGCCCGAAATACAAATGTTTTGTTTGGTGGTATCTTTTTAAGCCGTACACCTTAAAGACGCTCACACACTCACGGCACAGCAAGCAGGCTGATTTTCTCCCAGTGCTCGTGAAGCAATATTTAAAAGTTAATTCGTCATTTTAAAAAAAGACATTCGTCCTCAATCTTACTTTCTTTGGTAGCACTCATTGTTAAATCAACGTCTATTTGCTTTTTAAATTACAAATTTTAAAAACTGTTCGAAATGTAAATCGTAAACAAAAGCCAATTCCGGTTGAGCTGAACTGCAGTTTTGAATATGTATGTTAACAATTAATGACTAATGATTCTGGAGCCATTACACTGATTATATATCTCTAGATTCGAATAAAATGCTTGGAATAAAATTCCAAAAATAAATTTAAAAAATTCTAAAAAAAGAAAATTAACATGACATATTAAGATCGCCACATGTAGATGCCTACGGGACTCATAATATACTCTGATTGGCCGCATATGGCACGCGGGCCGTAATTTGCCCACCCCTGTGTTAGAATAATAATAAACATTCGGGGGGCGCTGAGTAATATTTTTTTTCTGGAAAGTGGGCGGTAGGCCAAAAAAAGTCTGGGAACCACTGCCTTACAACATCAATCGTCAAAGCCGAATTGTTAAGAAATCAGATGAGATTCCTGCCCAAAGTTAAGGCTAATGGGTAGAATGTCATGTTGCATTACTTAATAATTCGATTGTCTTAGAGAAGACAAATGAAACTCAACAAGCGCAAAACAAAACAAAAATACGGTAATCTAAAGTAAATAAAGTTTATGTCAAACAAGGAGGAGGAGCTTTACCTGATACATGGGGAAAAGAGAGTTGTTGATGTGTTGGACAAGGGGGTGGAGCTATACATATGTTGGCGTTGTCGAAAGGGGTGGAGTTACACAGCTTCTATGTTTTGCAAGTGGGTGGAGTCACGTCTGACGCTGGACACCGGAATGCACAATCTTAACGCTGACAAAAATAGAACTCAGTTCTTCAAAATGCCCCAACGTCATCACATTAAAAAAATTGCCACCCTCAGGGCTGGGCTGCCCCTGCACCGAACCTCCCTACAACACCAGCATCTCCCCTGCACCGAGCCTCCCTACAACACCAGCACCTCCCCTGCACCGAGCCTCCCTACAACACCAGCACCTCCCCTGCACCGAGCCTCCCTACAACACCAGCCCCTCCCCTGCACCGAGCCTCCCTACAACACCAGCCCCTCCCCTGCACCGAGCCTCCCTACAACACCAGCCCCTCCCACCTGAAATTTGATGTACGTATATCCCCGGCAAATGGTCTAAAAGTAACAACTCTACCCTGCACATCAACTGGAGTCATTGCAGCACGCTTCCACTAATTGCTTGCCACACCTCGCTCCTATAAATGACGTCAGGCCAATGTCGCGCTCCTGTCAGCAGTCACGGGAAAACGGGGAGGTAAGTCATGTACATAGATGACTTTTTCTCGTCTTGTAATTTTCTATTCATCAAATAAATTCTATTTGAATCTTTCAGTGGCACAATTTTCTATTGCCATTTTTAATTTTTAACACCACCTCCTTTTCTCACTTTTTTATGATACGCGTGTTTCATATTTATAAACTGTTAGCACTGATATGAATATTGTACCATTTGTGTGCACAGATCTTCTAATCATAATGATGATGCTATCCAGCTATGTAAAGACTCTGGGCGTCTGGTTTTTCTTACTCATCGTCGTGGGCTATGGCGAAGAAACTGACCACTTGCAGGACAGGGAGACTAACCTTGACCAGATACAACAAGCTAAGCGAGATTCAGGAGAGGTATTTAAAAAAAACTCAAAAAAAAAGATTCAGTTTCCATTCGATAAAACGGTAAATAGGAAAAATTGCCCATTTACCTTTCATCTTTCCATAGAAGTTCACTCAGAAGACACGAATTTTTTCCCCAGACAACTAGGTTATTGGTGTCCCTTTTGCACAATTTCAGTTATCTAAAAATCAAGCTTGAAGAGACCCTCTTTGCCAATCAAGGCCTGGTTCCAAAGTCCCATTTGTCTCCCATACCCCGCCCTGAAGGTGGCGCTCTTACATCGCCGTGCGCCATACATATATTCTTCAATAAGTTTAACACATTTTTTAAAATTATAATTTTTATTATAAGACAGAGCCTGCTGTTTATTTCTCTTGTAAGTCTTTTGTTTCACGAAATCATGTTTCATGAAGCTTTAGGGAAATTTAATTTAAACAAAATTGAATAGGGTCAGAAAATAACGATCTGAAAATAAATACTCTTTTGTTTTAATTCTCAGTCAGAATAGTTGATACACAATTTTTCTAAATTTGTTTAAAAAAACATTTTAAAAATGGATAGTGCAAGAAGATGAAGGAGTAGGGTGACATTCTCTAACTCTGTCCTGCCCGTGGGGGGACAAGCCAGTCCCACTCCCTGATGCCCAAAGGAAGGGTAGTTATTTATCGCTATATGTATTAAACAACCGCCATGCGTGTTACCAAGTTCAACTGTCAACAAGACCTGTTAGGGAATTATTAACATACCCTCTCAATCTTTAGAACAATAAAACTAATTTTGTCTACAGTTTAAAAGCATGCTCTCAGTGTGTTCAGTGCACTTAATGAAGGGTTAAAAAAGAACTTCACCGTAATAAAGCTCATTAAGTCAACAGCGAATTTTTTTACAACACATAACTTAAAGGTTATAGTTTAGTTTGTTGAGCTTTAACTTCATAATAACTATGTCTATTGATCAATTTTATATCCTCCTTCAGTCGAGAAACGATCTCCATTCAAAAAGAGGTCACTACTACAAGGATTACTACTATAACAATCCCTACTATTATGGGCGCAGGAGCATTGGAGCTGAAG
Organism: Ampullaceana balthica; assembly: GCA_944989445.1. NCBI lineage: Eukaryota > Metazoa > Mollusca > Gastropoda > Lymnaeidae > Ampullaceana > Ampullaceana balthica. The sequence goes on along the minus strand of CALYLW010000260.1, from coordinate 283,922 downwards.
TGAGTGTTTTCAAACTTGAACTCTACTTTTGTTTTCAAAGGAAAAAATTTAGAATGCTGGACATCTTACTCACAGTGGCGTAGCGAGAGGGGGGCAAGGGGGCAAATTCCCCGGGCAGCACTCTGATAGAGGCGGCAAATTCATAGTTGTTAATTAGCTTGAAAGAAAAACATTAAGACAATTGGAGCTCTTTTGTTAAAATAAAATAAAAACCAAAAAAGAAATTGATAATCAAACCGAGGCAAAACTCGAGTCGCGGATTCGAGTCTCGGTACTCGCAAGGCCCCAGGGGCATTGTGCTAGCCACACATTCCCCTGCTCGTTAATGGGGCCTCAATGAAACTCGTGAACGCTACTTCACTTGTCCCATAGGCCGTCATAGTCTGAAAAGGGGATATTATTATTATTATAAAAGAAATAAAAAGAACTATCCTAACACAAGTAAACGTTTCAGCTGCTAAAACATTAAACTCCATACTGGAAATAAATTCTTCTGATGGTTATGCCACTCAGCTGAATAGCCAAGAGGCTTAATTAAGTAGTATGAGAACGTGATACCGATGTGCAGGTAATTTTATTTGATTCTTCAAATTTGGACGCTGCTCCTGTTGTAAAAGCAAAAATTACTGTACCCTATCAATTTCAAACATGAGCCAATCAAAATCTAATGTTACGGCTAGCACTTTGTTGGGGGCGGCAAACTACTGGTTGTTAATTAGCTTATAAAAATTTGAAAAAATCTTCTTTCTGATACAAGATATCACATACTTATTCCATTGCATTCGATAGCTCTCCATATATTTCACATAAGGTTCAACAATTCCACTTGTGCCATGTGAAAAGATTGAAAATCAGAGAGTTTGTTTATTTGTTTTGTTTACATTTGAAAACTTGTATTCTCTCGAAACATGTATTTTATGAAATCAATGACGCCCAAAATTATTAATAAACGTTAATAGTTAATAAGTGCTAATAAAATTATTTTCAAAGATTACTCAAAGAGAACTCATTTAATACTTAAAGGATGCTTTGACTTATTCTAACATTTTATATGGAGATTTTATCATTGTATTTGAATCTTCCAGTCAAAATACGAGAGAGCAAATTTTGGCGATCAAAGGGAATATGTAGTCGTGTTATGAAAAAAAAACAGTTGACGGAAAAATTGCATTCTTGTTGGGAGGGGGAGGGGTGGGAGAGGGGAAAGGTCTAGTCATCGATCGCTGGACCGAGCTCAGCGTGACTCGTAAAATGTAAACAAAAGCACGCCGGTACATGGACGGGTGGCTTCAACGCATGAACTGAACTATCACGTGAAAAAAAACAATAACAAACTGTGAAATTGAATTACATACGTCGTATAGAGATAAACTTAAAATGCATTAATTTAATTACGATACGTTCGATCGATCTGAAATTTTGATACGATGCATTGTTAGGTGACACGGGTCCATGTGCCAAATTTCAGCTCGATGGCTTCAAGGGAATTGGGTCATTTTTTACTTTTGTTTTTCCGCCCGCCCAAGACAGAGAGACGGCGGTGAAGTTAATATAAGGGATTTAATAAACCGTTTCATAACATTTAGTTCACAACAAAAAACACACACACTCACTGATTCACACACTTGAACACACATACTTAAACACACATACAGTGGGATATTAACATTACAAAAATTACATTAAAATAATCACTGCTCTTTTTAATTTGTTTCATATTTACAAATTAATATGAACTCAAACTATGACGTCACGTCACATTATTTTATGGCGATAAACGCCTTCTTGTTAATCTCGACACCAAAATGTTTATTACTTTACGTCTTAATTTTCAATAATTTTTATTTTATATATCTCATATAAAGAAAAACTACATTTTAGCCCCCGGCCCCCAGTATCTTATATATATGGAACGAAACCTGTTTAATAATCTTTCCGGTATAATTTTGTGTACTTTATCTTATATATATGGAACGAAACCTGTTTAATAACGTTACCGGTATAATTTTGTGTACGTTATCTTATATGTATGGAACGAAACCTGTTTAATAACCTTTCCAGTATAATTTTGTGTACGTGTACCAAATTTCACGTTATTCGGTTGTCTGGATCTTGAGTTATAAGTGAACAGACGGACAACAAATGCGTCTTATATGTAGGCCTGTCAACGGGTACCCGGGACCCGGGTACCCGTTGCCGTGTGATTACCCGGGTAGTAAAATTCCGCCCGGGTACCCGTGAAAATGTGGCTTCTATGTCTATATTAACCGTAGGCCAAACTTCGGCTCCCATGCGGCTTTTTGTGTTTACATTGTGGCTTGCGAAACAATTTATCAAATGAAAATTTTTGTTTCAAATATATGCTGTGAAGTACTTCTAAGGAGAAATATCTGTCAACGGGAAATATCTGTCAACGGGAAATAAAATACGGTCCCAATAAATACAATGTATTTTGATATATATTTTTTTCTCTCAACCTGAAACAGAAATCGCACAACACACTAAAAAAATGGTTCTTTAAAAGAATCGTATAACGAAAACAAAAGTCCTCTGCCAAAAAAAAATGATGGACTGCTTAGAGATGAAAGACGCTGTGTTTGTTAATAAAAAAAACACTCTTGCTTTGACTAACTTTGCTTTGAAATACGCCGATTGATACTAGCTAATATTGTTTATTTACCCCCTCTCCTCCCTTCACTCCTATAACCCACACCCCTTACATCCGCCTTACTTCTTGTGTTCATTAACACGTGGTGACCTAGAAAAACTGATGCTAATAATGCGTACAAGGTCGTCAGTATTTAAATTTAATAAATTGAAATAGTTACTAACAGTTACTAACAGTGTAGGATGGGCAGACGTCGGCTGTGAGGATGGACTGCACAGAGATGAAAGATGCCGTGTTTGTTTTTTGTTCATTCAAACACCCTTGCTTTGAAACTAACTTTGCTTTGAAATAGCCGACAGTGGGTCACCGATTGATACTATCTATCTAATGGCGTTTTTTCTACTCTCCCCCCCCTCTCCTCTCTTCCCTCCTATAACCCAGTGCTTCTCAAAATTTTTGTATTGCGGACCGGCAGGAATGTTTTCCATTGCATCTGGAACCGGTGCACTATTTTCCCTGTACTTACATGGTAGCGAAATGAATTATATTTCCTTTTATTTTATTTCCTTTTATTTCTTTCATTTATTTGCTTATTGTCAAAAATGACAAATTCTATAGGGTTGGTATTATTGATAGCAATTGGAGGATTATAATTATATTTTTCTCTCCTTTCTTGATAACTTCCGCGGACCCCCACTTTGAGAAGCACTGCTATAACCCACACCCTTGCATTCGCTTGTGTTTCTTGTGTTCATTGACACGTGTTTGCCTAGCCCAAAAATTGATATTAATAATACACCCAAAGTTAACAAGATGGGTTAGACGTCGTGTGGAATCAGGCCAATCAAGTTGACAGCGACACGGCAAAATGCAACCATTGTAATTAAATTGTGTCTGTGAAGGGTGGCAACCCAACGCGATAAAACGCCATGTGAACGTTATTCATAAAATTGATATTGATAAACAAACCGCCGATCCACCCAATATCAGAAATATTTTGGTGTCAACAAAAGCAGTACCACTGACCAAAGCACGATCACTTAAGATTTATCGCAGTATAGCATACGTCATCGCCCTTAGCATCGACTACCGACGCCAAGTGGATATTAACATTAAAGGTATGACACTGAATGTTACGTCATTGCCGTAGACATTTTGTTTGCATGTTCAGTTTATTGTCATTTATGAGTATGACGAATGCATTTACAGCAGGAATTGAATAAAAGTTTTTAGTGCATTATAGTTAATTATAGTGCATTAGTAATAGTATGTTACTGTAACTGGAAGCAAGCCGTTGGCTACTACTACTGTGTGAAATGAGGTGCATGGATGGTGGCTAGGTTGCATTGTATTGTATAGCGATCATGACGGGGAAAATTATGCGACGTTTAAGTTTAGAACGGGTAACCCGGGTACCCGTTCGAAATTTTCACGGGTACCCGGGCAGCTTTTTTCAACAAAATTGACAGCCCTACTTATATGTATATATATATATATATATATATATATATATTAGGGCTGCGGAAATTAACGATTAATTTCTCGATTAATCGTTAAAATTTTTAACGATAATTTTTTTTAATGATTAATCGACCCAACACTTATAAATGAAATGGAAGTCAAAGAGTGAAATATTTCGGCCGATAAATATAAATTAATTTCCGGACGATTACACGAACATTTTGGTTTTAAACTATTGACTGGCGTGAATATTCAAAAGGTTGATAATGGTTATTGTGTCCATTGAGAGTTAAGAGAAATCGTTTGCCTACCATGCAATGTTCCCTCTCAGTCTAAGCTTCGTTGGACTTTTTGCAAAGTTAAAAAAACAACTCGTGTGCAAAGTTGCACAACGTCCATTTTTTTGTGCAATGTTTACAAAATTTGCAGCACGGTGATTCTCAACACCTGCCTGGCGTCGGTCAAATATCTGCGCAGCTACGCTGTTTAAAGGGAACATTGCTACCACGGTTCTAACACTTCGCTTATATATCACCTGCAAACTAAACATCCACTACAATATCGAAAACTTCAGCTGAGACAATGTAAAGCTGCGTGAAAGATTGTTCAGCTCGGCTGGTTATATTGTCAATAAGAACCGCTCATCACTTGAACCAAATAATGTCAATACACTTGTCTGTTTGCGTTGTTGGTTAAAAGATGTAACATAAAGAAGATATTCCAGTGTTATTTAGATTTTCGACAAGTACGTTTAATTAATGTTACTTATGACACAATAAATTTCAATTTTTTACTTTAATAGAAATTAACGATTAAATTTATCGTTAATTTTTCAAAAGTTAACTATTAAATTAAAATTAATCGTTAACAGCCCCAATATAATATAATAATATATATAATGACGTTTTCAAAAATAGGAAATATTTCTGTTCTCCAATATATAGCAAACTTTTTGTAATGTTTTATGTTGGATTCAGTGTATTATCCCGAGAAAAAAATTAGCGTCTCGTTATTTACTACGTTATGTAAGAAAATCATTTCATATTTTAATAATAAATTGTAACTAAATAAGCCAGTCTTATAGACATCTATATTGCACGTTTCAGCCAGTCGCAGTAGGAGATTGGTTGACATGTACCATAAGACATTAACATGTCTTTATAGCATTACCACAAACTGAACCAATGTATTAAAATTACAAGATTAGACTCAAACCATGAATACGTTTTTGACGCAACGACATTCTGTATAGAATGAGCGTCTGTAGTATACGCTGTAAGATACGATACGATAAATAGGAAATAAGAGACGAGAAGGGATGATGACGTAATCAAAATCTGTTGTTGTTTTTTCCAATGTCTTTCTTTCAACACGAGGAAGAGCAAGATCAATGAGACGATCTTTTTAAATCGAAGTGCGGAAATACTACAAATAATCTCACTTTGCTGAACGATCGCTCAAAGCTTGCAATTAAACTGCTACTGCTAATAAAACTTGCTGTTGAATTCACTGCTTTGGGTGTTTGTCTTTTCAATATATAGCATAAAAACCAAGCAGAAAACCCAAAGTAGTTTATAATAGATCTGAAATAATATTCTGAAAAAAAATTGTTACTCTCTACTCTAGACAGAGCGATATTAAACTGTTTAAAGACAGCCACGTGACATTCTGAATGCGATATATAAAACTTAGTGGGGAGAAAAACTCAAAGTAATAGTAGGAAAGTTACTGCCTATATCCCACCCCCCATGCTTTTCAAAACTTGTTAAACCAAATGTTAAGATGTATTCTCATGGAAATAAGCGTCATTCCTTTAATATATAAGACAACAAGACGTCAACATATACAGAAGATTTCTTTAAATAACCGAATTCTAATGTAAATTTCGTTTTTTATTTCCTCTGAACTTAACTCTCTGAATTTAGCTGTGGGCAGTTTTAAGAAAGTATTGTGTATCAGTGTTTAGTGTGTGCGTGCATGACTATGTGCATGTAACTGCATGTAAGTGAGTACCTGTGCGTGTGACGCGCAAGTGTATTTTAGCGTATAGAGGTTTCTATGAGTGCGTGTCTCTGTTTCCTTAATATTTAGGTAATCTAGCATGTCATCTTAGGTCTGTGTATTTTTTGTGTATGGATAATTTCAATGAATTTTGTTTTCTTTTTTTTCCCCTCAGTTTTTTGACTGGTTCCGACAGGCGTGAATGGCTTGAAAAGATAAACAATATTGTAGCAAGAAATGCCCAGGTGAGTACACATGAACCCAACAATATTGTAGCAAGAAATGTCCAGGTGAGTACACAGAAACACAACAATATTGTAGCAAGAAATGCCCAGGCTAGCACACAGAAACACAACAATATTGTAGCAAGAAATGCCCAGGTGAGTTCACATGAATCCAACAATATTGTAGCACGAAATGCCCAGGTTAGCACACAGAAACACAACAATATTGTAGCAAGAAATGCCCAGGTGAGTACACATGAATCCAACAATATTGTAGCAAGAAATGCCCAGCTGAGCACACAGAAACACAACAATAGCGTAGCAAGAAAACCTTACCTTTGGAATTTTTTTCTAAATTCAATGGCATTTGTGGAAAAAAGGGAGATGGGGGGGGCATTATTATTTTCTTAATTTAGAAATATATATTAATATATAAATTAACCTTAAATATACTATTTTGAGACAAACTTAAATTGATTTTAAAAATTTAAAAAAAAACGTAAAAAACCAAATTTTCGACTTAAATCCTTTATGTACGATACATAACTAAAAGGATGTTCATTATAATCCAAAAATATAAAATTATAGTTATGTCTCGTAAAACATGTTTAATATAATGCCCACCGATCAGGAATATGTTTATAAAAAGTATTGTCTATAAAATACGCACCTTATTGCGCGACAGGAAAGGTTGTTCAATATAATACGCACCACGACACTATAGCAAAAAAAATTAACATGTTACATAGAGATAAATTAAGATAATCTAAAAATTCACTAATTTAATTAGGGTACATTATCATCAAAACCTTATGCATTTGAGCAAATTGACATTGGGATCATAGATCACAGCAGGTGGTTAACTTGAGACGGAGAAAAACCCGGACAAAAGCCATTTTTCTGGAAAGCCGCCCGGACAGGGCCATAATCAAAGGACGTGTCCGGGGAAACCCGGACTTATGGTAACCCTAAGTATAAGGCTTATAATTTACATCAAAACACGTATAGGAGCTTTATGTATGATTCATTATAATGTCACAATACGCGTAGAGCCTATAATATCGTTAAAGCATGTGTAGGATTTATGAAATTGTTTTAACACTGCATAGGACACTGGAACCTTCTAGGCGTAACGAATAGTTTTCTGGCATATTCAATAGAATTTCAAATTTTCGTGTGTTTTTTCTTTCCAAATTATTTTTAACTTTATTTTAGTTTATTTTTACGATATACTTGTGATGTATCTGACCTCAACAACACATTTTCAATCACCTAATCAAAAAGATAGTAATTTTTAATGACCTTTTATTTTTAGGCTAAAGTCGAGTTGAGGAATAAATAGCTGCCTCTAGGTGCGCTCACTGGTTGGCTGATGGCATTGGACCTAAATCGTCTGCAAGTGTGGCTCAAACAAGGAGATTTGTCAAATTACTTTTTGAAATTAAAAATCATTTTTCCCAAAATAATTTTAGAATAGTTTGAAGAAGTTTTTAATGCATTATTTTTTCAATGTTTTTAAAACATTTTATTTAAATTCTCATTTTATGTTTAAATAAATGAATACAGATATAATGAGAATGTCAAAGGAAAGAGAAAGCCAGTTTCACTGTGTTAAAATCAAGACTTTTAATTAGGTTTCATTCAATGGAACTTGAGCAATATTAAGTCTATCAGAGTTACGTATTGAGTAGTGTTGTAAACTTACAAAATCGCCAGCCTCCACGAAACAGTATGTAAATTCTTTTAAAAGAACATTCTGTATCATATTTTTAAACGTATCATTTTTGAAAAGGTTGGTATGTATTTTTTCACCTGGAATCAACAATCTACGCATTGTATTGCATGCTTTTGTATTTCTTCAAAACGAACAAAAATGTGTGTGGTCTTAAAATGATTGAAAAAAAAATGAATCCAGGTTTAATAAGAATCTCTCTATATCTCTATATATATAAGACGCATTTGTTGTCTGTCTGTTCCCTAATAACTCAAGATCCAGACAACCAAATAACGTGAAATTTGGTACACGTACACAAAATTATACCGGAAAGGTTATTAAACGGGTTTCGTTCCATATATATAAGATACTGGGGCCCGGGGGCCCAAAATGTAGTTTTTCCCTATATGAGCTATATAAAATAAAAATTATTGAAAATTAAGACGTAAAATAATGACGCAAATTAATAAACATTTTGGTGTCGAGATTAAAAAGAAGGCGATTATCGCCATAAAATAATTTTTTTTTGTTGTTGTTGCTTTGTTGTTGTTGCTTTTGTTGTTGTAGTTGTTGTTTTGTTGTTGTTGCTTTGTTGTTGTTGCTGTTGTTGTTGTAGTTGTTGTTTTGTTGTTGTTTTCTTGTTGATGTTTTTGTTGTTGTTTTGTTTTTGTTGTTGTTGCTGTTGTTGTTTTTGTTGTTGTTGCTGTTATTGTTGCTTTTGTGTTGTTTTTGCTGTTGTTGTTGTTGTCCACATCCCTTGCCCTGCGACGACAATGTCCTTCATGTTGTTGTTGCTTTGTTGTTGTTGCTGTTGTATTTGTTGTTTTGTTGTTGTTGTTGTAGTTGTTGTTTTGTTGTTGTTGTTGTAGTTGTTGTTTTGTTGTTGTTGCTTTGTTGTTGTTGCTGTTGTTGTTGTAGTTGTTGTTTTGTTGTTGTTGTTGTAGTTGTTGTTTTGTTGTTGTTGTTTTGTTTTTGTTTTGTTGTTGTTTTTGTTGTTGTTTTGTTTTTGTTGTTTGTTGTTGTTTTTGTTGTTGTTTTGTTTTTGTTGTTTTGTTGTTTTTGTTGTTTTTGTTGTTGTTTTGTTTTTGTTGTTTTTGTTTTGTTGCTGTTGTTGTTAAACCCGGGCGGGAGCCGGGTACTTGCCCCTAGTATCTCTATATATATAAGACGCATTTGTTGTCTGTCTGTCTGTCTGTTCCCTAATAACTCAAGATCCAGACAACCAAATAACGTGAAATTTGGTACACGTACACAAAATTATACCGGAAAGGTTATTAAACAGGTTTCGTTCCATATATATAAGATACTGGGGCCCGGGGGCCCAAATGTAGTTTTTCCCTATATGAGCTATATAAAATAAAAAATTATTGAAAATTAAGACGTAAAATAATGACGCAAATTAATAAACATTTTGGTGTCGAGATTAACAAGAAGGCGATTATCGCCATAAAATAATTTTTTTGTTGTTGTTGCTTTTGTTGTTGTAGTTGTTGTTTTGTTGTTGTTGCTTTGTTGTTGTTGCTGTTGTTGTTGTAGTTGTTGTTTTGTTGTTGTTTTGTTGTTGATGTTTTTGTTGTTGTTTTGTTTTTGTTGTTGTTGCTGTTGTTGTTTTTGTTGTTGTTGCTGTTGTTGTTGCTGTTGTTGTTGCTGTTGCTGTTGTTGCTTTTGTGTTGTTTTTGCTGTTTGTTGTTGTCCACATCCCATTGCCCTGCGACGACAATGTCCTTCAAGTTGTTGTTGCTTTGTTGTTGTTGCTGTTGTATTTGTTGTTTTGTTGTTGTTGCTTTGTTGTTGTTGTTGTAGTTGTTTTGTTGTTGTTTTGTTGTTGATTTTGTTGTTTTTGTTGTTGTTTTGTTTTTGTTGTTTTTGTTGCTGTTTCTGTTGTTGTTTTCGTCGTTGTTGCTGTTGTTGTTGCTTTTGTTGTTGCTGTTGTTGTTAAACCCGGGAAAAGCCGGGTACTTGCCCCTAGTATAAAATAAGTAATAATAATCAAATATTCACTGAATATATTAAGGGCTTTCACTCATTCTTAAGTTCTATTCCTATTTATATATCAATTCAAAGTAACCACGTCTGTAGCATTATGTCATCGTCATCAATTTTATTTATCATTTCAAATATAAATATATTTATTAGGGCTGCGGAAATTATTGATTAATTTCTCGATTAATCGTTAAAAATGTTTATCGATTAAATATCGATTAAAATAATTTTAATCGATAAAAATTCAATTAAAATTTAAGAAAATATTTATAATATTTTTTTAAAATTTTTAGTAATAAATAATAAATTATTAATAATTAATCATAATTTATATATATTTTTTACGTACAAACATCTCCCGCATAATATTAAAATTTATTTTATTAATGTATGTTGACCGGCAGACGTCAACTATAAAATGGCTGACAGACAGAGCCGTCTTTACACCATTTTGGGCCCCCGGGCAAAGAAATAGTGTTGGGCCCTTCCCCCAGCAGGAATAAAAAATGAATATACATAATATATATAAATAAACATATTCCCATTGGGGCCCATATGCTCGTGGGCCCCCGGGCAAATGCCCAACGGGCCTATGCGTTAAGACGGCCCTACTGACAGCATCAGCGCAGTTAAATTATTAAACATATAACTAGAAAGTTGAGCAAATATGTTGTTTTTAAGCTAACTGTGGATGGCAAAGTCGAAGATGGTGAAAACGTTTACTGTGTCCACTGCCATAAACAATTCTCTTTTAAAGGATCAAATACATATCTGACGTACCACCTTCAGCACAAATCAAGTATCAACATATTGTCATGAAATTTAGTTCAAAATATTCTTAATTTTCAATGTCCATGAGAAATGTTCAGTTTAATGGCGTCATAAATTTATATTTTTGGTTTTAATCGAAATTATCGATTAATTAATCGATAAATTTTTCAAAAGTTAACGATTAAACTTAAATTAATCGATAACAGCCCTAATATTTATATATATATATATGGGGACGCGGTGGTCGAGTGGCAGCACGCTCGACTGGCGCACCGATGGTGACGGGTTCGAATCCATGTCAAGGCAAGGATTTGTTCCGGGGCCCAGGGCGTCCCTGAGTCACCAGCCCCGAATGATACCTAGCACTAGTTAGGCGGCCGGGTAATGCGTGGAACCCACAAAGCCGTGGCCTGTGAACGCTGCATCACTTGCCAACAGATCATCTGTCATGGTCTGTGGATGCAATTGTCTTCTGCATAGAAGGAGCGTCTGTATTGATAAGATAAGATAAATAAAGCAAACTATTAAGAAAGCACATAGTAATAATTTAAGTAATAATAAGTAGCTGGGCTCACAGCACTTCGCATAAAAATAGTAACACACGATCAATAACGATCCATGCATTCCATGAAAAAAATACTATCATAACCACATCACATAACGAGATTACAGCGTACATAAGCTATGTTTATTATTAAAAGAAATTTTTGGTTGTTATTAAATTAATTTTGAAAGTAATGTTTGAAGAGTGATGTTTTTGTGAAGTCTTAAAGGCCTTGGTAGTTGGAATACTGCGAATGTGAGAGGGTAGAGAATTCCATTGTATAAGGGGCAAAAAAAAAGAGAAAAACCACTAAACTAAAACATTCTGCTTTATTTGAGCCATTCTGACTTGGGCTCCAACACGTAACGTGTTACGTCCTTTGAACAGATGGTGTCTTCCAAGTGGCGGCCTTATCCCAGCCTTGGCAGCTCTTCCAGGCGCTTGTTTCTTCTTTCCGATTAGCTCTTTCTATCGTCCGATTTGTGGTCATGAGAAAAATTCCAAGAAAGCTTCTTATAAAAATAACATTCACTTAGTCTGACAAAGGGTATTTCTGCGGTCTTGAATCACTCGCGATTTCCCCCTCCCTCATCTCACTGGATTGCTATATAAATTTCCCTTTCAGAAACATGTCTTGTTTAACGTCCTTTATTTTATTCTGCTTTTTCCAGACATGAATTATCTAAGTGCGTGTAATTGGGGCATGTATGGCATGGTACCTTAAATATCTAGACAACCACACTCAGGCCGAAAATACTGATATCTACGCGATCATTGGGATACGACCGCAAAAGGTATAGATACGAAATCTATTTCTATTCATTTATTAAGGTAGAAAGTTTAACTAAACATAACGCAAAAAAGAAAAAAAAGTAGAAGAAGAAGAAGAAAATTGCTTCATTTGTTTTTACTTAGTCAAACTGTTTGGAGAGCATTGTATTAATATATTATGTGGGGCTCTAATGTAATTTGTGTTCTCATATGAGCTATATAAAAGTATGTTTCAATTTTAGCTAGTGTGTTAAAGGAAGGATCTCGACCAAACTTAATACAAAACATAAAAATAAATTTTGATGTTCAATATTGAAATACTAAAGGGCATTACACTCATAACGTCCATTCCTTTGAAACGGGTGGCCCTAGTCTCTTTTTCGTACACGTTTAAGACTTTATTCTCCATTCGATGTTACACGATGTTGACAAATATTGACAAAAAAATAAGTCCTTTATAATCTACATTGAAAATAACATTTATTTTTGAACATTTCATCTTTCACCGATTAGGCCCAAGGGCCCTTAATTATTTTTTTCTGGTTAAGCTATATAAATTTATTTCATCCATGCGATGACATTGAAACTTTTAGAGGTTGTTTAGGAAGCTCCTGAAAAGGTTTCCTGCATAAAAAGTTGTTTTTTTAAAATATTACTTTTTTTAAGGCCGGGAGCTTAAAAAGTTATTTTTTGCCAATATGAACTATAAAAATTTTTGTAAAAATTTGCTACTGGGTAAATGGGTGGATCTTCGACATAGTTGCTATAAAAAGATATTGATGGTCCATATTAAAATATTATAGGGCATTACACTCATAATGTATTTTTTATTCGGTGTCGAGTGCCCAAAATAATTTTTTCCGTAAACGTTTCAGACTTTATTCCCCATTCAATTTTACACAATCGTGACAAATGACAAGTATATCCATCAGGATCCAGATTAAAATCAACAGATGTTTTGAACTTTACATCTTACACCGACTAGGCTCGGGAGGCCTTTAATATCGTTTTGTTCCGTAAATAAACTTTAGAGACATTATTTTCTTTATTCGATCGCCATGAAACTATGGGAGGTTATTGAGTAAGATCCTGTAAAATGTTAATGACATGAAAAGTTTTAAAATACCACATATTTGGGACCGAGAGCTCAAAATGTATTTTTAAAAAAAATCCTTTATATTAAATTGTGGTGTCTGTTTGAGCCCTTGATTGCCGAAGAAACTTTGGATCAATTTTTAACCCACTTCCTCGTAAGCTAGCGAGCTGAACTTTTGCAGGCAGTTCTGTGCCGATTATAAAAATGATGTGTCAAAATTTCAGATTGATCGCATGTACTGTAATTAAAGTATTGAATTTTTAGATTATCTCTATTAGATACTATTAATCCATGTGTGTCGCGGTGCGTATTATATTGAACGACCGTTTTAATACATTCCTGTTGCGCGATTCGGTGCTTATTATATTGACGATACATTTAGTACATTTAAAAAATATATTCCCGATCGGTGCGCATTAAATGTATATTAAACATGTTTTACGATACATAACTAAAATTTTAGATTTTTTGGATTGTCGTGCGCCGCATATTATAATACACATTCTTTTAGTTATGTCTCCTATATAAAGGATTTATAGTAAAAAAAACTTGTTTTTTCCGGTTTCTTAATTTATATTATAGAAAGTATTTTAAACTTTGGATACTCTTTAAATGAATGGATCTTGACTAAACGATGTACATAATAACTTGATGGCACATATTAAAATACTATTATTACTTCGGGGAGGGGGGGCGGTGGGGGTCTTATTTTTCTTAAACTTTTAAGACTTTATTCCCGTTCGATTTCACGCGATCTTGACAAATATCGACACATATCCCTATCACGATCGTGATTGAAATCAACCAGTGTTTGAACTACACATCTTGCACTGATTTGCCCTCGGGGGTTGGAAGGCACTAATGTAATTATTTTCTTACATAAGCTGCATGAATATTATTTTATTCATCTGATCGTCATGAAACTTGGGGAAGTTGTTGAGCACATTCTCGCGACGAGTCTACAATAGATGGTTCTTGATAAACTATTATTTAAAAAAATCCCTTTGTCAAAGCAGCAGTGGCTGTCTTGTGAAAAACAAAATAAACAAAAACTTTACATTTAGAACTATACAAATCTGTGTATGCAAGTAAGGCATTGACCAAAACAGAGAGGAATCTATTATAAAAATAGAAATGAGGCTTAGCCATACTGTGGACACTGATTATTATCAACATATCGATTGTAACGACAGCTTACGCTAATCGCCGACAACAAATCAATAATGACAAATCAATCAAGGTAAATTCAGGAGTTGGACAATGTGTTCTCGAGCCCTACTTTTCCTTATTTACATAAATGATTTACCCAACAGTCTCCCATTAGGCTTTCTTAAAGTCTATGAAGTTATGATGGAGTACACGTTGGTGCTTTAGGTGCTTTTCTAAGAGCAAACAACAGTTGAAGATCTTCTCGATTGTGCTGCTGCCTGGTCTGACACTTGCCTGTTATTCTGGCAGTAGTTCCTCGGACATTGCCTTTTACCTGCTCATTATAATTTTTAGCATTGCTTTGCTAGGGTGACTGATGAGACAGATTGTCCTACAGTTCTGGCATTGTTTTATATTATCTTAATTAGGTAGTTGTATAATAATGGACTGGTTACATTCTTTTGGGCAATATCTTATTTTTTCAAAATATTCAGGCAGAGTTTTGTTAGGGCTTTGACTACTTCTGCTCCTCCATGTTTCATCAATTCAGCTGGGAGAACGTCAACCCCAGGCAACTTACCTCCTTTTAAGTTCCGCACTGCCTCTTCATCCCCGCTCTTTAGCACTGGTGGTTCAACTATTTCTCTATTCTGTAGTTCCTGTTTTATTCTGGTATCTGGATTTATTTTATAATTGTTCAGTTCGGTGCAAGATTCTGTCCATCGTTCTAGTACTATCGTGTTATCAGTAAGAAGCTGGCTTTTCCTGTCACCACTATCGAAGCTGACTTCTGGTGCATTTTTGTAAGATTTCTTAATGTATCATACGCTTTCTTAGTATTACCGGCAGCTATGCTACCTTCCACTGTGCGGCACTGGTTATCTATCCAGTCCTCTTTGGCCTGCCCCTTCTCCTTCCTGATCTTTGTATTTAAATAACCTGTATTTATCTGCTGTTTCTTACGTCATTGCCTTCCCATGACTTCTTCTGCAGTTGAAGCTAGTATTTCTTTCAAGTTATTAGCCAAGGCTTCTACATCGTAGTCGATAGTGGCCAATGCTTCAAACTTGCCAACAACCTTAGACCGAAATATCCACGCGATAACCGGGTCTTTTAGTGTGTCAAGATCAAACTGAATGCACGGGTTTCTTTTTCCTATATTTAATCTCAGTTTCAACTTAAGTCTAATTAGGACTAGATTATGGTCACTTCCTATATCTGCACCAGGGAAAAACCTCGTTAGGGGCCGTCCATAAAGTACTTCACGCTATTTTTGACCATTTTTAATCCCCCCCCACTGCCCCCTGTCATAAACTGTCACAAATCTCGGAACCCCCCCCCCTAAAGAACGTCACACTTTCGAACAAAAATGTTTTTTTTTATTAACAAAATAATTAAAATTTAATATAAAGCACCGTGACGTCACATATGGCCGGACCCTCCCTCCCCCCCTGTCAAAAACTGTCACACATTCTTACACACCCTCCCCCCCCCTCTGGAGCGTGACGTACTTTATTGATACTAGTTTTGAAATGCCTCGGCACAAGAATGTAATCAATTCAATTCTTGATTAAGCCTCCAGGTGATGGTTCTTGATTGCTTGTGTGGATGCAGGGTATTTGCGAGGGTCACTACTAAGGTCAAGCAAAGACCTCGCGCAAATTCGAGTTATCTCCTTCCTCTATCATTTGTTTCACCCCAACCTAATTTTCAAACTGCACCCGACCAGGGCCAACCTTCCCATTCCAGTCGCCCATTATTATTATAATGTTCTTCCTTGATGTTTTCTTGATGACTGGTTCTTTTTCCTCGTCGAATTTGTCCAAGTCGTCATCATTGTGGTCGGAAGTTGAATGACTGATGCACATATTTTTCTTTCTGACAAGGAATGCTACGCCATATTGTTGTTTGGAGTCATCACCGCTGAACCAAATTTTATGTCCCTCCTATGTTGATGTTTCACCTAACCCTATCCAAAGGAAATCGGCAATTTTATTTTTACCCATCTTTTATTTCTATAGAAGATGAGTTGGGGTTGCGCCTAATCTAAGTTTTAGTTCTACAAACCAATCATGTCTTAAAACTTAATGTAAAAATATTTTGTTTAGGTTTTAAACCACACATTAACATTGCATATTTTAAATATTGTCTTTTGAAGTTGAAACTCATAAAACCATTAAAAAACTAAATGCCTTCTCCATGCGAAATCATTTATACTCAAACACCTTTGTATGGAACTTTGTAATTCAATACAGTAACCACATAACTAAGTGTTCTTTTATAAATAAAAAAATAATAAAACTTTAAGTTATGTTTGAAATTTTATTTTGACAAGTTTTTTTTAGTTTCATAAAACAATAACAACAAAAATTAATATTTAACTATTTTGATAAATAGGACGACGATGCTCTTTGTCCGTCAGCATGTGAGTACGATTGGATAAGATTTCTAGAACTTGATGTGCCTATTAGTACTCAAACTGGCTTCCTGTATGTAGACAATATAAAGTGTGAAATTTATTTATCAGGCTTTGACCACTTACGCTAAAACCCAAAGTAGAGTAGAGAGTTTAATAATGTACCTGCAACAAAGGCTTAACACGTTTTTGTAATTTAGAAGAAAAAACAGTGAATGACGTTATGCTGTGAAAATTAAATAATTTATAAAATATCTCCCATTGACTTCGAAAAATTCAATGACATTCATGTATTGGCCATTGACCGCGGAAAGTTAAATGGCTTTTTTTTCTCTTGATTTCGAAAATTTTAAGGACCTATTTATTTTGGTGAGGAAATTATAAATGACGCAGGTCTCATCAGAGGTAAAGAGGTTTTCGACATATGAACATTTGGTGTTGAATCAATGCTAAACTGAAGAAGATAAACCAAGTCGAGGACAGACAACTCTAAACTTAAATATTGTTAAAGATTTTAACATACCAAAAAGGAACAGAATATTCTATCATTAAGACGTCTCCATTTACAATTTCTTTAACAAGAACTGTTACTGGGCATCTGGTGAACCCTGAAAAAAACGATACAAATATATTTAATCTGAATGATAATTGTGGCTAAGTGGGTCAATATTAAATGGAAAATTATTTCCGCACAATAGTTCAAACATTTGTTGTTGTTTTTTTTAAAGGGAGTTTCACGTAAAATCTGGTCTTGTATGATTGAATCTTCTTATCCTGTATTTTACAGGAGCTCTTTCAATACAGATGATTACAGCTGTCAGGGTATGAGAATCACTGCGAATGATTGTTGCGAATGATTGTTGTGAGATTGTTGTGAGCCAGTGTTGGAGTCGGGTCAAGGCGTTGTTTACGGGTATGAACTCCTATCACGGGAATAATGTCTAGTGATGTCTGAGTGAGCTTCTGGTCACACGGGATATTTCAGGGACATGACCAGAGGACACGCCAGGGTCAGTTGAGACCAGTTGGGGGGGTTTATAAGAGAGTAGTCGAGACGAGGGCAGGGGTGAGAGAAAGCTGTGTAGTTCGCGCAGTGTTGTGCGGTCAGACCGGTCAGGATAGACCGGAGAGCTGCAGGGTTGCAGTAAAAGCGAGTTGAGTTTAACGTCGCCCAGAAGCGGTCGGGTCGGACCGAGGGCATGCTTGAGCATACAGCAGTTATATATAGATGTATTTTATGTCAAGGCAAGACAGCCAGTTGTACAGTTGCTTATAGTAGAATAAACATTGCATCGTTATACAGACTTGTGTCATCTCTTGTGTATGTTGTGTGTAGCGGAGAGCAAGGTACAATCCACCTAACATAGAGACATAACATGGGGGCCCGAATTGTCTCTGGATTGCCTAGCACCGCCAAACACTACGAGAGATGGGACGGAACCACATCAGCACAGCGGTATGTGCGCCTGTACTTTTCAGTACAGCGCCTCTGATACAGACGACTGTATCCATCGTAGGGCATACGTCTTACAACAGCACAACGACGATCAACCAGCGACGAACACGGGCAGACAGGGCAACGATCAACGTATCAGCGGATTTTCTGATAGACGAGGCCTAGCAAGTCCCAGTACGGAACATTACCAGCCAGAAGACCAACTACAAGAGATACCTCGAACCAGAACCAGCAAAACAACGACGTCGGAACCAGACGGTGCCAACTACGAGAGAAAACAATTACAAACTGTACCGGGAGGTCAAGTTGCAGAACCAACCATCCCGCCCCAGCTACAGTGGCACCCTGAGGAGCCGAGACGACCCACAGCACCACAGTTCAAATCGGGACAAGTTCGAGAAGATATTCAAGGTGGAGAAAAACATTACTAAGTGACAAGGAAACTGCAAAAAGTGTGACTTTGTGAACTTCTTACGAATGGATATTTATTGTGTAATGGGACTTTCATTGTATATGGATATTATGTTTGAAATATAACCCACAGTAAGTACGTACTTAATTACTTATAAAATAGTGTTAAATTGGGGAAGTGTGCTATAGCAAGATTGATCTGTTAGATAATATATATAGATATAGCATACCTGTCAGATATAAACGGACAATAAGGGAAGCTAGATTAAGTAAGTTGTAAGTTATTGTAGAAGTAGAATGGAAACTAGAAGCAGTAGTAAGGGTATAAACATGGACGAGAAATTAGAGTCGTTTAAAAAACAAGGGGAAAAACTCGCACTCAGAGGGGAGGAACTAGACGGATATGTGAGAGAACAATGGAAAGATTTTCAAACAAAGAAATCATTTCAGATATCCCAGGGAAAACATCGGCGGGTACGCACAAAATAGAATTATTAGACTCTAAGCCCATTAACGTAAAACCTTACGCAATACCTATACATATGATTCAAAGTCTAAAAGAAGAGATTAGTATGATGTTAGAACTAGGTATAATCGAGGAATCACAGTCACCATATTGCTCTCCCTTAGTTTTAATTAAGAAAAAAGATGGATCGATTCGGACTTGCGTGGATTATAGAAAATTGAACGCAATTACAAAAAAAGTAGCAGAAGTTATACCTAACCAGGATAAACTTCTAGAACACATGAATAAAGCCAAATACTTTACGAAACTAGACTTAACAAAGGGATATTGGCAAATACCTCTTGAGGAGAAAAGCAAAGAATACACAGCTTTTCAAGGCCCAGACGGGGCATATCAATATAACTTTATGCCATTCGGATTGGCAACCGCACCGGCAACGTTCAATAAAATTGTTAAGAAATTATTCAAAGGAGTAAAAGAGGTAGTTACTTATTTTGACGATATCTGTGTATACACAGACGACTGGGAGTCACATATACGAGTTACTCGAGAGGTTTTAGAGATTTTGAAAAAGGCAGGGTTCACCATTAAACCATCTAAGTTAGAAATAGGTAAAGAATCAATCGAATTTCTGGGACATAGAATTGGAGCAGGCATCTTAAAACCAGACATGAACAATATAAACAAAGTGTTGGAAATAGAACGACCCAAAAATAAGAGACAAGTAAGGGGACTAGTTGGCCTAATAGCGTATTACAATAAATTTATACCTAATTTTTCAACGATAACAGCCCCATTGACGGACCTTACAAAGAAAGGTAAACCTAATAATATATGTTGGACTAAGGAATGCCAACAAGCATTGGATACAATCCAAAACTATTTAACAAATAACCCCATTTTGGTTCTGCCCGACATTAAGGAACCCTTTATAGTTCGTACAGATGCGTCAACGAAGGGATTGGGGGCATGTTTGATGCAGAAGAGAGACAATATGCTCCACCCGGTTAAATATATTAGTCGTAAACTGGTTGACAGGGAAACAAGATACTCAACAATAGAGAGGGAATGCTTGGCAATAATATGGGGAATTCAGAAATTATCCTACTATTTAATGGGGGCAAGATTTACGCTCCAGTGTGACCACCAAGCGTTAAAATATTTGAACACGACTAAATTTGAAAATTCAAGAGTTTCCAGGTGGTCTTTGATGTTACAGGAATACGATTTCAACGTGGAATACATTAAAGGTGAAGATAACATTATTGCAGATTTTTTATCTCGGCAATAAGCAGATATGGCAGCTGATTGGTTAGATATTTACATCAAAATTCGGTCGGGTTACGGCGACCAGGGGATACAGGGGGACTAATTTAAGTAGAAATTGAGGTCTGAGTCACCTCGGGCCAGTATTATTATTATATGAACATGATTGTAAAGTTTCATAACGATTATGTACTTAGGTTAGTTAGTACTTACGGATGGTTGTAAATAAATATGAGATGGTTGTATTTTCGTGCTGATGTTTTTTATTATAATTTTTGGCTCCGGGTGACCTCGGGCAAAATTTCATTATAAGGAGATGTAATTATTTATATATATATATATATATTTATGAAATTATGAGATATGATGATAATGATTTTGTTCATGATTATGTGTATTATGATGAATTATGTTGATTACGACTACTAAATGCACATGATTGTTATATAATTGATTGTAATGGGTTAAATACAATCAGGCTGAAATGTCTATAGTCTGGATAAGTAGTTATCCCTATAACATTATCTCATGCTGGAGGTAATCCTGGAATAAATATCTTAAGGAATTTATATGAGGAACCAGTAGAGTCAGTTGGTAAATAGAAAACAATCTAGCGTAAAAATGGTCAATTGTTGGATACTAATATGTGAGGTGTTATGACCAGTAGTAGGTCGAAGGTTGGTTCTTTGAGAATTAAGATAATGATAACGTACGAGTTGCGGGTTAGTGAAGTCGTATAAAGGTACGACCAAGTGGATTTATGCTCTGTGTTGTATATACTAGTGTTTTTTTTTCATGCCATGTTGTGTATAAAATTATTTTGAAAGATATTATTTCATTATGTATTATATTATTGTAATTGTAATGTGCAGTGATTCCATGCCCTGACTTTGTTGTATTGTGAGATTCTACCGTAGGTAGAATCTAACGGAAGAGGGGGGATATGTCAGGGTATGAGAATCACTGCGAATGATTGTTGCGAATGATTGTTGTGAGATTGTTGTGAGCCAGTGTTGGAGTCGGGTCAAGGCGTTGTTTACGGGTATGAACTCCTATCACGGGAATAATGTCTAGTGATGTCTGAGTGAGCTTCTGGTCACACGGGATATTTCAGGGACATGACCAGAGGACACGCCAGGGTCAGTTGAGACCAGTTGGGGGGGGTTTATAAGAGAGTAGTCGAGACGAGGGCAGGAGTGGCAGACATCTGGGTAGTTCGCACAGTGTTGTGCGGTCAGACCGGTCAGGATAGACCGGGGAGCTGCAGGGTAGCAGTAAAACAGAGTTGAGTTTAACGTCGCCCAGAAGCGGTCGGGTCGGACCGAGGGCATGCTGGAGCATACAGCCGTTATATATAGATGTATTTTATGTCAAGGCAAGACAGCCAGTTGTACAGTTGTTTATAGTAGAATAAACATTGCATCGTTACACAGACTTGTGTCATCTCTTGTGTATGTTGTGTGTAGCGGAGAGCAAGGTACAATCCACCTAACATAGAGACTTAACAACAGCGTCCTACGTTTAGCCATGGTGTTTGTCTAGTATTGCATTTTTAAAATTATAGTTTTGAATGTTTATAGTGTTTGGCAGTCTTTGGTCTTCCTGACATTTTCATGCAACCCATCCCAATCATGAATTCCAGAAATGAAGGCAGAATTTTTAATGTGTTTGATCTTGCAAAGGGAACAACAAAAGTGTTCTTATCATTACGTCAAACTGTGTGTTGTCAAATATTGTTATTGCGTTGTATTTCCAAGTCATAGTTTATTACTTTATGTAGTGTTACTAGTTTGCACTTTTCCATTATATCCTCTAGTCTTTCTAGGTTTAATTAGGAACTAATGGGGTTAATTGTTTTTTTTAACTTTGAATATTTACCAGTAGTGAATATTTGCTTTTTTATGTTGTTGTTTTTTTATGGATCCCATAGAAAAATTTTTCTTTCTAGTTAAGACTGACGAATGTAAGTTACAATTTTAGGTTTATGTTCTTAATAAGTTTGTAAAATTGTATTTGTTTCGTTAGCCAGCATGCTAGGTCGTGTTTCCCTTTTTTTGATTCATTCAAAGAACCAAAACCTTTTTGTGATTGCGATTTTTGTTTATTATCAGAGAAAAAAAAGATGTATCAAAATACATTGTAGTTAGTAGGGACCGTATTTTATTTCCCGTTGACAGATATTTCTTTTAAGCGTTTTTGTGTGTAACTAATAACCAGCATATATTTCAAAGAAAAAGCTTTCACAGTTTGGTATAGACCAGGGTGTGGGCAAACTACGGCCCGCTACGGAGCTCTTTGCGGCCAGCGGAAGTCTGCGGGGATATCGATACAAAAAACAATAAATTTATGTTGAAGATGAATGTTTGTACTTAAATTGGGGCTAAATTTTGGTAATGTGTGGCCCACTTGATGTTTCATTTCTTACTAATGCGGCCCTAGCCCAAAAAAATGCCCACCCCGTTAAGACATGCAGTCAAATTTTCACAGGGTACCCGGGTGCAGTTTTAATACCCGGGTAATCGCACGGCAACGAGTACTCGGGTTGGGGTTCCCGGGTACCCGTTGAAAAGGCCTAACGGTGGATTCTTTTATTGAACAGAGGGGTATGGTGGATTCTTACATTTGTTTTATATTTCATTGAAAAATTCGAAATAACTCAAAACAAAAAAAAATGGCACCTCCCAGTCTCAGCTTTTGGGGGAAATTATTCCTTAAAAGTGACATAATTGACATAAAATCATCTATTTACATATGTATTTGAAAAAGGAAGCGAATTATTAATTTTCTGTTTGTAGTGTTATATATTGGCGCATAAATTTAAATTTTATATAACCATTTCACGTCAATTGATGAAATATCTAGGCGGATTTCTCTTCTTTTCTTTAAAGATATATTTTTTTACAATTTCATACTTACCTCTCCAGTTCTTTTCACTAATTTCGACACTGCATTATTAGATGCACAATTAGCAAGCTGCTTAAGAGACTCCGTAATTAATCCTTTTTTTTCGAAAATCCCTCTGCAATTCAAAAGACCCACATATATGACATTTTACGTATTTATATGTATACGTTTTTAGATTTAAAATGTTGTTTGAAAAATTTAAGTAAATTTTAAAAAATAATATTTCGTTGTGGTCAAGGAAACGAATGAAATTTCCGATTAGGCAAGTTCACGGCATTGAAAGATGAGGTTATTTTAACCTATGCACTTGAAATCATTGCTCTTGATAAGAAATTTTAATGAAAACATTAAAATAAATTTTAAAAATATTTCTTTTATATTTTTAAATTCCGGTTCACGCTAAAACGGATCGCCACTTACGACATCACTTTAAAGATCGTTGTCGCCATGTTTAAGCATGTTGTGTGTTACACTATGGTGATCCGTCTTATCTCATCTCAACTTATCTTATAATATCTTATCTTATCTGTTACAGAAGCTCCTTCTATACAGAAAATTATTACGTCTACGCTTATCCATGGTTTATGTCTAGTCCTGCATTATTACAGTTTGAATGGCTCGTTGTATTTGTCTTGATGCAAATTTTGCACTTAGGAGTCACGGTATTTGGATAAGATTCCATTTCATGGGCCAAGAGTAAAAATAGAATGAGATTTTTTTGTATTTTCCAATTGTTATGTTTTCATTCGTTCAGAGCAAATTTAGTCAACTTCTTTCTATCTCTCCCCCCACCCACTTGCAGACACGAATTTTCTCTGTCCCTCAGAACCCACTAAAACACTTGGTGAAATGTCTTTCTCTTTTTGTGCCCCCAAACAATTTGACTCTCTACCATTACACATTCGCAGTATTCCATTTAAGGCCTTCAAGATTGCACCAAAAAACACATCTCTTCAAACTCTACTTTTACTGTGTTAAAATTGAGGCTTAACACAAATCAGTATGACCAGTATTAATAGAACATGAATCATTTTGTTTAAATACATTTTAGGATTAAATTAAGTCAGATATTGGTTTTTAACACAAACCATTTTGCCAAATCTCTCCTCAAAATTCTTTTGATTGACGTTCACTTCTCTGTCATTCGGTTGGTCAGTTTCCTCGCAATTCACCAGTACGATGAGAAGGACGCAGGACAAGCAAAGAATTATCAGGAAGTTCGAAGACATGGTCAGGATGGTCAGGTTATTTTCTGTGAAATGTAGAAAATGTTTCACCGTCAATACAGACTTACTTACCACTGATGAATATTTAGTCTAACCCGTGATAACAGCACCAACCAATGAAGATAGTGGCGACTCATGCACATCTAGTAGGTAAGAGGATGCATGACGAGTAGTTATAAAGTAGTAGCGTGACATATAGTTCTAGCGGCGTGACATATTGTTCTAAGGGTGTAACATATAGTTCTAGTGGCGTAACATATATATCTAGCGGCGTTGACAAATAGTCCTAGTGGCTTGACATATAGTTTAGTAGTGATGACATTACCTATTTTTTAGAAGTGGTGGCGCTACATAAATTGTGGTTACAGTGACGTGACACATAGTCTTGCATAGGGCTGTCAATAACGTTACAAAAGTAGCCCGGGTACCCATCAAAATTTTGAACGCCGCATAATTTTTGCTGTCATGACAGTTATACAATGGGAACCTAGCCACCATCCATGCACCTCATTTCACACAGTAGCCAATGGCATGCTTCCAATACCAGACTGATGTGAACTTTAATACAGTCAACACTTTTATTCCTGCTGCACATGCTTTTATCATATTGATAAAGTAAAACTACAGTAAACTGAACATTCAAACAAAATGTCAACAACAGGGACGTAACGTTCAGTCACGTTCTACGGGCCCAGCAGCTTGAATGTTATTGTCCGCCCTATGCAGCGGTATTAACTATTCATTTTATTAACTTTAAATACTGACAACTTTGTAAGTATTATAGAAAGCAGTTTTTCTGCTAGGCCTACACGTCTTAACGAACACAAGAAGCACACGTGAATAGAAAGGGCGCGGGTTTTTAATTGTTTCAGCAGGCTGCCAGGTGCGTCATTCAGCATGTCAACACCAAAAAAAAACAAAACAAAAAACTCTAATTTAATTTTGTTATTATAGCGAAAATCTTCGAAATCTTTGAACATCATTGGATCGTCATAATCACGCAACTTAATTTTGTTGGCGTATTTCAAAGACAAGTTAGGTAACTGTCATTTATTCATTCGAAGAAGTAAAAAAAAATTCGAAGTAAGATTTTTTTGATTCATGTTCAGAGAAAAAATGTGTATCGAAATACATTTGTTAAATTGTTCGCGAGCCGCAATGAGAATACAGAAGAGCAGCAGTTTGGCCACCGCTGCCTAGACATTGGTGCCACATTTTTCACGGCAACGGGTACCCGGGTTCCCGGTTTCCCGTTGACAGGCCTAGTCTTTAAGTAATAACTTGTTCGTTATCAATTTGTTAGATTTCACATATAGACAGAATTTAAAATATGTTTTTGTAGGTTAAGTTTATAAAAATTTGGCGTAAATAATAGAGGAAATAAAGTAACTGACCTGACAATAAAGAAAACTGCGACTCTGACAATACCGCTAGGCTGACCTGAATGCTGCTATGTGGCCGACGTAAGTCAACAGTGAGGTCCGCAGATGAAAACCTCAGACCATTTATGGTGAGCAGGTATCGACTAGGTGTTTCCAGGCTTCAATTTCATCCTGGGCTTCGCGGGTAGCAGGGTGTTGAAGGGGGTCGTGTCCCTTGAAAGATAAAACGTTTTTGGTGGCAAACAATTAATATGGTGGGTCAGCTTTTATTGGAGCACGCGCCACGTTCGTTAGAAAATTTATTATCGCTTTCATTTCTCCTTTAAATTGTCATATCATCATGTCGCATTGAATTCTATAACTGTACTTGCCAGCTTCTGTGATATTCAGTGACAGTTGCCTACATTCAATACACAGTGAGTTTCTGTCATAATTTCTATGAATGCGTCTTTTGTTCATAGATCTATATTGAAAGTCATGCGCACACATGGGTTTTAATTGATGAGTATTTCCTGGGAATAAATCAATTCTATTTCATACACGAAAGATAGCTTTAGATTTCAAAACGTCGCAAACTAAAGTCACTCTTTATTCTCGAAGAGTTTCATCATCTGTGTGTCCTGAAGAGCTCCTTGATGAAAGATGACGAAAAACAAGATGAAGATTTCCTTTTTTTATAACAGGGTCAACCAACTTTAAGAAACAAGCTGTACTGATACATTATTTAATTTGGGTCAGCCTGGACTAGAAAAAGTTTTATAGGACGAGACAAGCAAGATTACACTAGATAAGAAAAGCGCGTACTTGGAAAAACAATATGATATTGGATTAGAAAAGATCTGAGTGGATTTGATAAGTTCAGGCCAGACAAAAGAAGATCAGACTGAATGAGTTAAGATTCGACCGTATGTAACAAGATCAGACTGGATTAGACAAGATCAGACTGGATGAGACAAGATTAGATTGGACGAGACAAGATCAGACTGGATGAGACAAGATCAGACTGGATGAGACAAGATCAGACTGGATGAGACAAGATCAGACTGGATGAGACAAGATCAGACTGGATGAGACAAGATCAGACTGGATGAGACAAGATCAGACTGGATGAGACAAGATCAGACTGGATGAGACAAGATCAGACTGGATGAGACAAGATCAGACTGGATGAGACAAGATCAGACTGGATGAGACAAGATCATTCTATTTAAGACAAGATCAGACTTGAAGAAACAAGATCAGACTTGACGAGACAATATCGGACGGGAATAAATGTGGACTACTGCAGTCTACTATAGCAGATTAGACTAAAGACGAGACAATATGGGAATTCACACATTTCAGTAAAAAAAAATTTAAACGATTAACAAATTATATTGTGTATACAAATGATTTTTATTTATACTAAAAATTCAAATATATATTTAATTATTATTATATAAAAAATTGCATGACAACATATTTAAGACATTTTTAACAGCTAAGAATCATAGAGACATTTTTTAACAATATTTTTCTTTAATTAAAATTTTTAATATTTAAATGGAAACCTCCATTCTCCTTGTTAAACTTTGATAATATTAACAATTAACAAGATAGTATGATAGCAAAGGAGATGTAGCAAATGGTTGCATGATATCTTATGAGCTGCAGAAAATAAGTGGTACTGTCTGATAAACGTGTACGTCATAAACCCAACCTCCTGGCGTCACCTAGATCATTGTATGTGTATCAGGTTACGTGGTACTAAAACTCACACACCAGGAGAAGAAGTTAATGACACAAAAAGCAGGTCAAATTTACTTAACTATTATCACCGAGTCTCCAAATATGGCGTCTCTTCCCCCCCCTCCACTTATCACCCCTTGGAATAAGTAATTTTTTACGAGTGATCATGGAAAATGTCCTGCATAATTTAGAAAATTTAAAGTATGATTGAACTTTCCATTTTACACCCTTAATAGTTTAAAATACGCAGCGTTGAATTTGTGTTTTCTTTAATGTTGGCACCTTTTAATCGTACCTTAGAGAGAATTTACTTGGATCACCGATATACTCTTATTAAACTTTCTTAGAATAAATTTTAAAATAAGTTTACAATGACATGAAAGCAATGCCACTCTGAAGCAGAAAAGATTTAATGAAAAACCAGCAGCATCGGGCAGATGGGGCTCGTAACCTTTGAAAGGTAGCTTATCTAGGAGAGGGAAACTCCGATCTATAACCTCCACTGTCTCGCGGCTACACCCATTCATGGAGAGATTGAGGCATTAAACCGTAAATAAAAATCAGGAGACCGAGTCCCTTAGGCAGTTTGTATCTGTCAACTCCTGCGATTCAGATGACACCATGTTATATCAGCTAAGCTGTTCAACTGTAGTCACCATCTGCGTGGAGAGATTGGTAATGCTGTCTTATCAAAAACTGGCCTTACCCAAAGCATAGCCTATGATAGGCTATCGTAGCGTCCTTTTCTTCTACCTCCTGTACCCATATCTGGAGAGGTCACTCCAGCTTCGCCGCAAGGCGTAGGCATAACACGTGGAACGGCAGTTACTGGTTATATAGCATTGCTCTATTTGCGTTGTGCTAGGCGCCTGTGGTCTTTTTAGGCCGTGTGAGTGATAGCCAAGTCTCACTGAGCATCTACCACCCGCCTTAAGCTGGGCAACCCCCAGCCAGTAAGGGGATGTTCCGCAATGGCTCGCCTGCCCCGTTTGGTGCATGGGGATCAGAGTGGTCAACTCAACAAGCAAGACGTTTCCTGGACTTCGATTTGCAGCCTGAAATGTTGGAACCCTGTTTCCTGAAACATCTTGGATGTTGTCGAGGATTATATCTACCTTGGCAGTAACATAACAAGCGCACTCTCCATTGAAAAGGAAATAGAAATCAGAACCGGTAAGGTCGCATCGTTAATCGAAAGGCTAAATCAAAGTGTGTGGAACTATGCGCTGCTTACTAATAGAACGAAAATCACTGTGTACCAGGCATGCGTGCTCATCACACTCCTTCAGGGCAGCAAATGCTGGACGACCTACGCTAAACAAATAAAGCGGCTTAAAAGTTTCGTCTTGCGATGCATGCTTAGGATCCTACACATCAATTGGTTGGGAGGATAAAATCATGAATGTGGAGGTGCTCAGGAGGAGTCATGTGTTGAGTATGCACTCAATCCTGAAAGAGAGGCCCCTGCGGTGGTTAGGCAATGTCCATCGGATGGTCTCGGGGCGAATTCTAAAAGCCCTGCTTTACGGTGAGCCGGTCATAAGAAAAGAGGTCGCCCTTGCCTACGCTACAAGGACGTCTGCGAGAAAGACATGCCATTGGCGCGCATCGACCACAAAACGAGAGAGACCGATGCTGAGAAGCGCACCATCTGGTGGACAAAGATACGCATCAGCACTCAAGCTGCAGAAGCCACCCTCACAGCTAGGAGTGAAGAGAGAAGGCCAGGAGAAAGGTGGGGGGGCAGAGAAGTAAGAGTCAACGCCAACGTCCTGTTAGGATAGACGGATGCCATATACGAATACATTTTCAAAATAACAAAGTTGACACTGAAGTGAAAGTTATGCCTCTCAGTAGGAGAAATGATTTAATTAAAGGCAATATTCACGTACGGTTTGTTGAAGAAAAAAAAACAATACTTTTAAGTTCAAAGGGATAAATCGAATTTCAGAATTATCTATATATATATATTTCACCAAAGCGAGTATGTGCAAACAAGCATGACGAATGACCCTCGCTGGGGTCGACCAATCACAGTTGCCAAGCGTAGTGGGATGAAAAGAATAAAAAAATGGTGGGGGGGGGCAATAATGCTTCTTACGTTTACTTGCGTTGTTCCTTCACAGAATAACATATGATTCGTAGTGTAGTGGTTATCACGTCCGTCATGCACGCGGAAAAACCTGGATTAAAGCCCCAGCGTGAACATTTTTTAATTTGTAAAAATGTTTGTTTCTGCACTTTCTTTTCCTCCATGCGAACATGACTAACCCACGCTAGGGTCGGCAAATCACAGTTTATTGTTGACCAGGAATGGTAGTAAAGGGTGGGGGCAGGTAACAACCACCGCAGTGCGAATGTCTCCACGTTTATTAGCTTTTTTTTAAAAAAAATACTTCGTGCTGCTGTTTGTGTCCGCTCTACCACCCCCCCCCGTTCTTTGCACTATCTATTATGAGCAAATCTGCAGCGTATGCTACGCCGCGGGTCGTATCTCGTATTTAATATTATATAATTTTATATAATTATAAGGAGATTGGGGGAAGAAAAATTGTTTAGTAAACCATTGAAAAAACTCGCTAATACCATAAATATATAACATAATTAGGGCTGCGGAAATAAACGAATAATTTCTCAATTAATCGTAAAATTTCAACGATTAAATTATTTTTAACGAATAATTGACCCATCACTTACAAATTATTGGAAGTCAAAAAGTAAAAAATAAAAAATAGCGGCCGTAAAATAATAATTTTCCTGACGATTACATGAAAATTTTGGTTTTAAACTATTGACTTACAGGAATGTTCAAACACTTCGCCTACTTATCAAACAAAATGAAAAGCGTATTAACTAATGTCAGTGATGGAGTCTGACTCAGAGACAGAAAATGACCACAGCTCTTCTGATGAATTACAGCGTTACGAAATGGAGATGAAAGTTCCTGAATCCATTAACCCTCTACAAAGGTGGAAACTTAATGAACACCGATTTCCGATAATGTCGTCATTCCTTGCCAAGACCGTTTTGTGCATACCAGTTACCTCCATTTATTGTTCAGCTCGGCTGGTTATATTTTCAATTAGACCCACTCATCACTTGAAACAAATAATGTCAACACACATGTCTCTTTGCGTAGTTGGTTAAAAGATGACATATAAAGGAGCCATTCAAGTGTTATTTAGATTTTCAACAAAAACGTTTAATAAGTGTTACTTTGAAATCATACATTTTAATTTTTGGCTTTAATCGAAATTAACAATTAATTAATCCTTAATTTTTCAAAAGTTGACGATTAAATTTAAATTAATCGTTAACAGCCCAAAACATAATATTTAAAAAATTTATGAGGAAAAATTAGTTTATATTCCAGATTCCAGATGATTATCTTAACATGATGGACAAGAAGAAGGATTACGTTTCAAAATGCAGGAACGCTCATTATGTATTGTATAATTCAGGGGAAAATGTCTGTTCTTAAAGAATTGTATAAAGGTGTGTCAATTCATAAGTATAAAGCCAATTCGAAATAGCAGTATATTATCTAGATACATCTGTTAATATTATCTGAGGTTTTGAATAAAAACTGAATTAACATGTCTCTGATATAAAATATTCATGGAAATATTTTATACTATTGTTTAACTTTTACGGGAGAATGCTGAACAGAAGTTCTTCATAGAAGTTTATGTTAAAGCGTTTGTGAATTGTTTACTTATTCTCTTTGACAGGCTAATTTATTAATCAGCCACTTTCAATCTCTTGACATTTCAAAAAAAATCTCCTCTATCGTTAACATCATATTTTCAGATGTCAATAACATCTCTTATTATGTTAATGTAGCTCTTATGTTAACTGAAGCTTGGGATAAAACCAAGTTAAAACGCAAGTTAAAACCATCAAAAAAGTCAACAGAAATCAGTCCAATGCATATTAAGAGAGAGGGTCTTATAAATCATTATACGTTCAGAAATTGTTCTTGAAAACATGTACTTATTAAACATAAATCAATGTTATCTTAGTTTATTATAATTTGTATAAAAATGTTTCTAAACTAAACTAAAAAAAAAGTTTTTCTTAGCCAGATTAGATTTTACAAAATGTCATTTATTTTCTTGTTTTAGTGCATTTTAAACTTTTTATTATTATTTTTTTATTTTTTTATTTTTTTAAAAGAATTTTATTTCCATTGTTCCGTATGTTGTAGTGTCGTCTCACTGCGTTTTGTAGTCTGTTGAGGTTCATGTTGACACAGACGTCCTCGGTGTAGCGGTCTGACCCGCTCCGCTTGGTGATGCCCCAGTCGGCAGATTGTGCTTTGAAATCTTCCGCTATGATCGTACGACCAGAAGTGACCTTGTTCCCGATTAGAAGTATGACCGGGTTCCTAGGCGTGTTATAGATGTTTGTGGTGTTAACGCCAACGTCGCCAGTCGCTCTTGCAGTGGTAGAGTGAGTAACCAGTAATGTGAAACGGTTTCTACATGAGGAGCGTTTCATGGAATAAAGCTATTTAATTGTAACAAAACCACGTTTTTCGGAAGGTGACCACTCGCACCTGCGCATGTTTACCTCCTGTGGTTGGCCTGTCGCTCGTCCCCGGGCCAACAGAAGGAGTAGTCGCATACCTGCCCGACATACCACCGTTCGCCGGACAGGGTTTTAGAAGGTATGTTCCAAGACCTGCGCAAATTCGATATATTTGAGCCATGAGACGCAGGGAGTAGGCGGAAATCTTCAACCCATTGAGGGCGAACTTTGTGCGTTTCGCCCCTTGCCCAGACGGTCTTTCGGCCTTCGCCGTTCCTAGCCGGGCCCTGTTGAATGACTTAAGCCTGCTCCACCCACGCCCAGGCAACAGACCTCTCGGTGAGGTCAAGCCCTTCCCTCCGGTTGTCCACGGAGTTCCTGTAGGCTTTAAGTTCGGCGGTGCCAAGCTAAAGGGTTTTTGGTTTCAGGTTGCAGCCACTTCCGCAACCTTACTCGTGCCCCGGGCCGCGTAGAGTCAAACCCTTTCCGTTAACACATGTTCATTTAAAATAACGATTCTTTCAACTCGCCTTGAAACAAAGTGTCACTGTTTCACTAATTCCAATGTTGTCGGGTTATGAACTTAATTCTGTAACGAATTAAGTTAGTAGCCCCAGATACCGTTGTTTAGAATTGTATAAAAACATATTGTAGAGTTTGTTAAAACTATTGAAAACAATTTGTATTAAAGAACGAAAAAGCTTTTATTTTCTATAGAAGATGAGTTGTGGCCTCGCCTCGTCTAAACTTTAGTTTTACAAACCAACCAAGCCTTAAACTTTTTATTCTAGAAATTGTGTTCGTTTGGGCTTTAAACCACAAATTAACAGCTAAGTTGTTGTTTTCTTTAGTTTTGCAATTGGGTATCGAAACTTATGTCACAATTATAAAATTAAGTATATTCTCCATACGTCGTCCATGATACCAAAGACCTTTGAAAGGAACTAACTAAGTAAGTGCAATAACCACATAAATAACTTTTTTTTTAAACTAGAAATAATACGTAAAGTTAAAGTTTAAGGTTGTATTTTGACAAGATTTTTTAAAGACTATAACAAAAATCAATATGTAACCCTTTGGATAAATAGTTGAAGACGATGTAGCTCTTTGTTCATCAGCAAGTGAGTACGATTGGATAAACTTTGTTGAGCTCATGCGCCGTATTATACTCAAACTGGCTTCCTGCCTGTAGAAGATGAAAAATAGGAAGTTTAATAATCAAGCTTTAGGCTACCATTTACGCGAAAACCCAAAATACGGTAGAGAGTATACTAATATGCCTGCAACAAAGACTAAACACGTTTTTAAAATTAAGGAAGAAACGTAAATGACCATGTTTAGTGAAAATTAAATTATTTAGAACATATTTCCCATTAAATTTGAAAAGTGTAATTGCCCATTTCCCATTGACTTCGAAATATTTAATGACGTATTTGCCATGGATGTCGAAAAGTTAAATGACCTATTATAGTCTTTTTCATTTCAAAAAGTTTAATGGTCTATTTACATTTGGTGAGAGAATTGTAAATAACGTAGGTCTCTTTTAGAGGTAAAGATGTTTTTGACATGTGACATGTGAGCAATAGGTGTTGAATCATTGCTAAACGAACAAAGATAAACTAAGCCGAGAACAGACAACACTCAAGTTAAATATTGTTAAAGATTTTTAACATACCAACAAGGAACAGAATCTTATACCATTAAGGCGCCTCCATTTACAATTTCTTTGACATGAACTGTTACTGGGCATCTGGTGAACCCTGAAAAAAACGATCAAAAGATATTTATTCTGAATGATTATTGTGACTAACTGGGTCAATATTTAGCATTAACATTTAATTCCGCACTCAAGATCAAACAGAGCAGATAAAATAAAACAACCCCGTAAAAACAAAGTTTTTGACTATAAATCCCTTATATTTGAGACATAACTAAAAGTATTGATTATGTTCAAACGCGACAAACATTTACAGACTGAATCTGTCTTAACTCCCCCTTTGCTTTATAACCCGGGGTGTGGGGGGGGGGAGGGGAAAGGTCTGGTCACCGATCGCTGGATCGAGCTCAGCGTGACACGTAAAATGTAAACAAAAGCACGCCGGTGCATCGACGGGTGGCGTCAACGCGCGAACTGAACTGTCACATATAAAAAAAAATAAGAACTGTGAAATTGAATTACATACGTTGTATTGAGATAAACTAACAATGCATGAATTTAATTACGGTACGTTCGATCGATCTGAAATTTTGGAACAATGCATTGTCATCCAAGATCTATCTGTGATAATATTTTGATATCTCTAGGACCATCAGAAGTGGTTTAATTTTACGTTGGAAAATTTGAAATTTTGCGGACAGACAGGAACGAAATCAAGTTAATTAAAACGTGTTAATAATAATAATACATAATTTTATT
Source organism: Ampullaceana balthica (assembly GCA_944989445.1). Classification (NCBI taxonomy): domain Eukaryota; kingdom Metazoa; phylum Mollusca; class Gastropoda; family Lymnaeidae; genus Ampullaceana; species Ampullaceana balthica. The sequence goes on along the minus strand of CALYLW010000260.1, from coordinate 249,399 downwards.
TTCAATTAAAGTTCAGGTTTTACAGAATAATTTTACCCAAATGCCGAACGACTGTGTAGGCGGCCATTTTTTGTTTTATTTGCAAACATGCATTGTTAGGTGACACGAGTCTATGTGCCACATTTCAGCTCGATGGCATCACGGCAAGTGTGTTATTTTTTACTTTTGTTTTTCCGCCCGACCGACGTACGAAGAGATGACGACAGAGAGAGACAAGATTTCGAAGTTAATATAAAGGATTTAATAACATTTTTTTTATTTTAAAAAAACAACGCCTGAGTCTCACTTGAAATCTGGTCTTGCTTGATTGAATGTTCTAATCTTGTATTTTAATGGGTCTCTTTCAATACAGATGATTACTGCGTCCTACGCTTATCAATGGTGTATGACAAGTTTTGCATGTTTTTATTTACAGTGTTGAATGTTTGTAGTGTTTTGGTCTTCCTGGCATTTTCATGCAACCCATCCCACTCGTGAATTCCAGACATGAAGGAAAATTGTATGTGTTTTATCATGTGAAGGGAAAAAAGGAAAGTGTTCTTATCATTACGTCTATCCATCCATTCTTCCCAGTGCCGCTACAGTCCATGTAGGGGATAGGCCTGCCTCACGACCTCCTTCCACTCAGTCCAAATCAACGCCTTTCTTCTCCAACATTGGATACCCAGTTGTTGTCGATCTTTCTGTACATTATCCATCCATCTAAGCATAAGTCTTCCCTTTTGCCGTTTTCTTCTTGTGTTTTGATGTTGTACCCTCTTTACTTCTCTGTAATTTGTCATTCTTTCTAAGTGTCCTGCCCAGCGTAGTCTGCCTTTTTTTATTTCTGCAACTATCGTGGGATCCTGATATGTTCATGGTTGGTTCGTATACTCCATCCTTTTTTTATACATATATTTCTCTGAGAACTTTCCTCTCCATGTATTTAAGAGGTTTTCTGCAGTTTTCTATCTGAGTGTTGTAAAATATTGTTATTGCGTGGTTTTTCCAAGTTATAGTTTGTTAACTTATGAAGTTATACTGCTTTGCTCTTTTTTTTATTCTATCCGCTGGAGTTTCTAGGTTTAGTTAGTTAACTAATGGGGTTATTTTTTCGTAATTTTGAATATTTACCAATAATGAATAGTTTTTTTTTAATGTATTCTAATTTCTGATTTCTTTTGGTATATGGATCCCATGGCAAAGATGCAATTTCTAGTTAAGAATGACAAATATAAGTTAACATTTTAATTTCATGTTCTTAATAAATTTGTAAACATAATTTTGTTTAACACACACAAATTTACCTTTTTATTTATATCATTGATATTGGGATTCAATGACAATTTTTCATTATTGTTATTCCTAAGCACTGTGCATTCTTAGTTTTGATTAGTTGTTTTCTTGAATGAAATACTTTGCATTTAAAAAAAAATAACCCCTTTTCCAGTCCATGATGGACTATAGGGTATGTGAAGTAGCGTTCACAAGTTTTTATTTAGCCACCACTAACGAGCAGGGGATTGTATGGCCAGCACAATGCCCCGGGGGCCTTGCCAGCACCGAGAATAGAACCCATGACTCTCTTCTTTCTCGGTTCGGAAGTCCAGCGCTACCGCTAGACCACGCTTTGCAATTATATTTTTATCTTCTTTTATTGAATAGATGGATATGGTGGATTCTTTTATTGAATAGAGGTATATGGTGGATTCTTTTATTTAATAGAGGTATATGGTGGATTCTTTTATTTAATAGAGGGGTATGGTGATTCTTTTATTTAATAGAGGGGACGCGGTGGTCGAGTGGCAGCGCACTGGACTGTCGTACCGATGGTCACGGGTTCGAATCCGTGTGAAGGCAAGGGTTTGTTCCCGGGGCCTAGGGCGTCCCTGAGTCACCCCGCTCCGAATGGGTACCTAACACTACATGTAGTTAGGCGGCTGGGTAATGCGTGGAACCCACAAAGCCGTGGCCTGTGAATGCTGCATCACTTGCCAACAGATCATCTGTCATGGTCTGTGGACGCAACTATCTTCTGCATAGAAGGAGCGTCTGTATAGATAAGATAAGATGTTGGATTATTTTATTTAATAGAGGGGTATGGTGGATTCTTAAATAATTTGTTTTATATATTGATTGGGAAATTTCGAAATAACTCAAAATAAAACAAAAAATGGCCGCCTACACAGTCGTTCGGCGTTTGGGTAAAATTATTCTGTAAAACCTGAACTATAATTGAAAATAAAATTATGTATTATTATTATTAACACGTTTTAATTAACTTGATTTCGTTCCTGTCTGTCCGCAAAATTTCAAATTTTCCAACGTAAAATTAAACCACTTCTGATGGTCCTAGAGATATCAAAATTTTAACACAGATAGATTTTGGATGACAATGCATTGTTCCAAAATTTCAGATCGATCGAATGTACCGTAACTAAATTGATGCATTTTTAGTTTATCTCTATATAGCATCTGTATCCGTCTGCTATTGTTGACATCCACGTGCCAACGGAGTTCACCCCAGCCATCGATGACCACATCTCGTGTTTAACAGCAAGGGGAGTTCAGTCGCGTTCAGTCTGTAAATGTTTGTTGCGCGATGCGTATTATATTGAACATAATCAATACTTCAATAATCAATAATGCGTATTATATTGAACATAATCAATAATTCAATAATCAATAATCAAAAGGAAGCGACAAAACTCACCACAGCATACACTTAGACTAAAAAGAATAAAATAAATAGAGGTAAAAAAAAAGATTTTTAAAAACCACGTTTTTATAAGTGGACTAAAATGTAGAAAATATTTTTTAACTTATAAGTTCAAATACTTTATATTTGTATGACTAAAATCGGGGCGGGTGCTTATGAGGTTTTACATATTGAGTTCACTCATTCTCTCACTTATAGATTTCTCTATTGGCTTCTAAATTATAAATCTTTAATTTTTATACCAAACACCCGCCGCAACATTTTTAGTCATATTAAATGCAAGTACTTGAACTTATAAGTTTTAAATTATTAACTTCTTTTTAGTCCACTTATAAAAACGTGTTTTTTAAAATCTATTTTTTACCTCTATTTATTTATACTATAAATAAATAAATAAATATGGATCTATTCGAAAAAGAAAGCGCATTAATTAATTTCTATTTTCTATTTGTTATGTATTGGTGCACAATTTTAAATTATTCTGTTTTTTAATATTTTTTTAAGATGTATATTTGGCAATTTTATACTTACCTCTCCAGTTCTTTTCACTAATTTATCCACTACATTATTAACTGCACAACCAACAAGCTGCTTAAGAGTGTCCCCCAACATTCCTCTCTTTTCTAAATCCTTCTGCAATACAAACGATCAACAAATATTTTTTTTTCATGTTTTAGATTTAAAATACGGTATGAATACCTTTAGTATATTTTTTAAACGATTTTATAATGGTCAGCGAAACGAAAGAAATTTTCGATTAGGCTAGTTCACAAATTGAAAGATGGTTTGTTTTTTTTTAAACTTAAACACTTGATAAAAATGCTCTTGAAAAGAAATTAAAATATTAAAATATTTTTTAAATGTTCTTTTATATCCGAATTTTAAAATTCCGGTTTAAGCTAAAAAGGATTGCAATTAACAACATCACTTTAAAGATCGTTGTCACCATGTGAAAGCATGTTGTGTGGTACACTATGTTGATTTGTTTAATCTCATCTTAATCTTTGATACCGGATTGTTACCATTTACTGAAAGACTTAAGTGTGATTTACAGCTGCTTTATAAAAATCATAGACCAATTAAAATGTTGATAAGTGAATTTAAAACCGATGGTAAATTGACGCATATCACAAATCATTATATCCAGTATTAATCCAACATACATCACTTTGTTTAAATAAATTTCAGGATTGAATTCAGTCTGATATTGGTTTCAACACAAACCTTGTCGTCAAATCTCTCCTCAGAATTCTTTTGATCGACGCTCACTTCTCTGTCCTGCAGTTGGTAAGTTTCCTCGCAATTCACCAGGACAATAAGAAGGATGCAGGACAAGCCGACGATTATCAGGAAGCTAGAAGACATGGGTCAAGATGATCAATTTATTTTCTGTGAAATGTAGCAAATGTTTCGTCGTCAATACAGACCTAGTGCCGTATCATATAGTTCTAGTGGCGTAAAATATGGTTCTAGTTGCGTAATATATAGTTCTAGTGGTGTAACATATAGTTCTAGTGGTGTAACATATAGTTCTAGTGGTGTAACATATAGTTCTAGTGGTGTAACATATAGTTCTAGTGGTGTAACATATAGTTCTAGTGGTGTAACATATAGTTCTAGTGGTGTAACATATAGTTCTAGTGGTGTAACATATAGTTCTAGTGGTGTAACATATAGTTCTAGTGGGTAACATATAGTTCTAGTGGGTAACATATAGTTCTAGTGGTGTAACATATAGTTCTAGTGGTGTGTAACATATAGTTCTAGTGGTGTAACATATAGTTCTAGTGGTGTAACATATAGTTCTAGGGGTGTAACATAAAGTTAGTGTATGACATAACTATAGTTTAGTAGTGGCTGGGACATATATGTGTTAATAGTGACGTAACATAAAGTTAGTAGTAATGACATAACGTATAGTTTACTAGTGGTCGTGCGACATAGAGTTTGTTAATAGTAACGTGACGCATGCGTTTGATTGTAGTGATTTGCTCGCTTTCAATTAGGTAGATTTCACATATAGAAAGCATTTAATATCTGTTTTGTCGGTCTTGTTTATAAAACTCAACGTAACTAAGAATGAAAATAAAGTAACTGGCCAGACAATAAAGCAAACGGTGACTCCGACAATACCGCTGGACTCACCCGAATGCTCCGGTGTTGCTAACGTTAAGGGTAAGGGACGTCCTCAGATGAAAACATCAGGCCATTTATAGCAGGCAGGTGTGGGGGGCAGGTATCGAAGAGGTGTTTCACGGCTTCAATTTCATCTGAGGTTTCTCGGGTAGCAGGGTGTTGAAGGATTCGTGTCAGTTGAAAGATAAAACTTTTTTGTGAAGGCAATTAACTCGGCGGGTCAAGTGTTATTGGAGCATGTGCCACATTTGTTGAAATGATAAATTATTTCTCCTTTCAACTGTCACAGCATGATGGCGGCAGGATTTTGTTTACTGTATTTGCCTGCTACTATGATATTCAGTCCGAGCTCAAAGAAAACCACCCAAAAAGTGATGCATACTTCAAACTCCCCTCGCCAATCACAAAACATCATTTTCAGGCTAAGGACGGGTCACAACAAACTTAGGCAGCACATGTTCCGCAAACTTTGAATTGGAGAAAGTGAAATGTGCCCCTGCGGGAACAGTTGCGGAAAATGCGGAACATGTTCTCCAAAACTGCCCCCTGTACCACCATACCCGGACAGACATATGGCCCCAGGAAGCTACCCTCGATGACAAACTCTATGGTGGACTGGACCAACTGACAGCGACAGCGCAGTTCATCACAAATATAGGACTTGCTGTCTAAATCCTCTATCAAAAGATTTGAGAACGAAGAATACACAGTAAGTTTCTGTCATAATTTATACGAATGCGTCTTTTGTTATTCTTTAGAAAGCCATGCGCTCACATTGGTTTTAGTTGATGATTATTTCTTAGGACTCAACCAATTATATTTCAAACACGAACGATGGCCTTATATTTCCAAAGTTGTAAACTGAAGTCACTCTAATTTCTTGAATAGTTTCATCTTCAGTGTGTTATTAGAAGCTAATTGATGAAAGATGACGAAAAACATAAGATAAAGATTTTTTTTTCATTATTTCAGGGTCAACAAACTTTAAGAAACAAGCTGTACTGATGCATTATTCAATTTTGGTCAGCCTGGACTAGAAAAAACTGTATTGTATTAGACAAGATCACACAGGACAAGAAAGATCGTACTGGACAATACATTATCATACTGAATTAGACAATACCAGACTGGACAAGAGAAGATTGGACTTGACAAGACAAGACCGGACTGGCTGAGACAAAATCAGACTAGACTTAAAATAGTCTACTGCAGTTAACTATAGCAGCCTGGACTAGAGACTAGAAAATGTAGGTACGGAGTGTTTCAGAAATGATTGACTTATTACTTATTAGATTAGTACCTTTCCCTTTGCACATAAAAGTGGTTCTTATTTATACAAAAAATTTATATAAATGTTTAATTATTAAAAAAATTGTTTATAAAGCTAGCATTAAAAATCTGTACATGCGTTGTTGAATTTAAGAATAGCAAACAAACGCAAACTTATTTTATTAAATTTTCTGTCTTAAATGAATTGTTTAAACATTTTACATGGAAAGCTCCATTCTTCTTAAATAACTTACGTAATGCTACCATTATAACCTGGTATCAAATGAGCTGCAGCACGTAGGTGACACTGTCTCATAAATGTGCACGTCATAAAATCAAACCTCCCGGCGCAATCTACACCACTCTACGTGCATCTGGTTACATGGTAGTAAAAATCACACAAACAGGGATAATTAATGACACAGAAGAAGGTCAAATTAAATCCAACTTTTAGTACCAGATCTCCCAATATGGAGCCCCTCCCCCACTCTTTCCCTGGGGGATATTTTATTTAAAGACTGACCCTTTGAAAAATGTCCTGAATAATTTTTTTAAATTGCTAGTATGATTTAAATTTCCATTTTAAAAATAGAATCTTTATAGCTCAGAATACGCAGCATTAAATTATGTTCTCTTTGACTGTAACATTCTATCGTACAAGTTGAGAGAATTTACTTGAATTATCATTATAATTATACTTATAAAACTTTCTTAGAGTAAATTTGAGAATAACAAAGTTGACAATGACATGAAAGCGTTTGCCACTCAGCAGCAAACAGATAAAATTAAGGAAGATATTGAGTTGCATGCTGTCAAAAAAATGGGGGGGGGGTCAATGGAATTTATAAAAAAGTCTGATTTAAGCAATGACCTGTCCCCAATCCTTGTAGTACTTTTAAAGTCTCTTTAGATCAGTGTAAATTGCCCCAGGATTGGAAATTAGCAAAATGTATCTCTCCTCTTTAAAAAAAAAGGTGATAAATCAGACCCTAGTTAATTATTAAAAATGTAACAATTATTAGTATCACCTGTAAGTTACTAGAGCATATAATCAGCGGCGGAGTGTGCGTATGTGCCGCCCGGGGCAGAACCCATCTTTGCCATTTCCCCCACCCCTCGCCAAGGAGGAGTATTTTTTTATTAGAACGCAATAATAAGGACATAATATATATTTTTTTATGTTAGAATAAATAGAGGAGCTTTCATTTATTGATTACAATTGAAGTTTAAATATTTTCAGCAATGTGATGCTAAATAGCCAAAATAGCCAAAATAGCTATAGATTATTCAGTCTTGGTGTATTCATTATTAATCAATTTTTCGTTAACTTAATTTTAGATAAGCTTCTCCCACAGCTTGCATTCAAAGTCCCGTAAATTTGCTGGTGTGCGAAAACTATTTATTTTTTTCCGAATTCTGTAACTGCCTAAACATCACACGAATTTCTCCAGTAATCTCATCTTATACGGTATACAACTTTATTTTCAGCTGTTTTTTGTACATAATATAGCTACATATTCGCTTTGATCGCCAATACACTGCTCCCTCGTTCTTTGACTGGAAGTTTTAATTAAAATGATATGGTATCATACATTAAATTTTTAAAGTCAAAGCATCCTTTAAGTATTCCATTAGATTCTCTGTAAGTAGCCTCTGCAAATCATTTTAGAACTATAGTCTCGGGCCAAATTGTCTTCATAAAGTACACGCTTCCTGTTAAAACATAATTCGAAATGTATTTTAAAAAATTTGTTTAATTCAATGTGAATAGCAAAGAACCCGTGTCTTATCCATGTGTTTAAACCTCTTCGTCTGCCTCTGTAAATTTTTCGATAGCTTTTAATTATCCTCAAGATAGCCCCATTTTATCTTCAGTAATATGTATCCTGAAGTCTGTTAAATGTCTTTCCTGTAGTAGCAGCAATTAAATTTTACAATGGTGCGTGGACATGGAAAAGAATGCATTACACCGTTTTAGTGTTTCAAAAATAGTTGGAGAGTTCGTTTCAGTTGAACTGTTTGAACGAGATTTGACATTGAGATTAGTGTCTTCGAATCCTTCTTGAACTCACGTATATTTATATCAATTAAGTCCATGTATTTTGTTGAAATGTATAGGTTTTTGTTGGACATTAACGGACATTGAACGGGCTGACAAATTTGAAATCAGTTATATCGGTACCAGCACGCCAGCGTCATGTGTTATGCTACTTCAACCCATTGTTTTCAATTCAGTGGCATTAGTATCAGAAGGGCTTACATTCGTTATGGAGTTTTAACGTTTGGCAATAGGAACGTTCACGTATTTTAATTTGTGTCCTTATTTTTTTAAAAAAACTCTTTCTGTGACTTTTCTTTTATTTAACTTTTATTAAAGTTTTTTTTTCATTTTTACAAGCTTATTAACAACTACAAATTTGCGGCGCCCCTTCAACAAAGGGCCCCCCGGATCATTTGATTTGCTTTTGTTTGAATTTGATAGGGCACAGATATTTTTTCTTCCACAAAAGGAAAGAACAATTTGAAGTTACCAGCAGATCTGTGTCACGTTCTCGTACTACTAAAGCCTTTTGGTTATTCAGTTCAGTAGCATAGGTAACATGTTTAAAATATTAATGATTTACCAAACAACATCTCAACAGGAACAAAAGTTAGGATTTTTGCTGATGATTGTATAATATATAGAACAATTAAATAAGAACAAGATATCAAAATTTTACAAAAAGACCTAGATAAATTAATAAAATGGGAAACTAAGTGGAGTATGTCTTTTCACCCAGGAAAGTGTCAACTGTTAAGATTAACACACAAAAAAGGAACAAAAAACTTCAAAATATATCATTCATGGAAAACAGCTAATCCAAACTAAAAATGCAAAATACTGGAGTGATAATAATTGCGAAATTGTCATGGAATCCACATGTCAATGAAGTTATTTTTTAAAAAATTAAACAAAACCGTAGGCTTTATAAAAGAAACTTTTACAAATTTAATAAGAAAATAAAACTAAAATTATACCTCACTTTGGTAAGACCTGTACTAGAATATGCATCCTCTGTATGAGACCCATCCACCAAAGAAAACATTGATAAACATAACAAATTCAACAGAGAGCTACCAGATTCATTACTGCAGAACAGTGGTTCCCAAACCTTTTTTACCCATTGACCTCTTTTATAGTCAAAACTTGCCCACGGACCCCCAAGTGGGAAAAAAACTACATAAAAGCAGAGAACAAAAATGTCAAATCCAAAAAAGCAACATTTGATAAAGAAGTATTTATTGAAATTATAACTTTTGTTTCAAAACATTTTTAAGCAATTAATGACTATGATGAACATGATGAGAATTTATGAGTGTATTTATATCTGACTCATTGTTTGGCAGTGGCAACCGCAAATCCTCATCAGCACTGATTTCTAATCAGTTTCTATTTCTTTGTGATGAGGCTCATGATGGCACTTAATCCTTGTTCTACCAAATAGGAAAACGGGAAAGCAGTCAAAAACGTCCTTACAAAAACTCATAATGCAGGATATAAAATTAGGATCTCTTTTTGTAACCAGAATTTGTGGTATGCTTGTTCAAACATTGGTTTAAGTTCCTCATTTGTGGATATTTCAATAAGCTGCTCCTGTATTAGTATGGATTCATCTGTGTTTGGGATCTGACTTTTTTCACGCGCAAAATGGTTCAACCCCCAGTCGGGAATATCCAAGTTCAGAATGCAAGAAGAGCCAACACATTTTTATGTCTAGTTTACAATTTTGAAAGATTTGGAAACAGAACATTTTCCTCTTTCCAAGTCCTTTTTTTAAAACAGAAAATAGTTTGCATCAAACGCAGAATTTACCTTTATAGTTTTGATTAAATTTGACTGGCCACATTGTAGTTCCAATTTTGTTTTGTTAAATTTGGCAAGTGAATCAATTTTTTTTTGTGGTGAAAATTGTGTCACAAATTATTGTCTTTACTTTCCAGGAATTCCAACACTGAATCAAAGAGAGCATAAAATCGATTTAAACTTGTACTTTTTGATATCCAACGTACCTCTGTGTGAATTATTAAATGATTATAGTCTTCATCATTTACCGAACAATCTCGAGCAAATTATCTTATCTTATCTTTTCTTATCTTATCTGTTTACAGACGCTCCTTCTATACAGAAGATTATTGAGTCCTACGCTTATCTATGGTTTGTGTTTAGTCCTGCATTTTTATTAGAGATTTAAATGTTGATAAAGTGTTGGTTTTCCTGGATTCTTCAGGCAACCCATTCCACGCCCGAATTCCGGACGGGAAGAAGGAAAACTTGTATGTGTTTGTTCTTGCATACGGAATAAGAAAGGTGTTTTTATCCTTATGTCTATCTGAGGGTTGTATTAAGTTATCTTTGTGTTGTATTTCTAAATTAGAATTAATTGCTTTATGTATGATTACTACTTTGCTCTTGGTTCTTCTATCCTCTAGTGTTTCAAGGTTTAATGATTTAACTAATGGTGTTACTCTTGTCAGTTTCGAATATTCTCCAGTAATGAATCTGGCAGCTCTTTTTTGAATTTGTTCTAGTTTATCAATGTTTTCTTTGGTGGATGGGTCCCATACAGAAGATGCATATTCTAGTGCAGGTCTCACCAAAGTGAGGTAGCATTTTAGTTTTATATCTCTATTACATTTGTTAAAGTTCCTTTTTATAAAGCCTAAGGTTTTGTTTGATTTTTTAATAACTTCATTGACATGGGGATTCCATGATAGTTTCTCATTTATTAAGACTCCTAAGTATTTTGCATCTTTAGTTTGGGTCAGTTCTTTTCCATGAATGTAATATTTTGAATTTATTTGTTTCTTTTTCTTTGTTACTCTTAACAGTTGACACTTTTCTGGATGGAAAGACATACTCCAGTTAGTTTCCCATTTTATCAATTCATCTAAGTCTTTTTGTAAAATTTTGCTATCTTGTTCTGATTTTATTGTTCTATAGATTATACAATCATCGGCAAATAGCCTAACTTTTGTACCTGTTGAGATGTTGTTGGGTAAATCATTTATATAAATTATCTCCAATTGAAAGAATTCCTTTTTATTTTATTAACTGCTATAAGGACGTAATCTAAGAATCCATGAAAACTTTCACTAAGATTTTTTGCGAATAAATGATGTCGATGAATGACACAATTTACTGCAAATACATTCAGTACAGTTTGTTTTAAGTATCCCCAGAAAGTCAAGGGTATAGCTTTAACTTTTAAAACAATCGTGTTCATTCAGTAAATAACGTTTCGCCTTTCGTATCTGATTCCAAAACATTTAGCCATACTTCAAATATTCAACAATACTGTATTGTCTGCATTTTTTATTCGGCTCACTCATTCTCTTATCTGTTGTAACAAACCACCAGTGGCGTCACCATGGGGTGAGGGGGTGCGGACCGCACCCAGTGACACCATCACAAGGGTGACACTAAGGCGTAAAATTCCGTATGTTCCCATTATTTGGCACTGGCAGACTCGGAGGAGGCCTATGGGATAATTTGTGAGGAGTGACACCATGAGCTACCGCACTGGATAATACCAACCCTAGTGATGCCTCTGCAAACCACTGTTAATATGTATTAATTTTTTTTCAATAGAATGCTGCATTAAAGCCTTTTTGAAAAAGAAATTAAGTGATGTAAGGATACAATCAGCTAGATATAACTTCCTGATATAAGAAAATGAAACCAACCTTGCAACGCTCGTTGATTCGTGTTTAAAAAATATATTATTTTTCTGACCTACTTACAGGAATTTGCATTTCTTACGCATCAAACTTGACCTTTCAAATAAACCAAATATTTTGGTCATAGCTGTGGAAATTACCGTACTTCTTCGTCTGTTTCTACTACATATTCTAGGTAAAACAACATTGTATTCCATGACTGACAGCACCTCAGAGGGTATTTAATTAGTATTTAAAAAATCATTATGAAATTCTTTTATTTATTATTTATATTAATTTCGATAATAATAAAATGGATCAAAATTTAATTATTTCATCTTACATCTTGCGCGTACCCCTGACGATGTTAAGGGGACCCTCAAATCAATTTTATTTTCCACGAACCCCTTGAATTGTTCCGGGGCCCCTGGGGGTCCGTAAGGATCACTTTGGGAACGAATGCTGTCGAATATTTAAAACTGGCAAGAATAACACCATTAGTTAAATAATTAAAACTTAAAACACTAGAGCAGGGGTGGCCAGACCTGTAGTAACTTAGAGCCATTTTAATAATAATAATAAAAATTATTGAGACTGAGAGCCGCATTTAAGCACCATATATGTTATCAGTCACCGAAGTCTGGAATTATTTGGGTCTATTATTGAAATTAATCATCGATTTTTTCTTTTCATTTTAAAGTCCTCATAAGCACAAGGTCGTTTAGCACGAAAAATATTCCAGGCGATGGAACAACTTGTCTCAGTTGAAGTGAAAACTTCTTTGCTGAAAATATAAAGTAGTGTCTGCTGCTCACACGTTTCCGACTTTAACTCAGCAAGCTTGCTTTTTCTTCTTAACTCAGTTTGCAGTGGATATGGCGATGCAAATGTTTCATGACTTTTTCATAGTGTCGCATAATAATTTATTATTGCTAGCGCTGTAATTTGCTAGCGGTGTTAGATAAATGAGGCTAATTTCTTACCGTCTTTATCGACAAATGCTGTCCTCTTCCAATTCTGGTAGAAAATGTATATTTTCTTCTTTGTATTTTCATTTCCTACAATCAATCAGAAACCAATCGCTCCCTCGACGTCTTAAAATGTAAATAAAACCCACATTATTTTCAACCCTTTGTGTTGATCGAAGTTTTTAAAAAAACTTGCATTTTTTTTGTATATTTTGTATATTATAGATTTCAAACAAAAAAGTTTGCATATCATAAATTGTTCGCGAGCCGCAATGTGAGCACAGAAGAGCCGCATGCGGCTCGCGAGCCGCAGTTTGGCCACCGTTACACTAGAGGAAAGGAACAAAGAGCAAAGTAGTAATAATACATGACAATGTTGTTGTAATAAATAGGGAGTGGGCGTAGATTAAGAGCATGGGGCATTGAACACAGACAGACGGAAAGAGGATGAGAGAGTAGAGATAACGCATTTTCTCATACACTTGTCATTGTCACTATCATTATTGATTGCTATCTGTTGTCATCGAAAGCGCTATCGCGTATCGTGAGTGGTAATAACTTATTTCTTATTTACCTTAGTTAACAATACCTGTTGTTATTTAAGTTATTGACTTAATTAAAACAACTGTAGGACTCCTCTCCCCGCCCCAGGTGCGTGACGTCATTTATGGACGTTCCCTAAAAGGGGCGGCATATTGGAGACCGCCCCGGGCGGCAAAAGTTCTAGCTACACCACTGCATGAAACATAACATAAAACCTCACCTGAAAATAAAATGATGAGAAATTGATCATCAACAATTATTTCAGTAATATTCAATGACTTTCCGTGATCTTTCCACCAAGCAGTGACGAAGGACGAATTGGCAATTACTTGTATAAATAAAAATTAACGGATTTTTGCTCTAAGCATTTATAAACATTTGCTTCATGCAACAAACGCTGTTCCGTGTGCATTTTTCTATTTATAAATTTATTCCAGCTTGCCATAGTGATTGTTATAATTTTTTCTACAGATGACACACTCTTGCGATGCTAGTTCCGATATTATACCTAGGTATACACAAACTTATAGTAAATGTTTAAATAGTTTTTCATATATTCCTGTAGTTATATCGCAAAGATAGGACTTTAAATTTAAACAAAAAGCTCGGCCTAATTTATGTTATAGGCATGTTAACAGTTGGTACGATAGCGCTAGTTCCACCAAGGTTTGGGTGATGTTATTGAAAGTTATTGACGCCGCCATTACCAAAGAGAAGTAAGAAATATAAGTGCCGCCAATTAGCCCAAATCTTAACCCAGTGCATATTGTAACTATACAGAAACCAATTTCTTCTTAGAAAGACCTGGTAATAAGTTATTTTCAATCTTTATTTTCACTTTTAGCAATATATGAAATCAGTCGTTATTTCACAACTAATACAAACACACACTCACACGCACACACAGACATACATACACACACACACACACACACATGAACACACTCGCGCTATCAACATAAAAAATAATAATCAATAACATCAAATAAACCATTGCTCCTTTTACATTGTTCCCTTTTCCCAATTTTTTTTATTATAAAAGATCAAACAATGACGTCACATCATATATTATTTTACGGCGCGAAACACCACGCGCTCTATTATAATCTCAGAACCAACATCATTATGATTTTACATTTATATTTTCAATTTTTAAAAAATCAAGAGTTACCGGGCATAGCGGCTTCAGGCGCGCTTAGGTGCAATATATATAGGGATCACGGTTATCATATGTTTCTCTGTATTTATTTGTAGTTATTTATTTTGAAAATTTTCAGTCACTTTCTGTGTTTTATCCCTTTTTATGTTACCTGTCGTATAAAAACGAACCGTTTAAATATTACTTTATTAGTTACAGTAAATTAGAGAGTCAATAGCATTTGCAGTTTTAAAATCTTGTGAACCCCAGCCATTAAAAGTTCGAAGTAGTGTAGTGATACATGCTGCTAAGAAACAAAGCATTGAAGATAGAGAAAGACAATATTATGTTAATGCAAAAGGAACGACTCTTTTATCTCGTCTTGAAACAAAGTGTCTCTGTTTCACCGATTCCCATTTTGTCGGGTTACGAACCGAGTTCTGGAACGAATTAAGATCGTAGCCCGAGTTACCGCTATTTAGACTTGCATACCTACATATTGTGAAGTGTGTTCAAAATATTGAGTACAATTTATATTAAAGAACAAAACGCTTATTTCTATAGAAAATTAGTTGTGGCCTGGCCTCGTCTAAACTAACCCGGCATGCCTTAGAAGTTTATTATTTAAAATTAGTTCGTTTTGATTTCAAACCACAAAGTAATCGAAAAGTATTTTTTTAAATACCCTTTTACCCTTTGGTGTCGAAACTCATTGACTTATAAAGTGAAATACATTCTACATGCGGCTTCCTTGATACTTAAAGACCTGTGTATAGAACTAACTAATTAAGTGCAATAACAACTTAACTAATTTAAAATTAAAAAAACAAGAAATAATACGTGAAGTTCATGTTTTAATTTGTATTATGACAATATTTTTTTTAAGACAACGAAAAAATAATATTTAACTATTTGGATAATAGTTGTACACTATGCTGCTCTTTGTCCGTCAGCAAGTGAGTACGATTAGATAAACTTTGTAGAACTTAAATTGCCTATTAGTACTCAGACTGGCTCCCTGCCTGTAGAAAATAAGATATGAGAAGTTGAATTATCAGGATTTGACAATTTTAAGGGGAAACTTTTTTAAAATTGTGCAGGAAAGTATATATTATAGAAAAAATATTCATAAATATAATATTTTTAAAACTGACAAAATGTATGGTATTATAACGATTAAGGTATAAGAAAATGGTAACAAGAAAATTGAAGTCCATTAGTTGCAGATTAATTGTTTAAATTCAATGCTGTGATAGAGAGCTCCTAATAGGACCACTTTTATTTTTGTTGTTCACTTCCTGCTGTCGAAAGAGTTCAAGATGTCACAGTCATGACAGAAACATCCAAAGGGCAGTGGCGTGGCGAAGGGGGCGCAGGGGGGGGAAAATGCCCCGGGCGGCACTTTTTTAGGGGCGGGAAATTTCAAATTGTTAATTAGCTTCTATGAAAGACATTTTTGAAAGAAAGTTGAGCTTTTTTATCAAAATAAAATAGAAACCAAATAAGAAATTAATGAAAGAAAGAAATGTGCTATCTTAGAATATGCTAACGATTATTCTGCCAAAAATTAAAACCCAATATTGGATATAAATTCTTCTGTTACTTATTACTTATGCTGATGAACATAAGAAAAACCAAAAGGCTTAATTAGCATGAGAACGCGACACTAATCTTCTGTTAACTTAAGACTGATCGTCTTAAAATAATGTACTGCAGAGGCCCAACTTGTGTTATTACTGCTTTACTTCTGGAAAGTATACAGGAGTTCAAGATTCTTTAAGACATAAATCTCACTCAAACAGTTTATCAAATCTCTGTTGTTTACATGCCGTTCCAACCTGAAATAAACTTTCTAACATTTTTAGTACACTAGAACGTTTGTTACGCAACGCACTTGTGTAAAAATGTCCATGCACTTTGCAAATATCTAATTGCTGCTACAGACAAGGCATTAAACTGACTTCAGAATACAAAATTAAATAGTGAATTTACTAAATGGAGCAATTTTGACGTGTTTTTTTTTAAGCTATAGAAAAATTGACCGAGGCAGAACTACATTTAAATACACAAACAGATTCAGGAACGTTGCTAGTCACAATGAACTTTTTTCTGGACATTTGGAAACTTGTACTTGGTAAAGTCAATGAAGCAGGAAATTATTTACAAACGTATTGTGCAAAAAATGCTCTGCAAAGGCTTCTCACAGAGAGACTAAATGACTTTTTAAAGGATCATTTGACTTTCACAAAAACTTTATGTGGAGAGCTTACGATTTTAATTGTACCTTCCAGTCAAATAACGAGAGAGAAAATGCGGGCGATCAAAGCGAACATATAGTCGTGTTATGTAGAGAAATACTTGAGAAAAAAGTTTTATTCTTCATAAGATGATGCTACTGTAGAAATTCAAGTGAGAATGGGCAATTATGATTTTCGAACACCATTTACTTAATCTAGTAGCTTTTTTTTTGGATTTTGAGCATGGCTTGGCTGACAACATTGATACATTAAAGATTGTGCTATGAATAAAAGCAGACAACTCAATTTTATTATTTTTTAAGATGAAAGCTTTCCTGTTTCGTATTAATAATAATAATAAATGAATAGTGTCCTTATTATAACTTTCTAAAAAATGTCTTTTATTTAGAGCATAAAATCTATTTTCCCGGGGGTGGGTGGGGGCAAACCCATGAAGAGCACTAGGCTCGGGGCTACTGACTTTCTTTCACATGTAGGTTGAATGACCTATTTACAATTGGCGAGAAGATGGTAAATGACCTAGGTTTCCTCAGAGGTGAAAAAAAGTTTTTGACACATGTACAATGCGCTAAATAATACTTTAAACTGACAAAGATAAACTGAGCCGTAAAAAGTTCAACATACCAATTAGGAACAGAATCTTCTATCAATAAGGTGTCTCCATGAACAGATTCTTTAACAAGGCACGTTTCTGGGCATCTGTTAAATCCTGGAAAAACGATCCAAAGATATTCACCATGAATGACAATTGTGGCTAAGTGGGTCAAAATGTAGCTGGAAAATTTAATTCCGCACTTATTTTATTTATTTTTTTAAACAGAGTTTCACCTGAAATTTGGTCATTTTTTTTGTTAAGTCTTTTCTTCTTGTATATTATTTAGACGGTTATTGCATCCTGCGCTTATCCGTGGTTTATATGTTATCTCGCATTTTTGTGATTCGAGTTTTGAATATTTATAGTGTTCTGGTTTTCCTTGCATTTTCAGGCAACCAATCAAGTATATTGAACATACTTTTATAATATTTTCCCATCTCTAAATGTCTATGCTACTCTGTCGCGTGGTGCATATTATATTGAACATAATAAATACCTTTTGGTTTTGAAGGTTTTTTTTATATATAACACTCAAATGTTTCAATTTTTAATTTATTTCATTAATATGTGCATTCAATTACAATTTTTAGTTTGTATTACGCGTAAGTACTTTGCATCTTTAGTTAGGATTTGTTGTTTCCTTAAAAGAAATGGTCTGCATTTATTTGTCTCTTTTAACAAAAACAAAAAAAAATTCAGTCGATACTTTTTTGGCTTAATTGATCTTTAGACTATACCAACATTTGCAAATAAACGAAATTGTGTTACTGTTGAGTTGCTGTTTGATAAATTTATTTATAAAGAAGAATCCTCGGACAGCACATTGTGGAACTTATGAAATTAACAGAATTGGCGCTGATTTAAATTCTTTAATATTTGTTATGAATATTTTCTATACTTATTTACGAGTCATTATGAAAGTAATAATATTAGGTTATACTGGTGTTAAGGTAAGAGCGTTTGCTTATCTTCTTTTATGAATAGAGTAATATTGATGATTCTTTTATTAAATAGTGGAACATGGAGTATACCTTTATTGAGTAAGGGGATATGAAAAATTATTTTTATTGAATAGAGGGGTATGGAGTATTTTAAATAATATGTTTCATATATAAATTGGGAAATTTTGAAATCATTCAACACAGTATACACAAACCTGAAGTGTTCGGGGAAATTATTATTTAAAAACGAGAACTGTAATTCAAAATAAAATAACATCCTACATTAACAATATATATTAACAATATATTAGAGCTTGCACTGATTAAAAAATGTTGTTCGATTAATCGGGAATTTTTTTAATCGATTAATTTCGATTAATTATATTTTTATGACGCATATATAATCCGGTTAAGTCGCGATTCATTATTTCGAGAAATCTGTTAAGTCGCGGTAATTCCATGGCTCCCAAATTATTGGACGTATCACAGCAAATTTGTTCTGCTATGCAAGAAATAAGGAAGAAAAACCTTTTTTGTTTACTTATGCGCATCTAAAAAATTAATAAGAAAAAGAATTGAAAGTGTGTAAGTAATACAAAATATAAATTATTAATAAATTGGAGACAAACAAAATATATTAGAAATATGTTCTTAAATTTTAATCGAATTTTAAGTGATCAAATTAATTTTAATCGATTAAAAATTTTAACGATTAATTAATTAATTAATCGTTAATTTCTTTCTTTTAAAACATAATTTTTAAAGACTAAACAAAGAGATACATTTTGTGACCATGCTTATACTTACATCAGCTTTTTGTCTCCAACCAAATAATTTACCTATTCCACCAGCAATACCCTGAATAGCCGGGAAAAGGTTGTCCATGCTAAAGCCTCTTTCTGCCTTCGTCTGAAATACAAAAGGCACACAACTGTGTATTTGTTTTGATATGTATTTAACTTGTTTTATCCCGTGACCAAGTAAATTTTGACAGAGGTCAACTCGGTAATTACTTAAGACAACCAATCATCATCATCATTTGTCCTTTGAGCTCCTTGTGGAACACAGGGCCTCTGGCAAAGCTCGCCACTCTACACGGTCCCTTGCCAGCCGCTTCAATTCTTCCCAGCTCTTCTCAGTTCTTCCAGCCTCGTCTAAAGGTCGGCCCACACCTCACAAATGCTCGCGAGCATTTGCCCAAGCACCACACGAACGCACTATAAAATTCGCCAATAAAATAGTGCGTTCGTGTGATGCTTGGGCAAATGCTCGCAAGCATTTGTGAGGTGTGGGCCGACCTTGACATGCTATAAGATTTATAATTAAAATCATTTACGACATTATCACTGACTAAATGTTTTAAAGTTAGTTAATTCTCCCCTATAAATATATTTTTTAAATCTCATTTAATTTAATTTTGTATGGGTGGTTGAATGTTGACTCATTATGTTTTTGCGCTTGATTTCAATTTTAGTTATATAAATTATACTCTTTTTTAAAAATCCTTTATTTTAACTCGTGGCGTCTGGTTGTTTTTAGAAACATGTTTTTATTCCTATGCACTAAAATATTTTAAAAAAACGTAACAAAACAAATTTTTCACTATAAATCCTTTATGTACTAGACGTAACTAAAAGAATAAAACTATATAATTTGCAATTGTCACGCAAGTCAGTCAGTCTGTCCTGACGCTACTAATTTTAGAAAGCAGGGAAAACTAAATTACTGCACCAAAGCATCAAAAGGTGTGCAAATTAAATATGTGCTGTGAAAAAATATTATATGAAGTCATTGTTTTCGCTCATATTTTAATTTTGGAAAAGGGATCAATGTAAAAAGAGGAGTTGATGATGGTTAATTATAAAATTAAAACACACAGTGGGCGCCGTAGGCACCCTGCAACCCCTATTATAAAATACTTTGTGTACATTTCAGAAAGTTTAATATTTTGTATTTATCAAACAAGGACAAGTTAGTTGGGCTTTTGAAAAAGGTCGGCGCTCTAAAAAAGTGCATTTTTTAATAAAATAAATAGATTTCAGCTGAAAACTTCCGTCATTTTTGACGGTTGTACGCTAGTGTTCATTATAATACGCAGCGCAAGACCATCCAAAATTACAAAATTGCAGTTGTGTCGTAAAACATGTTTAACATAATGCGCACCGATCAGGAATATCTTTATAAAAAGTGTTGTCAATAAGATACGCACCTTATTGCGCGACAGAAAGGTTGTTCAATATAATACGCACCGCGACACTCTATCTCAAAAATACCTTGATACATAGGAATAAATAAAATAATCTAAAAATTCAATAATTTCATTACGGTACATGCGATCGATCTGAAATTTTGATACATAGTTTTTATCATCGCGACAAAACTGCCTGCTAAATTTCAGATCGTTAGCTTACGAGGAAGTGGGTTAAAAATTGATCTAAAGTTTTGGCGACCGACAATCAAGCAAGCAATCAAGGGTTCAAACAAACAGACACCACGAGTTAATATAAAGGATTTAATAAGAAAACCCCGTAAAAAACCAAGTTTTTGACTATAAATCCTTTATGTACGAGAAGTAATTAAAAGAATGTTCATTATAATACGCAGCGCCAGACCATCCAGAAATACAAAATTGCAGTTGTGTCGTAAAACATGTTTAATATAATGCGCACCGATCAGGAATATGTTTATAAAAAGAGCTGTCAATAAAATACGCACCTTATTGCGCGACAGAAAGGTTGTTCAATATAATACGCACCGCGACGCTCTATCTCAAAAAATAGCATGATACATAGGAATAAATAAAATAATCTAAAAAATCAATAATTTAATTACGGTACATGCGATCGATCTGAAATTTTGATACATTGTTTTTATCATCGGTACAAAACTGCCTGCAAAATTTCAGCTCGCTATCTTGCGAGCAAGTGGGTTAAAAATCGAGCAAAAGTTTTGGCGACAAGCAAGCAAGCAAGGTCGGTCGGTCGGCCGCAAACACCACGAGTTAATATAAAGGATTTAAAAAGCAATAAATAGATCTTCTAATGTCTACAAAAATAAAATCGTGGGTGCCAAGCCCATTGGTTGCCAAGCCCATTGGTTGCCAAGCCCATTGGTTGCCAAGCCCATTGGTTGTCGCGACTAATATCCTGAATGTTTTCAGGATTGTTCAGTGGAGTTTCATCTCCCTGAAGATTTGTCATACAAGTAATATTTTCTATTGTACTCTCAATCATTGTGCTTCGAGAGACTCACTGTATACAGGAGCGGCCTTTGGGGGTGGCAGCTGAGGCAATCGCCCCAGGCCCCGCGCTTAGGGGGCCCCGCGTTTCAGACTTGAGACTACATTTTAGTAACAAAAGAGCAGGCAGATATTGCACTACTGAGTTTGCCCAAGAATTGATCTAATCTATGGGGGGGGGGCCCCACGGGGACATTGTTGCACCAGGCCTCGCGCGTACCTAACTCCGCCTCTGACTGTATATGCTTAACGCATGGTTGTATGTTGACAGCAATTGACACATAATTCTTATAAATATGAGTCCACGTGGTGTGTCATAACTAGTACCCTTGCCATTGATTTTCTATGCTTGGCTCCCAGATTATTATTTTTGTAGACACGAGAAATTTCATTTTGTTCTTTTTGGTGCATTGGAATAAAACAGTGTTTTATAGAACCTTTTTTTAAAATAAAAACTAATTTTTCTAGGACTTATGATATTAAAATGTTGAAATGAATAGACAAAGAGTTCATTCTATCAAAATTCTGGTTTAACCAGGTTAAGCTATACCGGGTCAATCTATATTGGGCCCTTCTAAATCGGGTCAAAGTCTACCCGGTCACTCTCTACCGGTCAAGAACTACCGGGTCGTTGTTTTCCACATCACTTTCAAGTGTTGTTCGCAAGTAATTAAATTTATTTTGGACAGAATATAAAAAAATTATCTTCCAATTTTTTTTTAATTTTATATTTTAAAAATCAGTTTCTAAGTAGTTTTTATTCATTTTGTCATTACTCTAAACATGATTTTTACATTACTTTAATTTAAAAAAGTAAATTTCCCAAATTTAGTCATATTTGTAAAATAAATAAATTAAACACCAACATTTTTCTTAAACTAAACATTCTAAATTTTTGAAGCAATCTGCAATTATTGTTTTTTTTAATTTTTAAAAAAAAATAAGAAGAAAAAAAATTAATTAAAAAAATTAAAGTTTGTGTTTAATCTTTTATAACTGCATTGATTTTACTACTTGCTGAAAGATTTAAGTGGGATTTACAACTGCTACATAACACTCATGAACTAATTAAAATTTTCCATCCGTGAATTTAAATCAAGTTTTAGTAAAATTGCCGCAAAACACAAACCAGTATGCTCAGTATTAATCGGGCATAAGTCACTTTATTTAATTGAATACATTTTAGAATTAAATCAAGTCAGATATTTGCTTCAACACAAACCATTTCGGCAAATCTCTCCTCAAGAGTCTTTTCGTCGAAATTCACTTCTCTGTCCTCCAGTTGCTCAGTGTCCTCGCAATTCACCAGGACGATGAGCAGGACACAGGACAAGCCGAGGATTCTCAGGTAGATAGAGGACATGGTCAAGATGGGCAGGTTATTTTCTGTGAAATGTAACAAATGTCACGCCGTCATTTTCAATACCGATCTACTCACCACTGATGAATTCAGTCTTACCCGTGATAACAGAATCAACCATTCAAGGAGGTGGCCGCTCATGTACATCTAGATGGTTGTAGCTGCATGACTTGTAGTATGAAGTGGCAACGTGACTTTTGCGGCGTGACTTGTGGTTATAATGGCGTAATATATAGTTCTTCTGGCTTAACATATGGTTCTTGTGACGTAACATGTAGTTCTAGTGGCGTCACATTAAGTTTTTGTTTTAAAATATATAGTTCTTGTTGCGTAACATGTAGTTCTAGTGGCATAACATATAATTCTATTGACGTAACATATAATTCTATTGGCGTAACATATAGTTCTAGTAGCGTAACATATAGTTTTAGTGGTGTAACATACAGTTCTTGTAACGTAAAATAAAGTTATTGTAGCATAACATATAGTTCTAGTTGCATAACATATTGTTCTTGTTTTGAAATATATAGTTCTAATGGCGTAACATATAGTTCTAGTGGCGCAACATATAGATCTAGTGGTCTGGCATATATTTCTAGTGGTGTGGCATATAGTTTAGTTATGATGACATAACATATAGTTTAGTAGTGGTGGTGCGACCTTAATTGTGGCTATAGTTACGTGACATATAGTGTTTTAGCAGTAACTTGCTCGCTATCAGTTTGGTAGATTTCACATATAGCAAGAATGTATATATAAATATGTAGGTATTGTTTATAAAACTCACCGTAACTAAGATAAAATATAGTAACTGACCTGTTCTATTAAGCAGATAGTGACAGACAATACCGCTAGGCGGCCAGACTCACCTGAATGCTGCAGTGTGGCTAAAGTCAGGTGTTAATGATGTCCAAAGATGAAAACCTCAGGCCATTTATAGGAAGCAGGTGTGGTGAGCAGGTATCGACAGGGTGTTTCGCGGCTTCAATTTCATCCGAAGTTTCGCGGGTGGCACTGTGTTGAAGGGGGCGTGAAAACAGTTAACGTAGCGGGTCGTGTTTTATTGGAGCATGTGCCACATTCGTTAGAAAATATATTGTCACTTCTATCTCTCATTTCGACTGTCATAGATGCCGGTGAACACAATTAACATAGCGGGTCCAGTTTTAACGGCGCACTTGCGAAATTCGTGAGAAAAAAGAACCAGCAGTTCTAGCTCTTATTCCAAATGTCACGCTACAATATAGTAGTAAATTTTATTTTATTTTCAATTTACCTCCCAATAATTTTTGTGTTGAGGAAATTGTTTTTAAGTTTAAAAAAAAATTTAAAATCAATTTTTTGTCTGTAGTAATGAAGTTTGTTATTTTGTGCTAACATTTTTTATTCTCTGTAACAGTTTTGGACCATACGTATCACGTCCAAAAAGTGTGTCTTTAGTAACAATTAAAATAATCATGTTGCAGTCTTTATCATGCGCATATGATGTATATAATTATGCTGCTTAGAATGTGATAAAAGTGATGAATTTCAGCAAGGCATGTGCATCTCTAACATCAATAAACCTCAGACAAAATGACTTCAGTTTTTCATAGCGGAAGTGTAATTTCATTAAAACAAATTTTAAAGACACTACACAGCAACGACCTGAATAAAATAGACAAGTTCAGACCTTACAAGTTAAGATTTTACAAGTTCAGACCTTACAAGTTAAGATTTTACAAGTTCAGACCTTACAAGTTAAGATTTTACAAGTTCAGACCTTACAAGTTAAGATTTTACAAGTTCAGACCTTACAAGTTAAGATTTTACAAGTTCAGACCTTACAAGTTAAGATTTTACAAGTTCAGACCTTACAAGTTAAGATTTTACAATTTCAGATCTTACAAGTTAAGATTTTACAAGTTCAGACCTTACAAGTTAAGATTTTACAAGTTCAGACCTTACAAGTTAAGATTTTACAATTTCAGACTTTCCAAGTTCAGACTTTACAAGTTTAGACTTTACAAGTTTAGACTTTCCAAGTGAAGACTTTACAAGTGAATAGTTTCAAAGTTAAGACTTTACAAGTTTAGACGAGACTAGTCAATTGAAGTGACAAGAAAAGTTAAGATTAATATATAATAGATCATACTTCACTGGTCAAGCTCGTAATTGCTACAGATGAATTAAAACAACAGTTTTAATATTTAATTTTTTAAAAATTTTATTCTACTCCTGCGCCCCGCCCCCCCCCCAAATAAAAAATAACCCTCCTTATTTTGTAAATTTCAGTGGAAACTAATTTTTTTTAAAATTTCAAATTCATTTAAAAGGAAAACATATTTTACTTATATGTTATTAATTATTAACATATTTTATTCGAAATAGTAATGAAGTTGGCGAAAGTTTTTCTGAGGAAAGCATTGTAATGTTACTAGATGGTCCCATATAATGAGCCTGCACATCGTTAGTCTAAACGCGCTGGCTTCAGTAGACCATTCCATCCATATGTAGCTACATGCTTGGAGATGTCAACACCTGGAAGGTGTAAGGGGCCGTCCATAAATGCTGTCACGTGACTAGGTGGATGGAGGGGTCACTTATTTGTGCCGACGTGTGACCCGGGGGGGGGGCAAAGGAATCGGCCAAAACCGTGTGAAGTCATTTATGGACGGCCCCTAATGATACGTATGGTGATCAAATTAACTGGATGTGTGAGTGTGTATGTGTGTTTTGCGTATAGTGTGTGCAGGAGAGATATTGGAGGGAATTTACGCGATCATTTTATGAACTTTTAAACGATCTTTTCTTTAATATTAAAGACTAGTTTGTGCTGCGGCGCCCCCCCCCTTTTTTTAAGGGCGCCTACGGCGCCCACCTTTTTCAAAAGCCCAACTAACTTGTACTTGTATGATAAATACGTAATATTAAAATTTCTTAAATGTACACAAAGTATTTTATAACAGTTTTTTTTTAAATTTTATTTTTTATGTCAAAAGCCCAAGTAACTTATCCTTGTATGATAAATACGAAATATTCCTGAAATGTACACAAAGTATGTATATAATATAAGTTGTCCTGCGGCGCCCAATTTTTTCAAAAGCCCAACAAACTTGTCCTTGCATGATAGATACGTAATATTTAACTACCTTAAATGTACACAAAGTAATTTTAAATTGAGGTTGTAGGGCGTCTACGGCGCCCACTTTTTTTTTGGTCAAAAGCCCAAGTAACTTATACTTGTATGATAAATACGAAATATTCCTGAAAATTAAACAAAGTATTTATATAATAATTTTTACAGTGCTAATCACCACACGATTTTTAAACTAATTTTAGAAAGCAGCGCACCAAATTACTGCACCAAAAAATAACTATTTGAGTCAATCAGCACTGCTTACAACGCAAAATTTTAAAAAAGCAGAGTGATGTCCCTTAGCGTTAGGCTACATAATTGTGCGTAAATATATATATGATGCTCCTTAATATTCATAAGATTGCATCCTACCCTTATCCATGGTGCGTGTTTAAATTTTAGTTGAGTTGTGAATGCTAATGTTGTGATTTTGCTGATTGTTAAGGCAAAACATTGCACACCAGTATTCCAGACGTTCAGAGGGGATGATCGGGGGTTTGTTCTTGCATACGCAAAAAGAAAATTATTTTTATCCCTATGCATATCTGAATATTGTATTGGATTATTATATTTCCAAGTTAGCTTTTAATCATCCTATGTACCATAACCAATTTGCCCTTGGTTATTCATCCTCTGTGATTCTAGGTTTTGTCATACTAATGAAGTTACTCTTGACAATTTTGAATTTTAGCCAATATTGAATCTTTCAGCTATTTTTTTTAAAATTGGTATAATTTAATTTTAATTATGTTTTCTTTGGTAGATGAATCCCATACAGAAGAAGCATATTCTTTTATAGGTCTGTCCAATGTAAGGTAGCATTGTAGTTGTATGTTCTAAATACAATTGTTACAATTTTATTTTTTTACCAAAGCTTAAAATTTTGTTGCATTTTTAAGATTACTTCATATGATTAATATGTGGGTTTCATGATATTTTTTTTCCAATAATTATTATAGCCTAAGTAGTTTACATCTTGTGTTTGGAATAGCTGTCTTCTATGAATAAAACAGTTTGCATTTTACTTGTTTGCTTTCGTTGATGCTTTAACATTTGACCCATTTCTAGGTGGAAAAAGCCATAAATGTACTCAATTTGACGAGTCCACTTAAGTAAATTTAGGCTTGAAAATGAGTTATTACTCTTTTCTGGTTTTAATAATAAAATTTAAAAAATTATACAGTTTTATTTTTGTTTGGTAATTTTGACCGGGGCAATTTTGACAGGGGCCATATTGTTCGGGGCCGATTTGACCGGGGCCGTTTTAACAGAGGCCGTTTTGCACTGGGGCCGTTTTGTGCAGGGCCGTTTTGACGGGTCACCCGGCTGGTTATATTGTCAATTAGACCCACTCATCACTTGAACCAAATAATGAATGTCAAAACACTTGTCGTTTTGCGTAGTTGGTTAAAAGATGACATATAAAAGAGACATTCCAGTGTTATTTAGATTTTCAACAAGAACGTTTAATAAGTGTTATACCTTCATAAAGTTTAATTTTTTGGCGTTAATCGAAATTAACAATTAAATTTATTTTTTTTTCAAAAATTAACGATTAAATTTAAATTAATCATTAACAGCCCTAATTTAATTACAAAATTAGTTTATTTCAGATTACACAAATTAGGACTAAACTTAGTCGAAAAATTAATAACTAGTGATCTATTTAAATTCATTTTTTTAAATAGCTGACTGGCACTAGTAACGACACGAATAATTTGGTAAGATTTATTTGCTCTCGGAAATTCTCTTTGATTATCATTTTGTTTATTACTGCAAAAAATTAAATAATATTTCGTTGTTTTGTAGACTGTTATTGCGAGTACTATTTGCAATAAGTGTAGCTTTGTTTAAATTTATTACCGGTACTGTGTCTATTTCCGATTACAGTTGCTCATACTCATAAATTTACTTTCATTTAGTGATACTAATACTAATAGTACTATAGCCCAGTGATTCTCAAAGTGATGGTCCGCGGACCAGTGCCGGTCTGTGGGCCATCAGCCGCCGGTCCGCAAAAGGTATCAGAAAGGAGATTTAAAAAATATTATTTTAATCCTCTATTTGCAACCATTATTACTAATCATATAAATTATTTCAATTTTACGACACTAGCACATAAAAAGAAACAAAGAATTTAAAATAAATTAGATTTATTATAATAAAATAAGTCCACATTTATTTTAATACTAATTCATAATCGCAAATCATGAGGGGTGAAGGAGATACCCCCAAATGTGGGTGATTAGTTCACTTCAATCTACTCAAAAAAAACAGGAAACAAACATTTATGCCACATATTTATAGATCTGTCCTCCAAACTCAAACAATAGATGTGCACTCCTCCCTGTTGTAAAGTGTAAAACGTAAATGATAAAATGAGATACTTTATTTTAAAAACTTTCAAAATAAAAAAGGGAGAATTGAGCTGATGGTTGATACTGAAAAGATTTAGTATCCTAAAATTATAGATGGAAAATAAAGGACCAATGGATACGTTTATAAAGAGATGAAATATGAATGTCAACATTCAAACAAATTCGGACTCTCCTTCACAATTAGATGCTGGTATCCCAAGACCTCGATTGTTATTTGCGGCGATATTCTATCTAATGGTGCAATGAAACACTCCAACTCCAGAGGCATTTAAATGCTAGACATAAGTTCAAAGCCAAAAGAGTTCTTCGAAAGAAAGCGAGCTGATTTAAAAATCTGTCTGAAACGTATCTTTGTTCATCAAAAACAATAAATACCTGTGCATTGCGAGCTTCGTAAAGTTAGCACTGCCAATTGCCAAGGCTAAAAAACATAAAATCATTGAAACGGTCGTAGTAGGATGGTTTAAGGATGTTTGTTTGGAAATGTTAGGTGAAATGTTACGTGAAATGTTACGTGAAACTGCTGCAAGCGAAGTGACCCAAACATTCTTAAATGACACAATGGTTAAACGCATTGAGGATATGGCTTGTATTTGACTAAATATTTTTTTATGTAGCTCGATGAATTCTCAGAAACCTTTCTTATTTGGACATTTTGATGATATATGTGCAAATCATTATAGTGATGACTTGAAGGGAGAGTATTTCTATTCTACTTTATTACCAACTAATACAAATAGTTCTGAAATATTCAAAGCAGTTCGTGATTACTATAGAATTTAAATATTGTGTAGGTGAGTGTACAGTTGTCGTTGCGGTAATGCCAGGGCGGCAAGATTAAGGAATCAGCACAAGAATGCAAGTTTTCTACAAAAAGTAATCTTACTTGACCAAATGTATCGACCGTTTCGAGTTCTACTTTTCCTCGGAAATGTACTGGATGGATCTTAAAAATTATTGCATCGAATGTTGATTTTTCTGTAACTTTGTAAGATAAATTGCTGGAGCGAGCTGCGGATGAAGAATTTTTAAATGAATCTCGGAACTGTTATTTCTCTTTCATCCTGTTGGATTCAAGTGAGTGCTGAATATCCTGAGCTTACCGAAATTTCTCTCAAGGCTCTTCTTCAATTTCCTTCATCTTGCCTGTGCGACTGTTTATTCATCAATGGGCTTTATTAAGACAAAGTTAACTAGGAGTGTTAGTTCTTCATTGCGTGTCGCTTTGTCCTCGATCGAGCCTCGACTTGATAAACTTGCAAAAAAATGAGCAGGCTCATATAACCAACTAGTTAAAGTTAGTCATTGAGCATAAACGTACACATGTCATGTATTAGGACAATGGTTACCATAATATTTTTCTTAATGAATTTCCATTTACTGGCTCGTTTATTGAAACTTTAGCCTGTAAGCCAGAATCCAAATTCATTAAGACGCTATCAAATTAAAAATATGCTAATGCGAAATGAGACGATCGTAAATGAACAATAAGCAATCAAGGCTTAAGATTATTCCTTTCAAAATTGTTCGATGACATGTAGCATAAAACGAGCCGAATTCATGTCAAATGTTTTAGGGCTGTTGGCAGTGTAGGGGCTCATTTCGCTTCCACGTCAGTTCAGGGAAAAATGGTGCACCGTCGGTCCCTGGTGAAATGGAAAAATTCCTGCCGGTCCGCCATACTAAACAGTTTTATCTTATCTTATCTTATCTGTTTACAGACGCTCCTTCTATACAGAAGATTATTGCGTCCTACGCTTATCTATGGTTTGTGTTT
The DNA here is from genome assembly GCA_944989445.1 of Ampullaceana balthica. Classification (NCBI taxonomy): domain Eukaryota; kingdom Metazoa; phylum Mollusca; class Gastropoda; family Lymnaeidae; genus Ampullaceana; species Ampullaceana balthica. The sequence goes on along the minus strand of CALYLW010000260.1, from coordinate 219,285 downwards.
AGTCCTGCATTTTTATCAGAGATTTAAATGTTGATAAAGTGTTGGTTTTCCTGGATTCTTCAGGCAACCCATTCCACGCCCGAATTCCGGACGGGAAGAAGGAAAACTTGTATGTGTTTGTTCTTGCATACGGAATAAGAAAGGTGTTTTTATCCTTATGTCTATCTGAGGGTTGTATTAAGTTATCTTTGTGTTGTATTTCTAAATTAGAATTAATTGCTTTATGTATGATTGCTACTTTGCTCTTGGTTCTTCTATCCTCTAGTGTTTCAAGGTTTAATGATTTAACTAATGGTGTTACTCTTGTCAGTTTCGAATATTCTCCAGTAATGAATCTGGCAGCTCTTTTTTGAATTTGTTCTAGTTTATCAATGTTTTCTTTGGCGGATGGGTCCCATACAGAAGATGCATATTCTAGTGCAGGTCTCACCAAAGTGAGGTAGCATTTTAGTTTTACATCTCTATTACATTTGTTGAAGTTCCTTTTTATAAAGCCTAAGGTTTTGTTTGATTTTTTAATAACTTCATTGACATGTTTTAGAAGCACTGCTATAGTCTACCCTATATGCTTTAAAAATATCTCTAACAATATTTTCGGGCTACACACAATTCAAATATTAAGTGTTAAAGAAAACGCTTAAACATTGAATTGATTTATAACATAAGTATTGGCAATCATCCAACTCCCGTAACAAATTATTTTAAACTAATAAGGGGAAGTAAAGTGTATCAAAGTATTTTATTAATTAAATGTATCATTAATTAAACTAATAAGGGGAAGTAAAGTAGATCTCCATATTTTATTTATAGATAGAACAACAGCACAAGTGTTATTTATTGTTCGATAACCAGACAACAAATACTAAATATTGTAATTTTCACACGGTCACTTCAACACCTGCCAGTTGCGCTGCAGGTAAAATAACAGGAGTAACTTGAGTAATCATTATAAGAGCGACTGATCTACCTGCCATTTAAAGAATGTACGAAAATACGCTGAAATATGCGCTGATTGATGACAATAATGACGTAATTGAAATTGTTTATAACTGAGACGCTTCTGTAAGTTACTAAGCAAATCTATGAGGTAATACACAAAAAATAATTTGGACCGGGATTCGGAGGATTGCAAAAATGTTTTCTTTTCCCGCTTAGTTTTGCATGCCAGGGACTAGAAATAATGTTTCGAATTTCCACATAACTAAATTGATTATTATTTTCACAGAATAATCGTAGAAATTTACAACATGCAGAATTAAAAGACGAGGACATGGGAACAATTTAATTTAATGTAATGCAAGAAGGCATCCCGCCTTCCTTTAATGAATTGTTATTGTCAAACCATTTAGCCAAATAAAAGTTAACAATGTGGTAAAATGAAAACTATTATCAAATAAGCAGTAACTTTCTGTATATATTATGTTTTTCTTTTACTTTATGTTGGGTAATGTGTCATAAACCAAAGGTAATTGTTAAACAAAATAATGAATACTTTTAAGCAAATGTGTTTTAGGCCGTCAAAACTGATAAGTAATAAAGCACTTCAAAACATGCTAAGTAAAAATTTGTATCGTGCAATAAAACAAAAATATACCAAATGTTGTACTTGTTCCGAGTTTTGGAACGAATTAAGTCATTAACTCGGGGTAACGCTGTATAATGCCTGTATAGACTTCTTATAAAAAAACATTGAAGGATTTGTTAAAACTTTTGAGTAAAATTACATTAAAGAACTAAACGCTTCTTTTTTTTTATAGAAGATGAGTCGGGGTTCCTCCTCATCTACATTTTAATGTAACAAACCCACCACGTCTTTAAAATGGTACAGCAAAGTCTTGTTCTAGTTTTCTCATCGGATGTCGAAACTCATGGAACCACTTTAAACACGTTGAAAGTCTTTCTTAAAACGCAATGAATTTTGTTTGTAAGGAACTACATGTAAATAAGTACAATAACCATGCAACTAAGTTTGTTTTTTTGTTGTTTTTTTATAAACAAATAAAACGTGAAGTTTAAGTTTTTAAATGATTGTATTTTGATAAGAAAAACAAAACAAAAATAAATCAGTGTTTAAGTTTTTGGATAAATGGAGCTGCAGAAGATGTTGATCTTCGAACGTCAGCAAGTGATTACCATTGGATAAACTTGGTATACCATGTAGTCATGACGCGCTTATTTATGCTCAAACTGACTTCAAGCCTGTAGGGAAAAAAAAACAAAGTGGGAGGTTAATTTATCAGGGTTCTACCATTTGCGCTAAATGAATAAGTAAAAAGTCTACATAAGCTTAAAAAGTCTACAGCACAAATTTTTTTAAAGTAGTATTTTTAAACTGAAAATTATGACGGGTATAAGAAATGAAAACAAGGAAATTTAAGTCCACTGGCTGTAGAATGTTATGTTTACATCGGTTTTATGATAGGGAGCTCCAAATATCTAATTTTATCTTACATATTACAGACACTCGTTGTCGAACTAAAATCAATCAATAAAATCTTCATTAATTTTTATTGTTAATATTGATGAATGGGCTAGTCTATTTATTTATTTATTCTACATTGTATTTATAAATAGGTATTTATTAATTTATCAAATGTACCCGTAAATCTGCTTTTGTTCCTAAAAATGAAATAGGCAAAAAATAAAAAAAAAGAACTGGATGTCATTGACTACATCCTCATCATAAGGCAATTCATTTACTTAATAACAAAAATTGTTAGACATAAAATTTGATTGACGAGAAGTGTGTCGTTATACCTCTAAAAATGCCACGCATTTACAGAATGGTTACTAAAATTGTTTTTATTTAGATCAGAAAAAGCTCACAAATTGTGGCTCTGAAGATTGGTAGTTCTACTTATATATTATTTTTACACATATTTCTTGATCAAGCAACGAAAGCCCAGATTGTAAACTAAATTGAAAGATAGGGTTCCAAGTGTCATCAAAATCAATATATTATACATCGGGAAATAGGGAAAACTTTAGTTAAATATCAGCACTAAAAACAAAACAATTAGCTGACATCAAATTCAGTCTTCTTTAAGTCATCTTGCGATATATCAAAATTATATTTATATCAAACTAAGAGAAATATATCTTCTGTGCTCTAAAGATTATATCCAACTAAATGACTCTTAGTTTAAATATGATGCAAACATTTCTCGTCAAATCTCTGACCTGAGAAATCACGACTATATACACTTTTATTTTTAAAAAGACCCCCCCCCTCAAAAAAAAATCCTTACCGTTGGAGTTCTTTTCCCCAATGCCGCGCCTGCAGCTGAAGCTTGTGCAGCACTTGCAGCTTTCCCTAATGCATTAATAATAGCCTGCTTCAAAACGTCCGACGCCTTTTCTCTCTTTTCTAGACCTGTCTGTAATATAGATTTGTTTTCAAACAGCAAAAAACTTGTTTAGAATATTGTAATTAAAGAATAATATAAAAGCCAAAATGTTATATCTATACTAATACAGGGAAAAGCCCTCACTCACTGACTTACTCGCTCACTTATCACTAATTCCCCCAACTTCCCCAACTTATCTGTGATATAGATTTGTTTTCAAACAGCAAAAAACTTGTTTAGAATTTTTAACCAAGGAAGTAAGTCTTATAATAGCAAAGACGGCAAATCTATACTAATAAAACGGCAATCACTGACTGACATCACTAATTCTCCGAATTCCCATGTAGGTAAAAGTATGAAACTTTGGGAAATTCTTGAGCCAACTTTCACGATGATAAGTGGAAAAAAATTTAATTACCACTCAATAGGGGCCAGGGCCCCACCTATAATATAATTATTTACTTTGTACAAGCAATATAAAACTTTGTTTAAACTTTGCCTACTGTTTAACGGGATGGATCTTGGCCAAACCTTGTACATAAAGCCTAAGAAACCCATATTTAAAATACTATAGGGCAATAAACACCCAATCACCATTGGTTTTGGGCCGGGGACTCCAGATCCCTTTTTTTCGTAAACTTTTTAAAATGTACAACCCATTAAAATTTTTAAAATCTTGACAAATATTAACACACGTATCCATCATTATACACATTGAAAGTAACAATTTATTTTTAATTTACATCTTACACCAGTTACGCTTGTGGGGCCCTTTATGTCAGTTTTTAAATCCCTTATATTAACTTCACCGCCGTCTCTGTCTCTCTCTCTCTCTCTCTCTCTCTCTCTCTGTCTGTCTGTCTTGGGCGGGCGGAAAAGCAAAAGTCAAAAATGACCCACTTTCCGTGAAGGCATCGACCTGAAATTTGGCTCACGGATCCGTGTCACCTAACAATGCATCGTATCAAAATTTCAGATCGATCGAATGTACCGTAATTAAATTAATGCATTTTTAGTTTATCTCAATACGAGGAATGTAATTCAATTTCACGGTTTGTTATTGGTTTTTTTTTCACGTGACATCTAAGTTCGCGCGTTGGAGCGATGTACCGGGACGCTTTTGTTTACATTTTACGTGTCACGCTGAGCTCGGTCCAGCGATCGGTGAACAGACTTTCCCCTCTCCCACCCCCACCCCCCGGGTTATAAAGAAAATGGCAGTTAAGACAGATTCAGTCTGTAAATGTTTGTCGTGTGTGAACATAATCAATACTGTTAGTTATGTTTCATATATAAGGGATTTATAGTCAAAAACTTTGTTTTTACGGGTTTGTTTTATTAAATCCCTTATATTAACTTCACCGCCGTCTCTCTCTCTGTCATTCTGTCGTGATATCTCTCTGTCTGTCTTGGGCGGGCGGAAAAACAAAAGTAAACAATGATCCACTTTCCGTGATCCGATCGAGCTGAAATTTGGCACACGGACCCGCCTCGCCTAACAATGCATCGTAATAAAATTTCAGATCGATCGAACGTACCGTAATTAAATTAATGCATTTTTAGTTTATCCTAATATAACGTATGTAATTCAAATTCACTGTTAGTTATTGTTTTTTTTTCCACGTGAGAGTTTGAGTTGAAGCGTTGACGCGACCCATCGAAGTACCGGCGTGCTTTTGTTTACATTTTACGTGTCACGCTGAGCTCGATCCAGCGATCGGTGACCAAACTTTTCCACTCTCCCACCCCCCACCCCCCCCTAGGGTCATGGAGGAAAGTTGAGTTAAGACAGATTCAGTCTGTATCTTATCTTATCTTATCTGTTTACAGACGCTCCTTCTATACAGAAGATAATTGCGTCCTACGCTTATCTATGGTTTGTGTTTAGTCCTGCATTTTTATTAGAGATTTAAATGTTGATAAAGTGTTGGTTTTCCTGGATTCTTCAGGCAACCCATTCCACGCCCGAATTCCGGACGGGAAGAAGGAAAACTTGTATGTGTTTGTTCTTGCATACGGAATAAGAAATGTGTTTTTATCCTTATGTCTATCTGAGGGTTGTATTAAGTTATCTTTGTGTTGTATTTCTAAATTAGAATTAGTTGCTTTATGTATGATTACTACTTTGCTCTTGGTTCTTCTATCCTCTAGTGTTTCAAGGTGTAAATGTTTGTCGCGTTTGAAAATAATCAATACTGTTAGTTATGTCTCATATATAAGGGATTTATAGTCAAAAACGTTGTTTTTACGGGTTTGTTTTATTTCTTATGTAAGCTTTATGAATATGATGTTATTCATCCAATCGCCCATAAAACTTTAGAAAGCTGTTAAGTACGTTACCACAAACATTTATGACATAAAAGTTTTTAAAATGCAAATTATTTAATGCTGGGTGCCAAAAAATGTCACTAGGTGAGTTATATAAAATTTGTTTTAAACAGTGGCTACTGGTTAAATGGTTAAATGGAAGGATCTTGATCAAACTTGGTAAATAAAAATTTGATGGCACATATTAAAATTATGAACGGTATTAAGCTTAAATATCCTTTCCTTTGAGGCCGGGGCCAAAAATCTTTGTTTTAGTAAAGTTTTAACACTTTATTCCCAATGTTATTTTTTTTTAAAATCTTTACAGATATTTCCACAAATCTCCATCGTGATCCAAGTTGTAATTTCCAAGCCTATGAACTTTACATATTAAACCGTTTTGGTCCTGAATCATTAATGCCATTTTACTCTAAATTTGATTTTACACAACCTTGACAAAATTAAATATTGACAAACAAATATAGACTCTACCAATCATGATCCAGATATAGACTCTACCAATCATGATCCAGATATAGACTCTACCAATCATGATCCAGATATAGACTCTACCAATCATGATCAAAATATATAGACTCTACCAATCATGATCCAGATATAGACTCTACCAATCATGATCCAGATATAGACTCTACCAATCATGATCCAGATATAGACTCTACCAATCATGATCCGGATATAGACTCTACCAATCATGATCCAGATATAGACTCTACCAATCATGATCCAGATATAGACTCTACCAATCATGATCCAGGTTTAAATCAAAAGGTCTTTTAAAATTTACATCTGGCACCGATTGGACCTGTGGTCCATTAAGTCGTTTTTTGTTTCCTTATATAAGCAGTATAAATATTATTTTAGTCACTGATAGCCAAGAAACTTTAGAAAGTTGTTGAATACACTCTAGCGAAGAGTTCTGCCTGTAATGTATGATTCTCGATCAAACTTGGTACATACGATTTTTCGGACACATACATGTATTTAGAAACTATAGGTCATTGAAACACTGATGCCCAATAGTTTAGCTGGTTTCATTTTGAAATTCTATTCTCGTAATGGTCTTAACAGTCGACAACGTTCGCCATATTAAACATTTGTTTGCCACATTTCTTCGCGAAATTTGTTAGGAGACTTTCCTGGGTCAAAAATAAAATAATAATAATAAATTTTGACAATTTATATATCGCTATACTCCAGTAAGAAAGTGGGCTCACAGCGCTTCATATAAAAATAATTACATATAAGTACCAATGGATTCAATGTGAAACATACATATCCAAACTACAACCTAAATGACATTATGGTACAAAAAAAGCTAAGTTTATAGTTTAAAAAATGTTTGGTTGTTGTTAAATTAATTTTGAAAGTAAAGTTTGAATATATCGATTTTATCCGTCAAAATAACGTGTGCAGATTTTGTGTAAATAAAACATAACTCTTGATTTAAGTCGTGTCGGCAAATACTTTAATAGAAATTGTGCCAATCCAATGATATTTCTAAATAGGATAGTTCGCGGCTTTGAAAGGCGACTTTTTTTTTATAAAAAAACAACAAATTAACTGGATGTTATTGACAACATCCTCATTATAAGGCAAGTCATTTACTTACTACAAAAAGGGTTAGTCATATTTAATTGAAAACATGTGTGCCGTTATACATAAATAATACTTCGCAGTTACGAAGGGTGGCTTAATGTTTCATTTAGAACAGAAAAAACTCACAAATAGTGTGGCTCTGAAGTTTAAAATCGCTGCTAATATATTTTTTAAAATATTTCTTGCTCAAGTAACGTAAGCTCTGATTGTAAATTAAATTGAAAGATAGGGTTCCAAGTGTGATCAAAGTCAATATATCAGACATCGTGAAATAGGAAAAACTTTAGTTTGAAAAACTGCACTAAACAAAAACAATTAGCTGATATTAAATTTCTTGGGAAAGATAATATAGCTTCACATCAAATTCAGTCTTCTTTAAGTAATCTTGGGGAAAATCCAAAATTCTATTTATATCAAACTAAGAGAAGTTTATCTTCTGTGCTCTAAAGATTTTTGACCACCAGAAGGCTCTTAGTTTAAATGCAAACATTTTTCGTCAAATCTCTGAACCGAGAAATCACGTCTGTATTCGCTTAACAACAACAACAACAAAATCGTTACCATTGCAGCTCTTTTCCCCGATGCCGCGCCTGCAGCTGAAGCTGGTGCAGCACTTGCAGCTTTCCCTAATGCATTAATAATAGCCTGCGTCAAAACCTCCGTCGCCTTTTCTCTCTTTTCTAGACCTGTCTGTAACATAGATTTGTTTTCAAACAGCAAAAAAACTTGTTTAGAATTTCGTAATTAAAGAAGTATGTAAAATAAAAGCCAGACTGTTATATCTATACCAATACAGGGAAAAGCCCTGACTCACTGACTGACTCGCTCACTTATCACTAATTCCCCAACTTCCCGTGTAGGTAGAAGCATAAAACTTAGGGAAATTCTTTAGCACACGCTCACGATCATAATTAGCACCCAAAAAATAATAACTTACTGCTCATTTGGGGCCAGGAGCCCTGCCAAAAGATAGTTCTTTTAATCCTCATATAAACTGTATACAAAATTAAACTTTTGCAACTTTTTAAATGGATGGATCTTGACCGAGGTTGGATACACAAAACCTTGGTGACCCAGATTAAAATACTATGGGGCATTACGTTATTCATCCAATCGCCATAAAACTTTAGAAACTTGTTGAGAAACATAACCACAAAAAAATTAACATAAAATTTTTAAAATTTTAATTATTTAGGGCTGGGTGCCAAAAATATCACTTTCTAACATGAGTTACATAAAATGTTTTTTAAACATTGGCTGCTGGTCAAATGGTCAAATGGAAGGATCTTCATCAAACTTGGTTCATAAAAATTTGATGGCCCATATTAATATTATAAAGATTATTTAACTCCTAATTTACATTCTTTTGATGCCGGGGCCAAAAATCTTTGTTTTAAGTAAAGTTTTAAAACTTTATTCCCAATATTTTTTTTAAATCTTTACAAATATTTGCACATATCTCAATCATGATCAAAATTGTAATTTTCAGGCCAATGAACTTTACATCTTATACCGTTTTGGCTCGTGGTCATTTTATTCCCAATTTGATTTTGCACAACCTTGACAAATATGAACATACAAATATACCAATGATGATCCAGATTAAAATCAAAAGGTCTTTTAAAATCTACAACTGGCACCGATTGGACCCGGGGTCCCCTAAGTCGTTTTTGTCCTTAGATAAGCAGTATAAATATTATTTTAGTGACTGATCACCAAGAAACGTTATAAAGTTGTTGAATACACTCCAGCGAAAAGTGCTGCCTACAATGTACGATTCTCGATAAAACTTTCAATTTTTAGTGTTGTTTTTGTGTTTTAAAATGTAAATTTTTATTAGCGACATGAATTTACAACTCAACATACAGCAGTGTGCCTTTGAGTAATCGAACCTAAATATTATACTTCAAATTTATTTTTGAATCGAATAACGTTTGACATTTGCTTCAACACCAACCATTTCAGCAAATCTTTCACCAAATAGCTCCTGGTCAGTGTTGATTTCTCTTTCCTCCAATTGGTCAGTTTTCTCACCATTCACCAGGACATTGAATAGGACGCAGGACAAGCCGAGAATTATCAGGTAGTTACTCGCCATCATCATTATGTTCAGATTATCTGTAATGTAACAAAATACATCATTTTTAAATCCTATATATTAACTCGTGGCGTCTGCTTGATTGATGCATTGATTGTTTGTTTGCCGAAAAAAACTTAAGATCTATTTTAACCCACGTTCCCGTGTGCTAGCGAGCTGAAATTTTGCAGACAGACTCGTGCCGTTTATAAAAATTATCTATCAAAATTTCAGATCCATCGAATGTATTGTATTTAAATTAATGAATTTTTAGATTATCTCTATGTATCTCAATGTAGCATGTTAATATTTGTGCAATAGTGTCGCGGTGCGTATTATATTGAACAACCGTTTAAATATATACATTTTGTGAGTACTGGCGTGACACATACAGTTTGTCAGTACTGGCGTGACACATACAGTTTGTCAGTACTGGCGTGACACATACAGTTTGTCAGTACTGGCGTGACATACAGTTTGTCAGTACCGGCGTGACAGTTTGTCAGTACCGGCGGGACATACAGTTTGAAATGAATGCGGAGGCTGTTTTGGCCAAACCTTTTTTTTTACAATGCGCATTTAATCTGCAGTTTAAAAAAATATGTTAATGTCTATTTTTCCCTTCAAAAAATTAATTTATTTAAATGAAGAACAGAGCAGCTTCACCGATCTTACAATAAAGCAAACTAGATACACCCCGCTGTAGCATACGCCGCAGACTTGCTCATGGATAGTGCAAAGAAAATGGGGGGGGGGAGAGAGAACGGACACAAACTACGGCACGAACAAATCAAAACAACGTGATTGAACGGCTGTGGGCACCGACACATTGTTGGTCTCGATACATTCGCAAAGCGGTTATCTACCTGCCACCACCCTTCACCACCCTAGCTTGCCAACCATAAACTGTGATTGGGTGACGCTAGCAAGTGTCAGCCATGTTCGCAAAAAAGGGGGAAATAACGGGCACACACATTTTTAAAAATTAAAAAAAATTAAGTTTTCGCTGGGGCTTGAACCCAGGACATTTCCGCATGTAAGTCGGACGTGATAACCACTACACTACGAATCACATGTTATTCTGTGACGGAACAACGCAAGTGAACGCAAGAACAATTGTTGGTCTCGAGACATGCCAACCATAAATTGATTGGTCGACCCCAGCGAGGGTCATTCGTCATGCTTGTTTAAACACTCGCTTTGGTGAATTAAATATATATATATATATATATATATATATATATATATATGTATATATATATATATATATATATATATATATATATATAGAGAGAGAGAGAGAGAGAGAGAGAGAGAGAGAGAGAGAGAGAGAGAGAGAGAGAGAGAGAGAGAGAGAGAGAGAGAGGAGAGAGAGAGAGAGAGAGAGAGAGAGAGAGAGAGAGAGAGAGATAATGACGTTGACTATACTGTCCCACTTACCTGAATTATTCACTGAGGCTGACTACAAGCACAAGCAATGTCCGTCGATGAAGAACTCAAGACATTTATACCAGGCAGGGTGTGACCAGGCATCAGCCAGGTGTTTCGAATGTTTCATTTTCACCTGGAGTTTTTGGCAGGGAGGTGGGTGTTGATGGGTACGTGTCCCTGGGGAGATAAAAACTTTTAGGTGGCAACGGTTATCATGACAGTTCAAGTTTCATCGGCGCATGGGCTACATTCGTGAGAAAAAAGAATAATCACTCTTACCTCATATTTCAACTTTCACAGTCAGTGGGAAGCAGCAATTGGTTCACTATAAATGGTAACGACTTGCTTTTCAAGGAAATATTTTAAAATATCAACGAATTTGTCGTTTTTTTTCCATAATGTTGATGTCCATTTTTATTTGTCCATAATTATATCGTCAATACATTTTGTCAATAAATATCATATATGTGGAATTGTGTTAGCAGCCATGGGCATAACTCTCTTAATATGTCTTCCCGGGAAACTCTCCCAGCAACTTTGCCCTCCCCAGGGGAACTAATAGCTAGAGGAACCTCGCCCCCCCCCGAACTTTCCCCTCTAAGGGGGCCGCCTGGGCACCCAGGAACACGCTCGAAAGTGCCTTCCACGTCAGTTGACCTCGCAAAGGAGGGGTGAGTTTTTACTACTACTACTCGCTACAGCCTCGGCGCCACATTAGCTCAGCAAACGGTTCTATTATTCAAGGACTTTTTCTAAGGCAGGGGGTGGGGATCATGAAAGTGACCGACCTAAAGGTGTCACTCTGTCGGAAGGTTTCCTCAGAGCTGACGTCCGTTAAGTTCTTCGCGGTACCTTTTGCTAATCCTTACTGGCGCTCCTGGCCCTTAACAGTACCTCTCACTGTTAGCTAGTGAGGGTAGGCGAAAAAGGTCGCTTCGGATTAACCGATTAATCATGTCAGTAAAATGTTGTATTTGTTATTATTACACATTTGTTCATATCTAGCTTGACATTAAGGTTTTGGTTCATATTTATCATGTCACTTAGTAGTGTTTTTTGTCCGAAATTATCATGTCGTTAGTTATCAAGTGTTTTGGTCCATAACTTTTTAGTGCAAACACTCCATTGCGTGACATCAAACGTGTTGCAGCAGTGAACAGACAGGTGGCGCAATCTCATGAATGTGCACCTCGTTAAAATTAACCTGCTGGTTTCAGTAGGCCCTTCCGTCCATTACCTGGTTACATGTTAGTCGATATCCACACTTGGAAGGTGTAACGATACGCATGGTCGTCAATGTCCTAGATAAGTGTGGGAGAGAGAGAAAGAGAGAGAGAGAGAGAGGGAGAGAGAGAGAGAAAGAGGGGGAGGGAGAGAAAGGGGCGTAAGCCATGTAAACATGCTATGTAATTTATATTTTTTTTAAATCCCTTATATTTATTAGCTTCACCGTCTTGTCTCTCTGTCGTGATCTCTCTCTCTCTCTCTCTCTCTCTCTCTCTCTCTCTCTCTCTCTCTCTCTCTCTCTCTCTCTCTCTGTCTCTCTCTCTCTCTCTCTCTCTCTCTCTGTCGTGGGTTCGCGTTCGTGCGAAAAAACAAAAGTAAAAAATGACCCATTTTTCGTGATGCTTTCGAGCTGAAATTTTGCACATAGACTTGTGCCACCTAACAATGTATTGTATTAAAATGTCAAATCGATCGAATTTACCGTAATTAAATTAATGCATTTTTAGTTTATCTCTATATAATTCAATGTAGCCGTCTGCTGTTGTTCACCTCCACGTGCTGGAGTTTAGTCCAGCTATTGATGACCACCCCCGCCCCGGGTTTTACAGCAAGGGGAGATCAGTCAGTTTCAGTCTGTAAATGTTTGTCGCGCGTTGCGTATTATATTGAACATATCAATACTTTAAGTTCTGTCTCATATATAAGGGATTTATAGTCAAAAACTTTGTTTTTACGGGTTGTTTAATTTTAACATTACAGTTCTGTGAGGAAGATTCTTATCTAAGACGCTTCGTCTATGCAGAGCATTATATCCCCTAAGCTTATCCTTGAAATATGTCTAGTCTTGCATTTTTATTAGAGTTTTAAATACACTGTGATGATTTTCCTGGTTTGTTTAGGCAAACCATTCAACGCCCGAGTTCTTTACGGGAAGAAGGAGAATTTGTGTGATTTTTCTTGCATGTGGAATAAGAAAAGTGTTGCTTCTCTATGTCTGTCTGAGGGTTGTATTACATTGTTGTGTTGTATTTCCACATTATAATTGAATGCCTTATTTATTGTTTGTTATTACTTCTTAGCTCTTTGCTCATCCTGCATCCAGTGTTTTTAGGTATAGTGAAATTAACTAACTTTGTTACTATTTTAAAATTTAAATATGTGTGGGTAATGACGAGTCGTCTATTTGACCGTGTTTTAAAATAGTAATGTTAAATATTACAAATAGTAAAATATTACTGCAGCCGTTATCCTGCCAAATGAACTCTAATGTCCTATTAATAATAATCTCATGTCATATTGAATACAATCTCATGTCCTGTTGAATACAGTTTCTTATCCTGTTATTTTACAGTTTCTTATTCTGTTATTTTACAGTTCCTTATCCTGTTATTTTACTTTTTTATAAGTCAAAAAAACATATAGAGTAATTTACCACCTCACGAACGCCATCCGCTAAAAATAGCACCATTTTTGGCTTTCATTACCCAGTTTCTAAACCGTTCGACACAGGGTAAAAACGAAAGTACCTACAAGTAGTATGACAACAAGGCTACTATAATGAGACAGCACTATTGTATTACTTCGCGGGGTTAGAGTGTTAAGTCCAATTTTATCTGACCCAGTTAGCTACCGCCTGCCGAACACTTTTTTGCTTAATTTACTTCAAAGCAGACACTTTTACCTCAAAGCAGACACATAAACAAAATCATCAAAGAATCAATTTTTAGTTAATGAAGTCAACAAATAACACTGGAGATGTCAATAATAATGTAATAAACGTTTATTAAAGAAATTAGATCCCGAATAACTTAGATCTATATATACAAAATAATACTATAGGTAGATCTATAATCTATAGTCTAGTCAGGGCAGCAAACAGTGCACACAAAAGTGCCTTGTTTCAAAGATGCACAATTTTGCGTGCACTGTGCACGCCACCAGCCATCACACACATCACATTGGACCCAAACCTCTGCCCCTCCCCCTTTTTTGCACCCATGACACATTCCTTCCAACAAGAGATCCTCTTCTTTATTTCAAGTATTGTCATCTACAGCCATGTCAAGCTCCATTGTTTGAACCAACTGTGAGTCCTCACTGCTGCTGTCAGATAGATCTATTACTGGATACTTCTTTACTTTCTTGGACTCCACAATTTTCATTTTTTAAATCTGCTCTTCTTCTCTCTTGCGTCTTTTTTCTTCCCTTTCTTGCTCTCTTGTCCTTTTTGTAGCCTCTTTTTGTGCATCCTTTATATTTTTGCTTTCTTCCCTCTCGATCTTTCTTTTCAGTTTATTTTTTTCTATTTCTTCCTTGCCTGCCATTTTCCCTTTAATGCTTCTCTAAACTCTTCTCCACTGACCAAGTTTGGCATGGTTGGAGCATTTTCTGTTTTCCTCTTGTTTTTATTCCTTCTAACAAAAGCAGGCAGCTTCAAAATGTCATCTACTGTAAAGTTAGCTTTGAGTACTTTTACTGTGCAGTTTTGGGGTTCTTCTAGACTGTACGTCTCTATTAGCCCCACAGCTAAGGCTTGAACTTGTTCTCTTCTTCCTCTTTGCTAAGGTTGTCTCCTGCAGTCGAACTTGTCATTGTCAGTTGACAATTTTTTTATTAAATTGGGAGCGACTCATTTCATCATATAACATGTTTGAATAGTCATGTAGTGCTTTAAGTTGTGCAGCAGACAAATTGAACTTTGGTGGTGATGATGCAGGTAATGATTCTGGTTGGGAATATTTGTAAATGATAGACTTATTATCATTCTCAAATGGGCTGTTTTCTTGTATAATTGGCTGGGTCTCTATGACTACTTGTGTTTCATTCGCAATTGGTTGTGTCTCAATGAGTGCCTGTGTGTAAGATTCGATTGGCTGTGTTTCAGTGGTTGCTGCTGTGTCGGATTCTATGTGTTGTGCCTCGATGATTGCTTAATTATCGTTGGTACTCAATCAATTTGTTGTCATTTATTATGTGCAGGTGGTTTAGCTTAATTTTCCTACATGAAAAAGTGTTCGCAACGAAGTAATCTCCTACAATAAAACAAATATACTTCAACGCGAACATGCCCTCAAAACGAACACTACTTTTTTTAAATAACACTAGAGGCCAAGAGCTAGACCCTTATTTAATTTAATTTTTCTGCAGAATAAAAGTGTTCGGTACGAAGTAAAATCCAACTTTAAACTTACTTCGTCGCGAACACCCCTTCGAAACGAACATTGCTATTAAATAGCATTGTAAAGTATAACAGCGTGGTTACTGGCCTATTTGTAAGTGATGATGCAATACCAAACACGGGTGTTTTCCAAAGCGAACAGGAAAAGTAGTCTTAACGCGGAAATCAACTCCGTTCTTCCTAGGGACGCTGACAGCATGCATGGCGCAATGATCAAAATGTTGACACACATTTACTCACAAAATAGTCCGTCCCGGCAAACGAAACGATAAAATGATATTGAAAACAGAACTACTTTCGACTTACCGGTGTTCGTTTTCGTGCTAGACGGAAAATAAAAATACAGAGAACGCTTTATGAAATAGTGTTCGCTACGACATAGCGTTCGCCAGGCGGTAACTTACTCTATAGCGTTATAAATAATTAAAATAGATTATTAAAACTATTTGAGAGAAAAATAGCTTATTGCTGTTTGTTTTTTTTATCTATGAAAAAAAATTAATACAATGACGTCATGTGAATGCGCAGTCGACGGAAGAGATTTGCATTTCTTTTGTTAGCAAAAGATTTTAAACAATTAAAGCACCTAAAAAGACAGAAGACTTCTACGAATTTTCCAGGAAGGTAAAAGTAAAGCAAGCGCCAAAACAAAGTGTTTTCATCTACTTATTTATTAGGTATTTATTTAACTACTTATTTATACATCAATATAAATGTTTTCTAGATTTTTAACTGAAAAGAGGACACTTTGAATATAAATTTTAGTTCAAACATGAATTTACGGAATGCAAGTTATGTTTTTAAAAGTATTAACATAATATGTAACTATTATTAAATAACTTGCACTTTCCAACTTCCTTAGTATTCGTAGTTCAAAATAACATAAATATCACTTATCTGGTTCTAAAACTAACCACTTTATCTTCCCCATAGTTCATCAACCTAACACTATCCTATACCTATTCCATATATAAGCTTTAAAACCTGCCAATGAAAATGATTGGTACGGCTAACCTAATAAAATAAACTAAGACATTTAAATACTTAAACAAAAAGACATTGACATGACACAATACAGGTATCTTGCTGCAAAATTTATAACTTCATTAACCCATAAAATCCATAAATCGTGTGTGGACTAACTGTGGCCCGTGGGCCATCTGCGGCTCTGCTACTTGGTTCAGTGCGGCCGACGATAGCCAGCATAAAATTCGAAATCATCAATAAATGTATGTCCCTCGAAATTATTATGATTTAAATTTTATTTTTGCGGATCTTTTGCGTGTCAAGATTCATTGATCCACGCCCTGAAAATGTGCCCGTTCGTGTACTAGATAAAAATACAACCTACTCTTTAAACTCCTTGATTTAATCCTTTATGTTCAAGCCCATATTTATAAAATATCGGTAAAAAAATTGTTCATTTTCCACAACATCGATTTTTTTTTCATGTATCCGTTAAATTTTAGCTGCAACTTTCATGGAAACACTGACAGACAAATAAAGGGATTGATGGATGCATGGATGGATGGATGGATGGATGGATAGATAGATGTAGGGATGGATGTAGGGATGGATGAGCGAATGGGTGGGTGGGTGGATGGCAGTAAGGAAGGAAGGAATGAATAATGCGTGAATGTATTAGTTCTAAAGGCAAAAAAACATGACCATGTTACTCCGCTACTTTACTCACTTCATTGGCTACCTTTACAAGCCCAAATTGATTACAAACTGGTCGTTCTCTGTCACAACTTCTTTTCTTACTCATGCCCTTCCTATCTTACTGAGCTTCTGTCGGTCTACTCACCAAATCGTCAGCTACGCTCTTCTGCAGACACGCGCATTCTCTGTGTTCCTAAGACACGAACTAAAACATTTGGCGAAAGATCATTCTCTTTTTGTGAAGCCAAACAATGGAATTCTCTACCATTACACATCCGGAGTATTTCATCTACCAAGTCCATCAAGACTGCACTTAAGACGCATCGTTTCAAAATTTATTTTCAAAATTAAAAAAAAACACCATTTCTTTTTAATGATTAACGTTGCTTATGTGTATTGTACTGTTATTTATGTGGTTATAATGAAAATAATGTATATTTAAATTAGTATATGTATGTTATTAACTCCATGTGAAGCGCTGTGAGCCTGGCTCCTTGCTGGGAAACGGCGCTAAAAAAATTACCAATTTATTATTATTATTATAAGCAAATTGCCATGTTTATTTTTTTATATTTTCAGACTGGCAGTGTGCTCAAACGTCGGAACATGAAACACCCGGGTTTAGTTTTTCTTGTTATTGCGATGACTAAAAGTCCAGATGGCAAGTAAAATAGCCAGATAATTTTTTTTAAACATGAATATATTCCATACCAGTATTCTATGTTAGATTAACCAATCCCTTCGATGTAATCCATAGCTTTATTCGTTGTCAGATTTGAATGTAGGGTCTGGTAGAATTTGCTGTATTTGATATTATTCTTGTCACAGTAACAACAATAGGGTGGGTGAATGGTAGGAAAAATATAAACATCTTCCGTCCACAAAGTTTACTTAGAAAATAAAGTGTGCAACTTTAATTTTTGTAAGAAAATGTCTTAAATCCTATATAATAATCCTATATAATAAAAGGCAATGTTCTGTCGGTCAGCGATAGCGATTAGTCCCTCAAACTCCTACAGACTCCTACAGCCAATCACTGGCCGAGAAAAAAAATTTCCAAGAGTTTATTTTGAGCGGTGCGCGTTGGGATTTGCATTCAAAAACTACAGTGGTGTGGGGGGGTAGGGTCTCTGGACAGACGGGGATGGGTAATGTTGTGATGTCCTACCATGAACTTCACAGGTCACCCTACTCTTTTCCCGTCCTTGGACGGGCTTTGTTGCTAGTTGTTAAATAATGTTCTATGTGTTTATTTATTTTATGGACTATATCATTTATACACACGTCAGAAACTACAACTCTACGGTGTTTAGGAGCAAATTCAAAGTCAGGATACTTTTTATTAATCATATCATTTTTCATATCATTAGAAATGTTACTTTTTATAATAAATAGGTTTATGTTTACAAATATATATGACAGCGAGAGAGAGAGAGACAGAGACAGAAAGAGCGAGAAAAAGAGAGAAAGAGAGAGTATGTGTTAGAGGGAGAGAAAAAGAGAGAGAGGAAGAGATGGAGCGAAAGAGAGAAAGAGAGAAAGAATGTGAGAGAGAGAGAGAGAACGCGAGAGAAGAGAGAGAGAAAGAGAGAGGAACGGAGTTATTAAAAGACACACTTACACCAAAAGACGTTAAATTTATTACTAACAGAAAGGCGTAAATATTTTTAATGAATTTATATTCACCTTTTCTCTAACAGTGCATTTAAATATGCCTGTACCGGATTCAAATTTTTTAATCCGGTCGGAGCCGGATTTGGTCGGATTTAGGAAGCGAAATCCGGATTCCGGATTTTTCGGAGCCGAAATCCAGTACATCCCTAAATTTAAAACATACGGAAATTTAACTTTTATTTAGTTGGATACACTATATTAAAATCTATTCATTTTAAAGGGAAACAATGTTGTTGACAAATGTTAAAATCGTGTCGTTGCCTCGAAGAAGTAGAACAAAAATCATGTCAATATGACTTAAGTGAAATATGGTTCTATCTTTTGGTGTTTATAAAATTTGCTAATAATAATGGAACAATTTCAGTCAAATAAAAATACACATCTAATTAATTTATGTAAAAAGCTGTAGATATTTTTATGGCTATATAAGTCTTTACATTTTCTTACAATGTTTAGAATAAAAAGAAATTAAAAGAAACAAAGAGAGCATCATATATTTGGTAACCCGTGAAATATCTAGAGGATTTTTGAGCCTCAATTAATTGTGCTCAATAGGCGCTGAAAATGTACAAATTTTAAGTGAACAGTTTATTAAATATCACATGAATCGTATTAATAAACTGAAGTCCACCAGTTAGTTAATGATACAATGATATCACGTCATTCGATCAACATCCTTTTTTCCATTCAGCAAATCAGTGGTCTTAAACATTGTGTGGTCCTTAATATTAAAGAAAATTTCTCATTTCCTTTATACTATACTCTCCGTAATAATTTGTTTGAGTTTTACTTCTTCATATTATCCTTTAAAAAAAATATTTCAGAAACAGATTGTGTAAAAATTTTGTTCGATGGATTCGAACCCACATGCACCAAGTGCAGGTACTGCCTGAGAGATTTCAACATCACCTTCAGATTAGTCCTTGACCCCGGAGAGACCTTCAGCCAGCTGCCCCCACACTTCATTGCTCAAATCAAGTGTCCTTACTACCCGGGCCCGGAGCGGTTAGCTACACACAGGGGCACTGGTAATTGGCAGACGGTCAGTTCATATGTATGATCATATATATTATATATGCTTACATATTTGAGAGCGTTGCTGAAATAGAGAGATATGGGGGAAGAGAGAGAGAATTAGAGAAAGAGAAAATTAAAAAGAGAGAAGGATAAAGAATTAGAGAGAGAGAGGGAGAATGAGACATTAGAGAAAGAAAGAAGGGGTGAGAATTAGAGAGAGAATTAGAGACAGAGAGAAATAGAGAATTAGAGAGAGAGTGAGAGAATTCGAAAGAAAATTAGAAAGAGAGAATTAGCGAGAGAGAATTAGAGCGAGAGAGATAATTAGAGAGAGAGAATTAGAGAGAGAATTAGAGAGAGAATTAGAAAGAGAGAGAATTATAGAGAGTATTATAAAGAGAGAATAAGAGAGACAAAATTAGAGAGAGATAGAGAAAGAGAGAGATTAAAATAGAGAGAAAGAAAGAGATAGAATTATAGAGAGAGAATTAGAGAGAGGATTATATATAGATAGAGAGTTAGAGAAAAAGCTAACAACACAATCTACGTCTTCGACAAACCACGCGTTTAGTTCCAAAAAAGGTGTTTGTTTTTTTAATTGGTAAACACTTATTTATATATAATGTGTGTGAGTAAGTCTAGTCCCTTTTCTTACCTTGATGGTCTATAGGGGCAAGTGAAGTAGGGTTTACAGGGGGGGGGGTTAGGGTTTTTTTTTGTGGCTAGCACAATGCCCAGCCGCCTTTACTTTCCCACACTGATGGCAGGGGTTATCGACGTAACGTCCCCGGTCAAAAAGATCTCGGTCAAAACGACACTGTACTATTAGATGGATTAATGGTCAAAAATACAATCAAATATTATATTAGTATTTCTACTCACCGATTCAGTGCCAGGTTTAGTTCACAAGATACAATAATAATGACATCACAAGAAACAATTTTTTATAACCTTTACTATGTATGGCACCAAGTCACAATTGTTTGTTGAGAAGAAATAATATAATAACATCACAAGAAATAATTTTAAAATTTGACGACTTTCTTTAAGGGTGAAAAAGTTGACGAAAGTGCAAAAAAATGTAAATCTTGTATTTAAAATGTGAACAATTTTCCCGGGGCCGTTTAGACCGGGGCTATTTATACCAGGGCCGATTTGTCTAGGGCTGTCTTTGCCGGGGCCGTTTTCACAGGTGCTGTTTTGTCTGGTGCCGTTTTGACTGGTCACGGGTCAGGGTCGAAGCTGGGTGAACTCGGGGACCTTGTCAGCACCGAGACTCGAACCCGATACTCTCTGTAGAGACAGTCAAGCGTGCTACTGCTCGACCAGCGCATCCCCTAAATACAAAAAGAACCAGCGCCCAACGTGGGGCTCGAACCCACGACCCTGAGATTAAGAGTCTCATGCTCTACCGACTGAGCTAGCCGGGCGATTGTGTTCACTTTCGTGTGTGTATATATTTTTTTTATGCCCACTAATATGTGTGTGTGCAATTTTACAAATAGAAACGAAAATATTGTTATGTGTGTAAATATGTTTCTACTTTCACTGATCTGTTATAAACATTTATCTCTGTCACCTTCTCCCAGCGCCTTTCACCTTCCTACCTTTAAGGACCTTGACCCTGCCAAGCTGTGGTCTACTTGTCAGCACTGCCGCTCTTCCTTGAAAACTTCTCTACTTCCCTTGATAAGATTCCTCGTGTTTTCCTCTCCGCTGCCCCTCTCCCATATTTTCCGTCCGACCAGGAATAGACCCCAGCCATGTATGACACCTGACTACTGCAGCAGGCTTCGTAAACCTTACTGCGGCAAGGGCTGGGTCTCATCCGTTTTTGTCTTCTTCTTTGTTTGTTCTTTTTTCCAGGAATTATTTAGTTTTATTAATGTTTTTATGTTTTAGGTTTTTTTTATTTTGTTGGTGGTGGTGTGGTTTTTTTTTGTTTTTTGTTTTGTTGGTTTGAAAAATTTGAGAAAATATCTATGTTCCGTTTATTCTACATTATTTAATTTATTTTTGTTTTAAATTTGAACTGTTGTTATGTTTTTATTGATTACATTTTCCGGTTGTTGTTTTTGTTTTGTTTTTTATTCATGGTGTTTGTTTTGTTGTTTATGTTGTTTAACATTGTATTTTTTCGTCTTTCTGTTATTGATGTTTTCCAGAGAAGAAGTTTACATTTGACTGACTGTGATACCAGAAGATGGAGTGAGGCTATTACCTGTCTGCCACTGGATCGAAGACTATACCGCATATCGATATACTCGCCACCGTTCTACTTTTTCCGGAACTGTTCGATCCGGGCGTTTTTGGGAGAAACCCGACGTCTTGGCGGGGATCACGTGGTCACAAACGATCACGGGCTGAAAGGTCTCAGTGATGAGGTCAACTACGCAACATATAATGGTAAGACATGAACATGCCTTTGAACTGAAAATGTCAGTATCGACATATAGTGGTAAGAAAAGACAAGGTCTTTGAACAGAAAAAGTCAGCTATCGACATATAATGGTAAGATAAGACAAGGTATTTGAAGAGAAAATTCAGCTATCGACATATAATGTTAAGATAAAACCAGGTCTTTGAACAGAAAAAGTCAGCTATAATGGTAAGAAAAGACCAGGTCTTTGAACAGAAAATTTCAGCTATCGACATATAATGGTAAGATAAGACCAGGTCTTTGAACATAAAATAGTAGCTATCGACTATATAATGGTAAGAAAAGACCAGGTCTTTGAACAGAAAATTTCAGCTATCGACATATAATGGTAAGATAAGACCAGGTCTTTGAACATAAAATAGTAGCTATCGACTATATAATGGTAAGAAAAGACCAGGTCTTTGAACAGAAAAATTCAGCTATCGACATATAATGGTAAGATAAGACCATGTTTATTAACATATTACTGAGGCTTTGATAGCCAGCGTACATTGGTGTTTTAAACCATAATGTCACTGCCTCTGTGAGTGTTGAAGGCACCTGTCCCAAAGAGAACGTATTTGGCAGTGCAGTGACCACTAATCTTTACTCCATGCACCATGTCAGTAATCTTAGATCTTGTTACGACTCTGTTGCCAAAGTTTGTTCTTTACTTTTCCAATTCCAAGTAATAACTCTAACAAAGTTGCAAAAGTCGGAAACAATTTAATCTTCCTTACGCCCACTCGGGCTGCTTCTTTTCATGTAGGTTACACGCTCTGTCATTCCGTCTCTCTCCCCCCCCCAGTGGCGTAGCTAGAACTTTTGCCGCCCGGGGCGGTCTCCAATTTGCCGCCCTATTTTAGGGGCCGTCCATAAATGACGTCACGCACCTGGGGGGGGGAGGGAGTCACATACGTTTGTGACGAGGGGGTGTGTTTAAGAAATGTGACGTCTCGTCAAATCGCGCAACTTTAAATAAATTTCCACTTAAATATTTGATTACTGACATTTTATTTAATGACGTTTATGTAAAACGCGTGTTACGATATTAGGGTGCAGTGTTACACTAAAAACATACTTAAATGGCAAAAATTTAATTTGAAACATGCTCATTTTCAAACAGAAAATACGGCGTTTATTGGGGGTGGGGGGGTCAAAGTTTTTGTGACGACGCGTGACGAAAAAAAAAGGGGGGGGGGTAAAATCAGCCAAAATAGCGTGCTTCATTTATGGATGGCCACTTAGTCGATTATATTATGGTTTTTAATAAACATGAATAAATTATTGTAATTGAAACGAAGTAAAGGCGGGGAACATGTTTACCATTGCATGTCATATTTATGTAAGCAGTAATAAAAGAGGGCGCATAAAATTATATACCTATAAATAAACATTTATAAAAATACAATATACTTTTTTTAAAGGCCACAAGAAAGTTACTGAGGTCGCAGGTCCCCCCCCCCACCCATGAGACAAAAACATATTTCAAATTTACACACAAAAAAAAACATTACCAATAACTATTCTTTTATTTTCAATTTATAAATAAATAATTTTTTCTTTACAAACAAAGAAATTGCATACATTAGCAGTGGCGTAACAACGGCTTGGCATTGGGGCAGTTGCCAAGGGCGCCGGCCTGCACCAGTTCAAAAGGGAGCCGCAAAATCTCTAATATTTACATTTTTATTTAAATAAAAGGCACCAAAACATAAATTAGCCAAGGGCGTCAAAAACCCAGTTAGCCTCTGTACATTAGTATGTAAACATATTTATACATTTATTTTCCTAACTTTCATAATAGAAAAATCGTGTATTATGCTATCAAAATTAAAATTATTTGTAATATCATGTTCTATGGACAGTATTGCAAGATTTTGTTGTCTTTAATCGCTCATTGTGGAACGAAGATAATTTTTTTTATCAACTTCAGTTTGGAGAAGCTCCTTTCACAACTAGCGACACTGATAGCAATAGTTGGAAAAATTCATAGCAAAATTACAATGTTGGGTACAGAATTTTCCAATCTATACTGTTGAATAAATTTTGATAGATCAAGGGTGCCTTTTACCCCCGTTCTAACATAATGCCTCTTCTTGTAGTGTAAGTACAACCATAAAAACCTGGATCCTTTTTCTTTCCATATTGAACTGTCAATGTCAATAAAGTAATTTATTTGATCTTCAAATGTTTCATTTAGTAGGTTACATGGTATTATATACGAATATTTTCTTGCAAGGACATGCAACTCATCAAAGCGTTATTTTATTTCTTTTATAATTCCATCCATGGATAAAAACATTTCTCGTTGTACTTCTTGTTCTAAAGATAGAACCACGTCTTCTGAATTTTCCCTACTCATATTTTTTCTCCTTCTAACTAGGCGTTCAGTTGATATCTCCATCTCTTCACAAATTGTTTGGCTGATATAACAGCATTTTGTATTAGCACATCTCTTTGTTCCATGCAATGGCTTTGCATTAATTTTTAAAAAATGACGGGTTCCCATAAATTGAGATAACATAGAAGAGAAAAAGATTGCATTGAATTGAGTAAAATTCCAGCATCTGATCTCGTTTTCCTAGTTACTTCTTCAGATGTCAATTTTTCCAAGACGCTTGAAAGTTTAAAGTATGTCTTTTTCGAAATTATTATGCCTATTGTGGTGTTTATTAACAGAGAAATTTGAATATTTACATATTCTTGTCATAAATCTTAATAATTTTCCAAAAAATAGACGAATTCAAATTATTTACACATTACTATTACTATTACTTACATTGGATAGGCTTACCATGCTTGCTTAATAAATAACTGTATTTTAATGAAAAACACAAATTATTTGTGCTACTTTAATGCAATAAAAACAAAATAAATTTAATTTTTAATAATTTACCTTACAATAATTTACTGAAAACTGAAACTGTAATATAAATGACTACTTGCAAGTTAAACTCAATATTTGAACCACCATGCCTTGTAGGTAGGTGCTTGTTTGCGCATCATTCTGAGAATGTTTGAAATTCTACGTAAAAACTGTCGTGGCGACATAAATAGCACACATTTTTCGGCCCAGCGTTGATTTGTTTTTTTATTTTTTTTTATTTATATTTTTTTTGGTTAGTTTTCTTATAAAAGCGTCATCTGTGACTAATACCGCTTAGTTTTCCAAACAAATAGATACGTTTTTTGAGCAATTTAAAATTTTTGAACAGTTTTGCGTTAGTTATAATATCAACTATATAATCAAACAAATGTTGTGCGAATCCGTTTATTAAGACTCGAAATTACAAATATTTTTGTTTCACCTTGGTTTTCCCCCTTCAAAAGAACAAGGGGCGGTTGTCGGACATGGTTGTACTTTTCAAATGCCAACAAATGCCGCCCCTAAATGAGTGCCGCCTGGGGCGGACCGCCCCCACCACCCCCCCTAGCTACGCCACTGCCCCACTCTCCCCTCACTGATAAAAGCAAGCTTACACTACGTAACGCAAGCCTGGTGCTTATCAGTAAATACTCGTTAACAATCAAAACAAACAAAGTTGAAATAGAGATCAGAAAGAACAACCCAGAATCCTTTATGGAGTTTATTAAATTTCAAACTATGTAAAGAAAATATAGCGCGAGTTTAACGAACATCGTGTTGAAACTACATGTACACGATTACATGTAAATGCTATAGGGTTAGTCATTTCTAAGACCGGAAAACGTCACAGCTCAATGAGTAATGTTCTATGTTTAGATTACATTTTAGCGGAACAATGTTTTACAGCATAAATAAAGTCGAATCACTATGTTCTCAAAATTGTTAGCATAGTAAAATTACAAAACTGTTTTTCCTTTTTCAAATCCAATAAGCTGTCTTGAGTTATCGAAGAATTGACAAATATCTGATAAGATACTTCCTTCTCGATATAGCTACATTTACATATTGATTCGTATCTTTAATTAAATTTTTATCAAACTCGTCCATTAAAAGGCCCGTATATTTGAATTAATAGATTTCCGCCATATTGTGACAAGGCCTAATTTAGCTGGTAGGAGTCGAAGGCCTGCATATATATGATCAAACAATTGCTTTACCGAACAGATACCCTGCTGTATGACTCAACGTGGGACTACCAGTGTCTGGAGCTGGATAACCTCAGGCTGCCTGAGAAAAGTAGGACGGAAGACCTGCAGCACTCAGGAGGTAATGTGCAGTGTATGCGTTTACAGGTGTCATATAAAAAAGCGTATGGCCTTGGCAAGTAAAAATTTTATGTAGAATGATAAACATTTTGGTTGGAGCATATCAAACTAACAGTTCAATTACTGAATAACTGTACACAGTAAATGACTATCATTCTGTTTAGCACATAATTGTACAATGAGTGGCTAAAAGCCTAAATGTAAAATGACTGACCAACTGTACGGAGACTAACTGCACACGATAACTGATTAATTGTACTTTAAATGACTAACTGCTCAGTAAATAAGTTTAATGTAATGAGTAACGCCTGACTTAATGTTCAGACACTGACTAACTGCACAGCTTTTCGTCAAATTAAAATGAATGATATATATGTTTAAAAACGCCGTCATATTTATTTTTAAATGTGCTAAAGGTGCATTTTTTGTCGTTTTTAGGTGTCCTTCTTTGTTGTATTGGAGCTGCCGTAGGCACGGCTTGGAGGTAGCAATAGAAGATGATGTAAACACGACTAGAAGTTATCAAAGGGAGATGCTGTACCAATGACTTTAAATGCTAACAAGTAACCAGTGAACTCGCTGCTGCCTTGTCTCTACTCTCTGTTAAAGATGTAGAAAGTTGTCTTAGTCTTAACACAGCTTTACGTCTATGTGAGAGATTAGAAAGACAGCAGATGTAGCCATTACTTGACTCTCTATCTGGCAGGTAGCTAAGACAGTAGCTGTTGCCCGCGGTGCCCTCTCTATACCTAGGAGGTAGCAACAACAGTTGGCGTGGTGGCTAATGCATTCTTCGTCTAGAAATAACAAATGGGATGATTATAGCGCACAACAATGTGGACAGTGACAATAAGCTTGGAAAAGTGATGATATAAATCCAATCAAAATTTTATGGTTCATTTTTTTTTAACTTATAAGAACGGTAAAATTTGAGAGGAAAGTATATATGACCTCATAGGCATATGTTTGCCCAAGGACTAGAAAAATGAAGTGTGTATTGTACATTTATAATCTGTAGAGATATGTTTATATGAATTATGAATATGTAATATACATACATATAATATAAATCCATATATCTTATGTCGTCTTGATTATGAAAATAGAAAAGCAAATCCGTAATTGGGGCAGTGTTAAAAGCATCAGTAATAGTAAGGACAGTCTTGAACACATCATTGATAATTAAGTACATTAGGGTTCCGTTGTGAGCAAACAAATGACGGTGATTTATCATTATATCTGTACGACACGATTTTCCCTAACGAATATTTAAAGTGCACGTAAGGGCTCAATTATCCAGCTCAAGAAAATATAACGCCATTGAGTCGGGGTGTGGAAAAGAATCATGTTCAAATTTTTACACATATTATGTAAATATACGGTATGGAAGAATACTTAACCAGTACTAGCAAGTGTCCGACAGCAAAGGTCCGACAGCTAGTGTCCGACATCAAGTGTCTGACAGCAAAGGACCTCTGCCAGTGACCTGCAGCAGTGACCTGAAGCTCTAACACATTATATAATTAATGTTGTATGGTGATATGTATATTATTATGTGATGATACATATAATTTTTATAATGAAAACTCGTATTTAAATTCACCGCCTCTGCCAAGGTACTACAAATCTGGTTTGAAATTCTCTCCCATCGTGTAGATAGATCAGTGCTTCTCAAAGTGGTGGTCAGCGGACCATCAGCTGCGGTCCGCAGAAATTATCAAGAAAGAAAAGAAAAATATAATTGTAATCTTCCAATTTGCAGCCATTAATCATTAATACCAACCCTAAAAATATGTCATTTTTTCAACAATAAGCACAAACAATAAAAAAAAATTATTTTAATAAAATTAATTTCAATAATTATTAATTAATGTTTGTTGTATTTATTTATTTATTTATTTTTTAATTGAGTACAAATTGAAATAGATACCAGTTTTCAACTGGCCCATATTACATTAAAAATAGATCTTTAAGATTTTTTACACCAGCTTCGGGATTTGCCGTCTGCTGATGTGAATAAACAAAATATCCGACTCAAAACAAAAAAATATATTTTAATGAACAGATTAATACTTTCAATAAAATTTTAGTCAATTTTAATGAACGCTATAAATATTTAGTTTCTCTTTTTTAATAAAAAAAAATATATTTTACAGGAATAAAAGTTTGTAGAGCACAATAGTATGTTTTTGTTAGTTCCTGTGTGAAACTAGGTTGCATTTTATAGCCATCATGACCGCGAAAATCATGCGGCGTTTTGAACGAGTACTGTCACATCTGATTAACATAATTTTGTGACGCAAGGTCACGTGTACAAGAGACGCGGGAAGAAAGGAGCATTTCTATTGGTTGAAAGTGTTGGGCGAACAGTGGTGTGTAGACTTCCGTCGAGGAAGGTTGTGTGATGAATGAATCAAGATTTCCACGTTATATTACCTCAAATTATATCTGTGTGTATATATATATATATTAAAGTTGTTTTGGATAAACGAATTCTTCAGTCAATTATTGTACACAAGATTAATTATTGTGAGAACGCCTACATAAAAGAGTATACAAAGTCATCGTTACAAGTACCCACACAGCTTTTTTCAACAATATTGACAGCCCTAGAATGATTAGGGGTGTACCGGATTTCGGTTCCAGAAAATCTGGATTCCTGCCAATTTTACAAATCTGACCCGGCTCCGGCCAGATTTCACTTAATAAATCTGGCCGAATCCGGCTACGGTCGGTTTTTAATTTTTTTTATCCGGTACACCCCTACGATATTAAATAGATTGCAGACTACACTAAATACATATTTGAAACATGCTTGTTTTCAATTATAAAATACAGCTCCAGGGTGGGGGTGAAAGCTTTGTGACGTAATATTGGAAGGGGGGTCTAAGTTTTCGTGACGAAGTGTGACGAGGGGGAATCGGGGTCAAAAATCGTCCAAAATCGCGTGACGTCATTTATGGACGGCCCCTATGTGAAAAGAGAGGTCCAATGGATATGTTTAAAAAGAGAAGAAACGTGTAAGCTGAGCATCAAACAAATTCTGACTTCTTCACAATTAGATGATGGGAACGTAATCGAAACCAAAGCTCGATTAGCGAAATGAATTCGTTTTAGACTCACTTGAAAATATCACTCTTCGTATATTCAATTCGGTTTTGTAAGTGTGGATGATGTCGTATCCCAAAGCCTATCGGTGTTAGTTGCAGCGATGTTCTATCGAATGTTCTTAATATATTGTAATATACAGTGGATACGAATTTAAATGAACAATAAGCAATTAATGCTTAAGATTCTTTTTTTTAATTGTTGGATGACATAAGTTGTATTCAAATATACAAAAATAGTACAATTATTATATTTTCAGCTATATGGGTGTACAAATAGGCACTATATTTTGTCAGTGAGAAAGAACACTATCTCAAAATAAATTTCTATTGTCAACATCTGATGTGGATTAGAACTTATTTGCCCGTAATCGATGCACCACAAAGCACCGGTACAAATATATTTTATCAATTGCGTTGTGCTTGAGAAAATTTACGTGACAAGAAAATAATTTTTACTTCATTTTAACTCTTTTGAAATTTAATTTAGAATACTGAGAAACATATTATTATTAACTTGTGTCGCTTAAAAAATTATTTTTTGTAAGTTAAACTTACGTTTACAAAAAATGTAATTCAAATAAAAAATAAACTTTAAATATTGCATTTATTTATATTAGAGAAGCTATGAAATTAATACATTAAGGTTATCTATATGTATCTTTAACAATTTCAACGTGGTATCCATGTTCTTATTTAGTTATGTAAGTAAGTGGAACTCCACTTGACTTCGATCCCTATATTTAGGGATAAAATGACAATGATATAGAGTAATTTTCGTACCTATCGGTTAAAACTAAACATTTTAATGCTATTTTTGGATTTCTAATGTTAAATAACATTGGTTACTTGAACGTAGAAAAAAAATCAACATAATTAAATTGACTTTGTTATACTCATAATCAGGGTGACAATCATTGACTATTAATATCATTTTGTTTTTAATTATTTATCAAAATGAGGCCCAACATTTGACACATTTTACTCTCAAGCAACATTTTGATTACCACGTTTTTTTAACTCACTTTCGTGCCTGTTTGTCTGTCCACAATTGTTCAAATCTGCCAACGTAAATTTAAACCCCTTCTGATAGTCCTAGATATCTCAAAATTTTACCACAGATAGATCTTGGATGACAATGTTTTGTATCAAAATTTCAGATCGTATCGAGTGTACCGTTATTAAATTTTAGAGAACAATTCATAGTTCCTGCCCTTTACGACGATGACCATAGGTGAAGTAAAGTAGTTACCGCCCACGACCATCAAGACCAGTGAAGACAAGTGAAAGACAAGTGATTATTATTTTCAAAATTGACATGTTGCATATAACTAACCGAATTCATGCAAAATGTTTTAGGCAATGTTGTAGGCCATGTGGAGGCTCATATCGCTACCACGTCTGTACATGGAAAATAGTGCACCGGTCCATGGTGCAATGGAAAACCTCCTGCCTAGCCCTACAACAAAAAGTTTGAGAAGCACTGGTGTAGATCACATTTTGTTCTTTTCTTTAAGAATCAAAATACACAGACTCGGAATGGCCGGCTATAGTCTTCAGATACCCGGATCCAGAAAATGGACGCCCCAAAATAAAAACGTGTCCTAAATTAATACTTTTTTTTTCTCGCATATATAAATAAGTATTTTCATTTCATCTAATGCCTGAATAAACACCTAAATAAGTAACTGAAATTATGAGCTCATTTTATTTTATTTTAGTTTGATTCAATTTTTAAAATCTTTAAATCAAAATATAGATGACGTTTAAAAACCCAAGTAAATTACAGTGAAATGAAATAGTCAACAAGTTATATACATTATTGTTGTAATTGTGGTGTTTACCGTTCTTGTCTTTAAGAATATTACCTTTTCATCGAGGTTTCGCGTGCTTGTGTAACAAATTATTCTTCAAACAAGTGAGTACACCTATCTCCTATTTAACTTACAAACCCCTTGTGTGCATTGAATGTTTCATCACTAACGTAAAGACTATTTACAAAGAACACACATCGGTCTAAAGAGACACGTTTTAAAAGTATTTAAGATTTGGTTATAATGTGTGTAAACTAGCCTTATGCATACAGTCATACAGACCATACAATCTAAATACATTACTCTAAGAGTAAAACGTCGTTCGAACAACATGTCAAATGTCAAAGTGTCTAGTAGAATACCGATAGGATAACTTATACCTGCGATAATGGAATGATTTTTTAATAACACAAACGAATTTTTCAGTGAAATAGTTTCTGAAAATCTGTGGTAATTTAGATATTGATGTAATAAACCTTCAGTGAAATAGTTGTGGGTTTTAAAAAAAATAATAATAATAATAATTCAGAGGCGTAAAAAAATATTGAGCTGTGACATACATGGTAGTTGGGTGAACACGAATTTTGATTCTCATATTAAAGTGAGATGGTTGAATGCATATTTCCTGCGTCATATAAGTTAGTATATTGGAAGATCTCGGGTGAACAGCGTTAATGTAATTATTTCCTTTTAAAATCTTTGGTTTTTATGCTTACATAAACTTAACGAGTGTTATTATATTTCTTAGAATTTACTATTTAAATCATCTTTCATACGTCCATATGTCATAATTCAAATAAGAAAATTCTATTTCTGTAGAAATTGATGATGCTAGGTGTGAGACTAAGTAGGAATCAGTGGTGCCTGGAAGGGAGATTGGAAATAAGAAATTGCCGTTAATAGGTAAGGCGACTTTGTGCGACCTCACCGAGCTATGCGTATCAAAGTGCGTTGTAGATATATTATCGAACCATCATGAATGCCATTATGATGATTAATCAAAAGTGCGAAACTGGAATTTTGCATATTATTTTTAATGCTATAGGCCTGGTCATAATATGGCGGAGAGCTATTAATAGAAATATTGGGGCTATATTTATCTTTTTTAAGGACAGATTTCATAAAAATTTAATAAAAGATACGAGTCAATATGTAAATGTAGGTATATTGAGAAGGTTGTATTTTGTCAGCTATTTGTTAATTCTTCGTTAATTTAAGACAGCAAAATGGACTTGAAAAAGGAAAAAAGTTTCGTAATTTTACTATGCTAACAATTTTGAGAACATAGTGATTCGACTGTAGATTCTATTTATGCTTCAAAACATTGTTCCGCTAAAATGTAATCTAAAAATAGAGAATTACTCGTTGAGCTATGTCGTTTTTCGGCTTTAGAAATGACCGACCCTATTGGTTGAATTTGCATTTACTTTTACGTTGTATTTTCATAACGGCAACACAGCTTTACTTCCTGTAACCATCTTGCAGGACTATGACTTCCCTGCCACCCCAGGAATCATGCAACAACCTCCCAGACCTAGAAGTCACCTCACTAACATGGGGAGACGACCCCGTAACATACGAACCGTGGGTGGTAGGAGTAATCTCGTCGGCCCGTGTGCTGCTGGCGGTCCTCGGGCTTCTCGGCAACGCCGTCACGATCAGGACATTTATCCGCATTGGGATCAGCGACCCCGTGAATTTGACCTTGGCCTGGCTGGCCGCGTCCGATATCTGCTTCCTGGTATCCGGTGTAGCAGGCTCCGTGGCCTTGACCTTTAATGCCGCAGAGATGATAGATCGTGGTCTATTGTTTCCCGTGGACCCGAGGGCCGTCTATGTGGTTGTCGCCAACATCGGAAGTGCTTCTTACACCAACACAGTGATGATCACGACATTCGTCACAGTTGCCCGCTGTCTGGTCGTAGCCGAACCTTTGAGATTCAGGAATGTACTCTCCTGGAAAACGTCAGCCATCCTCATGGCCGCAATGACGTGCCTGTCTGTGACGACGATGATCTTACTGTTGGTCTATGTGAGGGTGCTGCCTCAATACGACCCCGGCGTCGGCTCTGTCAGGCCAACTATTTGGTTCTCTCCTCAGCGGAAGACTGTCAAAGACGTTATATTTGGTCTGCGTGACGCTTTGTTACCCTTTGCGTCTCAGATTTGCGTCAATGCGTGTGTATTCATCATGGCCCGTTCCCTCAAGAAAGCTTCAAATTTTAGACGCATTTACAAAACTCGCAGAGAGCCAAAAGTGAAAAAAACTTCTATTGTCTTGAAAGTGCCAGTGACTTTGCGTTCAGACGTTAAATCGTCAACAAAGAAGATTGCTGATGTATCCCATGATTCACCAACCGAGACCAGGCTGGCTGGTCAAGAGATGCAAATCGTTCGACAAATCTTGATCATTGCGTCCGTCTACAGCGTGTGTAACATGCCGAAGGTCATCGTAAATATCATCGAGCTTTCTGTGCCAGGTTTTTACATTGGTCAGCGTTACCACGCCTGGTACAACATTGCCCAAGTGGGCAGAGATTTCTTCCAGACTTTGAATGCCACTGCAACGTTTTGGATTTACTGGCACTTCAATTCTCAGTTTAGGAAACACTGCCTCCATATAGTAGTTAAATAGCATCACGGTGGAGAGAGGAAGGGAAAAGCAAAATGAGAAAAAGATTGGGCTAGCGGAGCTTAGTAACACATGGTATAATGAAAGACAGTCAAGGGCTTTTTTTTTAATTTGTTACTTTAAAATACGGCAAGCGTTAATATCTAAGCCCTGTCTACGTTAAGTTGTGCTGACTATTGAAACCCTGGACATTGATTTTTGCTTGAAACAATGGCCAGTAAGTTGTGTTGGAAGAGGTGGATATTGAAAAGTACTGGCCTTGAAAAAATTTACATTTATAAAGTGCTGGCCTTTAAAAATTGACATTTAGAAGTGCTAGCCTTGGAAAATTGACATTTAGAAGTGCTGGCCTTGGAGAAATTGACATTTAGAAGTACTGGTCTTGGAAAAATTGACATTCAGAAGTGCTTGCCTTGGAAAAATTGACAGTTAGAAGTGCTGGCCTTGGAAAAATTGACATTTAGAAGTGCTTGCCTTGGAAAAATTGACATTTAGAAGTGTTTGCCTTGGAAAAATGGACATTTAGAAGTGCTTGCCTTGGAAAATTTGACATTTAGAAGTGCTTGCCTTGGAAAAATTGACATTTAGAAGTGCTGGCCTTGGAAAAATTGACATTTAGAAGTGCTTGCCTTGGAAAAATTGACATTTAGAAGTACTGGTCTTGGAAAAATTGACATTCAGAAGTGCTTGCCTTGGAAAAATTGACAGTTAGAAGTGCTGGCCTTGGAAAAATTGACATTTAGAAGTGCTGGCCTTGGAAAAATTGACATTTAGAAGTGTTGGCCTTGGAAAAATTGACATTTAGAAGTGCTTGCCTTGGAAAAATTGACATTTAGAAGTGCTTGCCTTGGGAAAATTGACATTTAGAAGTGCTTGCCTTGGAAAAATTGACATTTAGAAGTGCTGGCCTTGGAAAAATTGACATTTAGAAGTGCTGGCCTTGGAAAAATTGACATTTAGAAGTGCTTGCCTTGGGAAAATTGACATTTAGAAGTGCTGGCCTTGGAAAAATTGACATTTAGAAGTGCTTGCCTTGGAAAAATTGGACATTGAATTGTGCTTTCTTTGAAGAGTTAAACCTTAAAAAACTATTCTGGGATTATTTTCATTAAATTATAAAGTCAAACATATTACCGCTGGTAAAAGAAAACGTTTCCATTGTGACTATCCCTTTTTGATATTACTCTTCTTCTTGATTTTTTTAAAATGTTGTTTGGTACTGTAAATATTGCCTTGAAATTCTTGAAAGTAGCTTATTTATAAAAGTGGCTATAATTAAATGTATGTTTGTGAACTGGTATTTGATTGCCTAACTAATTAACATTATGTATCCCGAAATGCTTAAAATTGTTAACTTAATAGTTTTGCTAGTGTCAGGGCGACCTGCGCCATCTGCTGGGCACAGACGTACAACATTGTGGGACCCACTCGGCAAGCTCACATCCCTGCTATGTACAGCATTAAAGGGGGGGCGGCATGAATTCAACAGGTACCTTAACATTGCTGAGGCTAGGCTGGAAAGCCGACAGTTCAAGTCCCTGCTGTGGCCCAGCCTGAGTTGGTAGGGTAAATGCCCTGTCCTCATGTGAGTCGCCAGAATCTAGTGTTGGCGACTCAGTTTCCACGACTGATCTGTACTTCTAGGCTGGGGCACGTTAACGTGTGTTCATTTGGCAGTAGTGTTTGAGAAAGAATTGAAGATTATATTGTTGCATCAAATTAATTATCTGCCCAGGTCCCAATAAAAAAAATGTTAACTAGCCATTTTCTTTTAAAGATGTTAGACATCAAATACTATAAAATTAACATCAACACACTAAAAACAGTAAGAAACTACAAACCCCCTCGCTTATACTTTGAGAACCTAAATGAAGCAGACATCACGTCATTCTTCTCAAGTTTTAGTATTTAAATAATATTAAATTTTATTTAAATCAAACTGTCAATGTTGCTGTATTATTTTTTTTTAATTTGAAAAGTTGAGTTAAACTTTACTCTTGTTCTTTCTATTTCAATCAAACATTATGAAGCTCAAATTTGATTTATAACTGAATTTATTTAACTAAAATTATTTAAAACGAAACTTGATTTTAATCAAAATATATATATAAAACCAAAATTTATTTGACACTTAGGTTGTTTTTTTTAAAGTAAAAATAATGTAAAGATAAACGTTATATTATATATGAAGAGCTCAAGCGAAGAAACGGCCATGTCACATTTTTGTAGTTTTATATATACACAGTTTATGTTGCTACAACTTTTAGTGGAATTGACACTAAAGTACAAAGTCTCCAATTATGATCAACGTCAAATTCTGAGCGTCATTTTGTAAAGGGAAAATCCATTTGCGAATTCTTCAGAAGTGAAATCGCACTTCTAATGAACGGTTGCGCGCTAAGCAAAGTCGCAGATATTATATGTTGACCCAAAAAAATGAAATTGTTATCTGCGCCACAAGTCGTTCCTGGCTGCTGGAGTGATACTGTAACAGGCAACATAACTATAATCTAAATGTGCTCTTTAAATTTGAATCTGTTTTAAAACTAAATTTTAAAAAACCAGCACGTGGGCTAAAGCAAAGAGAACGGTGCGCTCAACTATTTGCATTGTTATTGCAGAGCTTAACTTCCGGGAATTAAATGTTGTAATTTTAGGGATAAGTGCAATTATTTTTATCCATAAACGTAATTAAGGTTGTAGTTTTAGGGTCTGGGTTAGGTTTAGTTGTCTATTTCTTAAATTAAAATAGAAAAAAAATATAGCAACCAAAAATAATATTTATCGAGCGCACCGATCTCTTTGCTTTTACCAGCACGTTTAAGAAATTGGTTGACGGGCCTGCTTTTCTCTGTCTAAGACTTAAACTTGTCTACTGCAAGGCGGCAAGGAAACTCTCAGACTAACTTCACTAACATTAACATTCACGATTGTCAATGCATTGTGATTGTGTTTACCCTGTCCATAAATTGTGTTGTTTATTGATCGTGTCAATGTATTGACTTGTTCAATGACAATATCAATGCATCGTGTTATGTACCCTATCTATAATTGTCGTGTTTTATGTTCAATGCCATTGTTGTTCATTTACCCACGCAATGTCAATTAGATACTTTTCGGTATGACTGTACTGTATTCTTTTCTTATGACAATCATCTTGATGGCCATGACAATTGTATTTTCTTGTCAATCTATTGTGTCACTCATTCCCTTGTGTCTCTGATATATTGTAACAAATGTCAACGTCCAGTCTACTCGGACTGATTTATTTTGGCCTGTATATTTGATAATAAAAGTGTTCTTATAAAAAATAAAAGAATTCCTCGTGGTAGGATTTCTCGGCTGTCTCTTATTCCTCGTGTGGTCAATCACATCTCTTTCAGGACGGAGGTGAAACCCGGCTCCCTCTGTCTAGCCCTAAGCACACCTGGCTGAGTCCATCACATTGATTGTAGCGAAACTTCCCATCGTGGACAACATGAGGTCTAGCTACAAGACGAAGGTATTCTACGCGGTGGGCTCTTCTTCATTGCGATATTTTGGATGTATCGGTGGTAAGTGGAAGTCCTGGGGTTTGGTGGGTTTTATCAGTGGTACTTGGAAGTCATGTGGGCTGGGGTTTTATCAGTGGTAAGTGGAAGTCCAGTGGGCTGGGGTTTTATCAGTGGTAAGTGGAAGTCCTGTGGGCTGGGTTTTTATCAGGTGTAAGTGGAAGTCCTGTGGGCTGGGGTTTTATCAGTGGTAAGTGGAAGTCCTGGGGTTTGGGGGCTTTTATCAGTGGTAAGTGGAAGTCCTGTGGGCTGGGGATTTATCAGTGGTAAGTGGAAGCCCTGTGGTTTGGGGACTTTTATCAGTGGTAAGTGGAAATCCTGTGGGCTGTGGTTTTATCAGTGGTAAGTGGAAGTCCTGTGGGCTGAGGTTTTATCAGTGGTAAGTGGATGCCATTGGGTTCAGAGTTGAACCATGTGATGTTGCTACAATAATTTGTAAAAACCAAGATCATACCCCAAGTATATCGTACTCATAGTCCTAGAAATGTGTTACCCTGGCTATGTGCACCTGTCTCTGTGTGTTTTGTGTGTCTGCATGGTATATGCGTGAGTGTATGCGAAGGTGTAGGTTTGCGCACAGATTGGTTGCGTGGTAAACTTTCAATACTCTGTTATCGGCGTCTCCACCAAAGCCGAATCGTTGTCAACATTCAGTGCATCAAATCTATGTTCACGTGCAACAAGAAGGACAACTGTAAATATTACCGTAGTTCTGTGGAGAATATGCAGTTGCTTTCGCTGAAAAAGGTTATGAAAAGTTCCTCTTGTCGTTTTTTAAATCTCCATTTTGCCTTAACTTTCCAGAAATAAAGTAAATCTTTTTATCTGCATATTGTTTTTTAAATCACTATTCATATTTCTCAGCGCAATTACTGAGAGCCACTTTAATATACTTGGATTGTCACAGAATGAAAATGCCTCCACCAACATTGTAAAATACATCGTCAGTACTTTCAGATACAATGTAAAAACTGGCTCAAATCCTGAGA
Source organism: Ampullaceana balthica (assembly GCA_944989445.1). Classification (NCBI taxonomy): domain Eukaryota; kingdom Metazoa; phylum Mollusca; class Gastropoda; family Lymnaeidae; genus Ampullaceana; species Ampullaceana balthica. The sequence continues at coordinate 181,039 of CALYLW010000260.1, read as the reverse complement.
TAGTCAATAAGTTCAGGGCAGCACTTAACAGTTCAATGGACATCCCTGTTAATAATAAAGGAACTAACTTCTCTGCAGTCAAAAATGGAAATAACTTCTCTGCAGTCAACAATAAAACGAATTTCTCTGCAGTCAACGATGGAACTAATTTCTCTGCAGTCAACAATGGAACTAATTTCTCTGCAGTCAACAGTGGAATGGCCCCAAATTTTGGAAACGCCCCTGAACCAAACTTCGGACACGCCTTTGAACCAAACTTGCAACATGAAATCTATGACCCGCACTATAAGGCGGCCGTCCGGCCAGACTTCTGGTCCGAGCGTCCACTCACAATTTACGAAGCTTTTTCCCAGCACGGGAGAAAGACCCTGGAAAGCTGCAAGACGGACTGCGGTGTCGATAGTCAGCAATGCGAAGTTACGGACAAAGAGGGGTGGAACAATCTGACACTGAATGGCACGCTGGGGTTCAAGCCATTCCTCGCCAGGGGGCAGTACATGTTTCCGTGGGAGAAAACCTATCTGAGTAGGCCGCCCCTGGATGATACGAAGACGTTGCCGGACCTGAACTTGTCGAGGGTCACCGTAGAAGGCGTCGCCGCGGGCGTGGTGAGGTGCAACATTTCAGGTATCCTAAATGGGCGGGTCGATCTGGTTGATGGGAACGGCAACTTGAGAACCAGCGAGGTCCGAGTTTGGGTCAAGAGCGCAGACGAAGAGGGGTACGCCGCCACCGGGAACGTGACGGATCTGCGAAACGGCAGCTACTCGTTTACATTTCGTTGTCTGTGGCCGGGAAATTCAACGGTAGTTTTCCTATAGCTGTCATAATTATTGTCAGTCTTTCTCGCTCTCTCTCCGTCTGTCTGTCTGTCTGTCTCTCTCTCTCTCTCTCTCTCTCTCTCTCTCTCTCTCTCTCTCTCTCTCTCTCTCGTGCATCCTCATTGTGTGTCTCTCTCTTTTTGTCTCTCCATCTTTCTCTCTGTCTCTTGTTCTTTCTTTGTCTATCTTTCTCTCTACCTCTCTCTTTCGTCGTCTCTCTCTGCTTGTCTCTCTCTCTATCTTTCTCTCTCTCTTTTTTTAGCTCTCTCTTTTTCCTCTCTCTTTTTCTCTCACTCTCTGTCTTTCTCTTTGTCTCTCTCTTTTTGTCTCTCTCTCTCTCTCTCTCTCTCTCTCTCTCTCTGTCTGTCTCTTTCTTTCTATTTATTTGTCTCTACGTCTCTTATTACACATGCTAATGACCCACTTTACAATACTTCTAATTAATGTTATTGCCCTGTCAAAGCTACGAAAATTGAAAATACGTTTTAGGTCAAAGTTCAGTCATCATCTTGTTGATACAAAAAATTATAGAGTTCATGACGTGAAAAGGTTTATTATTTTTATAAAGCAATAAATAGATCATGAACAAGTTAAAAGCTTTACTTCCTGGAGACAATATCACAGTAAAAAGCCTTGCATTCCGGCAAAGATTACCCTATAACAAACAAAAGTTTTATATTCTTGCACCCTGTAACAATGTCGCTGTCGAAGCCCTTACATTCTGTTAACAATTAACCTAAAAAAAGCTTCAAAATCTAGAAAAAGTTACCCAGTGAAAAGCTTTACATTCTTCTTACCATTACCCAGTGAAAAGCTTTGCATTCTTCTTACCATTACCCAGTGAAAAGCTTTACATTCTTCTTACCATTACCCAGTGAAAAGCTTTGCATTCTTCTTACCATTACCCAGTGAAAAGCTTTACATTCTTCTTACCATTACCCAGTGAAAAGCTTTACATTCTTCTTACCATTATCCAGTGAAAATCTTACATTGCTACTCTCAAAAGCAGAATACAGTAATCCATTCACTACATTGCCACTTCATTCGTCTTTTTTTTTGGTCTGACTATCAACAGCTAAATGTGGCGTTGGCGTATCCCCGGAAGTTCATCAGGGTGGCTATTCATCAAATACACATAGGCGTCACCCGATTTCTTGGCATGGCCTTTGAAAAAGGAGAAGTGAGAGAGGTAAAGTTGTCGCATATTTCGTCATTTGATTCACGTTTGGCAGACTTCAATTCACCGTTATTGGTAACATGACTGTGGATATTTTACAGTGAACTGAAAAGCTAAATAAAGTCAAACATTTTAACCTCAGGGAAGCAGCTTGTCCTGTCTGTTTGATACATTATTTTTTGCTTCTATGATACACAGTGTCCTGCTTTTATGATACATCATGTTTATTTGTATGATACATAAAGACAATATCAAGGACTGGACCGGCCTGTCATTCAGCGAATCTCAAAAGGCAGCACAGGACCGGGACAACTGGCGTGAGATAGTGTGCAGTTAACGATGGTGCCCCAACGACCCAACGACGGGTTAAGGGACAGTTTGGTTCAGTTCATAAAGTCCTACTTGTATGATACATTATGTCTTGCTTGTATGATACATTATGTTTTGCTTGTATGATACATTGTGTCCTACATGTACGATGCATTATGTATTGCTTGTATAATGCATTATGTACAGCGTATGTCCTGTTTGTATGATACAATGTGTCCGAATTGCATGATACAGAATGTCGAACATGCAGGATACGCTATGCTCAGCATGTATGATACATAATCTCCAACATGTATCATACAATATGTCCATCTTGTATGATACATTATGACCAGTATGTATGATACATGTAGTCCAGCATATATGATACAGTATGTCCAGCTTGTATGATATATAATGCCCTACATGTATGATGCATTATATATTGCTTGAATGCTACAACATATCCTACTTGTATGATACATTATGCCATGTTTCTGTGATACATGTGTCAACTTGTTTCCCTGCAGACAACTTTGTGTTGGTCAACACCAAATATCCCTGGACGAGACTGTGTCTGCAATCTGACCAAACAGAACGTGGGACCATTCTACTGCGGTAGGCCGGTAGATCCTAGGTAGAGCAAAGACAGAATATGGTGACTTGGATAAACAGCTTTTTGTGTCTATGTCAACTGTGCGGTAAACAACAGCTTGGTGTGTCTGTGTGGTGGCCAGCAACTTGGTGTGTCTGTGTGGGGAAACAACAACTTGGTGTGTCTGTGTGATGACCGAAAATTCGATGTGTCTGTGTAGTGAACAACAACTTGGCGTGTTTGTGTAGGGAACAACAACTTGGTGTCTGTGCGTTCAACAACTACTTGATGTGTCTTTGTGGTGAAAAACAACTTGGTGTGTCTGTGTGATGAACAGTGTTACAACTCGGTATGGTAATTTGTCTTGCTTGTTTCCGCCAGTAGATTATTTTATTGTGTTGTTTTCCGTCAATAGAAGGACTTGAGTTGCTCGTTTGCTCCGATAAATGATTTTACTTCTGGCGTTGCATTACTTTTTGTATTCAATTTCTTTTTACATTCGCACTTTTTCTACAGTGTACGTTGTCGTAAATTAAATTTTTTATTTTGTTTTGCACATGGTTTATGTATTTGTTTTCTCTAGACTCTAGATTATCTTCTGTGTATATTTTATAGTGTACGGGTTTTTTTTTAAAATACTTTAACGTCTTGGAAAAGCATTCGGCTTCCCAACATTTAATTGCATCTTCGGCTCCTTACCTTTACTCATAGGCTAGGGTGGATGTCACCGAGTGCTTTAGGTCATGGTGTCACCCCCTCACAATTTTACCCCCCCCCAAAGACCTCATCCGAGTCTGCCAGTGCCAAATAACAGGAACATACATAATTTTTCACCTTGGTGTCACCCAGTGCAGTCAGCACAAACACCCCCCCCCCAGTGACGCCACTGGCTTAACTAGATAAATGTTTAGCCATATTTCCCAAATCTACTTGCTGTGGCATAGACGTATCTATTTGTCTTATTTTTACAGTCTCTACATAGGCTTATTTCTCTGCCCCACATAAGTATGTTTTTAAGCCTATCTGTTTGTCCTAGATTATCATGTTTGTACATAGATTTAATGACGCCTAATAGTGAAAGCCAAAACCTGGAAGCTATTAGGCCGACAACCATCATTTCTACCAGGACTACCACCGTCATTGGAGCTTGGAATGTCCGCACCATGTACGAGGCTGGTAAAGCTGCACAAATAGCCGCTGAGATGAGGAACTATAAGCTCACCATTCTCGGAATTAGTGAAGCAAGATGGACTGGATGGGGACAGAAGAGATTAATCTCAGGAGAGATGGTGTTATTTTCGGGACACGAAGAAGACGATGCCCCACATACCCTGGGTGTTGCTATGATGCTATCAAGGGCAGCACAAGGAGCACTCATTGGATGGGAGGCCCATGGACCTAGAATTCTTTTAGCAACCTTTCGAACAAAGAAACGTAGCATCAACCTAGATGTTATACAATGCTACGCACCAACTAATGAAAGTGATGAAGGAGACAAAGAAGAATTCTACAATAGAGTAATGACCATAGTCCAGGGTCGCCCACGGAGGAACATCGTCGTCCTCATGGGAGACTTTAATGCCAAGATCGGCAATAGCAACACAGGGTACGAAGAGGTTATGGGACAGCAAGGGATAGGCGAGATGAACGACAATGGTGAGAGGTTTGCTGACCTATGTGCCGCAGCAGACCTGGTCATAGGGGGGAGTATTTTCCAGCACAAGAGGATTCACAAAGCTACATGGGTCTCACCGGACATGAGAACGATGAACCAAATAGACCATGTATGTATTTCTAAAAAATTCAGGCGATCTCTCCAAGACGTACGTGTTAAGAGGGGAGCTGATGTTGCCTCAGATCACCATCTTCTTGTGGCCAGGATGAAATTAAAACTAAAGAGACATTATACCGAGCAAACAGCATACAGGACTCGGTATAATACCTCCCTCCTAAAGGACCAAGCCAAAAAGGAAGAATTCAAAATCTCACTATTCAATAAGTTCCAAGTCCTACAAGAAATACTGGAAGACGAAACCACCGAAGGGAAATGGCAAAGCATGAAAGAAACAGTACAGTCAACATGCCAAGAAGTGCTAGGAAACAGGAAACAGGCACACAAAGAATGGATGACAGCAGGTACGCTGAGTAAAATAGAAGAAAGGAAAAGAAAGAAAGCAGAAGTGAATAACAGCCGCACCCGAGCACAGAAAAACAAGGCCCAGATGGAATATGCAGATGCAAATAAGGAAGTTAAGAAAAGCATCAAGTGGGACAAGAAGGAATTTGTTGATAAACTTGCTAAAGAAGCAGAGGATGCAGCTCACCAGGGGAACATGAGGGAACTGTTTGATACCATTAAGACGCTGTCAGGGAAATTTAGCAAGGTAGAGAGACCAGTAAAGGACAAAATGGGAAACACCATACCAAGTGAGGAGCAACAGAGAGGGAGATGGAAGGAGCACTTTGAAGAGCTCCTAAACAGGCCTGAACCAAGGAATCCACCAGATATTCAACCAGCCGATAATGACCTACTAATTGACTGTAATAGTCCCACCAAAGAAGAGATTAGCAGGGCCATTAAACAACTCAGAAATGGAAAGGCTGCGGGACCCGATGGCATCCCAGCCGAGGCACTGAAGGCGGACTTGGAAACCAGTGTGGAAATGCTGCACCCTCTGTTTATGAAGATATGGGAAGAGGAGCAAGTTCCTTCCGATTGGAAAGAGGGATACCTTATCAAGATCCCAAAGAAGGGAGACTTAAGCTCCTGCTCAAACTACAGAGGGATCACCCTGCTGTCCATCCCAGGAAAGGTTTTCAACCGTGTACTACTTAACAGGATGAAAAACGCTGTAGACCCTCTGTTGCGGGACGAACAAGCTGGCTTTCGCACCAACAGATCCTGCACGGACCAGATAGCGACACTGCGCATCATTCTAGAGCAGTCACTAGAGTGGAACTCACCGCTCTATGTCAACTTTGTTGACTATGAAAAAGCCTTCGACAGTGTTGACAGGCAAACCTTGTGGAGATTGCTAAGGCATTACGGGGTGCCACAGAAGATTACGGATATAATCAGAAACATGTACGAAGGGATAAACTGCCGAGTTATCCATGGCCAGCAGGTGACAGATGCGTTCCAGGTGAAGACTGGTGTGAGACAAGGTTGCTTGCTGTCACCATTCCTCTTCCTGTTAGCCATTGACTGGGTGATGAAAACATCTACACAGCAGAAAAGGAATGGCATCCAATGGACCTTGTGGGATCAACTGGATGATCTTGACTTTGCTGATGATCTTGCCCTTCTTGCACATACCCAACAACAGATGCAGGAGAAAACAAACATTGTCGCAGCCACTTCTGCTAGCATGGGTCTCAACATTCACAAAGGGAAGAGTAAAATCCTCAAGGTTAATGCCACCAGTATATCACCCATTATGCTTGAAGGAGAAGCCCTTGAGGAGGTGGACAGTTTTGTTTACCTTGGCAGCGTGGTAGATAAGCAAGGTGGTACAGATGCGGACGTCAAAATAAGGATCGGAAAAGCAAGAGCAGCCTTCCAGCAACTCAAAAATGTTTGGGTCTCTAACAACTTAGGCAGCAAGTTAAAAGTAAGGATTTTTAACGCTATGGTAAAACCTGTGCTGCTATATGGAGCCGAGACATGGAGAACAACGGCCGTAAACTTGACCAGAATACAGTCCTTCATCAACAACTGTTTAAGAAGGATTCTCAGAATTCACTGGCCAGACAAAATCAGCAACCAGGAACTGTTGCAGCGGACAAAACAGAAGCCCATTGAGGAAGAGATTCTCCAGAAGCGGTGGAGGTGGATTGGTCATACACTAAGGAAACCTGCTCCTAACACAACAAAGCAAGCCCTGAAATGGAACCCACAGGGTAAGCGGAAAAGAGGCCGTCCAAGAAACACTTGGCGCCGAGAATTGGAGGCAGACATCAAGAGAATTGGCCATGAATGGAAGATCCTGGAGAAGCTGGCCCAGGATAGAGATGCCTGGAGGTCTCTCGTAGGTGGCCTATGCCCTTGGAGGAATCGCAGACGCCGACGATGATCGGTAGATGCCCCTCATGGACGAGAAGGCTCAACAACAACAACATAGATTTATCTTTCTGTCGTAGATTATAATATTTGTACATAGACTTATTTCTCTGCCCTAGATTAATCATGTTTGTACATAGACTTATCTCTCTCTCTCTCTCTTAGATTATCATGTTTGTACATAGACTTATCTCTGTCCTAGATTATCATGTTTGTACATAGACTTATCTCTCTGCCCTAGATTATCATGTTTGTACATTGATTTATCTCTCTGTCCTAGATTATCATGTTTGTACATAGATTTATCTCTCTGTCCTAGATTATCATGTTTGTACATAGACTTATCTCTCTGTCCTAGATTATCATGTTTTAACATAGACTTATCTCTCTGCCCTAGATTATCATGTTTGTACATATATTTATCTCTCTGTTCTAGAGTATCATGTTTGTACATAGACTTATCTCTCTGTCCTAGATTATCTTGTGAGGACTGGGTAAAGACTGTATATCTTAAAGACTTCCCTTCTCCTCACGACGTGACGTCAGCAGAACTACTTTTGATTCAAAAATCATTTGGGTAATGTACAATAGTAATATAGTAATAAATTCGTGACGTTGCTACTTGGGGACCCCATCGACCTCGGGGTATTTGAATAGCGAATTACGCGCCTCATTTACTTGGGGCGCTATTAACAAAAATATAGTAGTGGGGGTGAGACTGCAATCAGGCTTTGAAATAGGTTAATTTATAATATAAAAACAGAGTATTAGAAGATTAATGCGTCCTACGCTTATCCATCCCTACTGGACTGCTCGGATTTCACCGCAGCTAAGTGTTTTTTAAATTATTATTTCGTTTTATTTGTTTCATTTGTGTACTATTTTTCCGTTGAGGAAGGCTCTTTGCCGAAACGTTCGCTGTTGTGTTACGTCTTGTCAGGCCTACTAATACCCTGTTTTTATATTATATATTAACCTAACAAAAATATATTGGGTGCTCCAATAACCTGGGAACACTTTCAGAGCAGCGTTCTGAAGCTTTCAAACGAAAGGGAACTGTAACATCCTCGGGCCTTCTAAGGACAACTGAGGCCCTAGGCGAGGTAATGGACTAGGGTCTTCTTGTAACGTGTGAGGCCCTGGGAAAGTTAATGCTCTCGTGCCTTCTAATACTTTGAGGCCCTGGGAAAGATAATGATCGTGTGCCTTCTAATACTTTGAGGCCCTGGGAAAGATAATGATCGTATGCCTTCTAATACTTTGAGGCCCTGGTAAAGATAATGATCTTGTGTCTTCTAATACTTTGAGGCCCTGGTAAAGATAATGATCTTGTGCCTTCTAATACTTTGAGGCCCTGGTAAAGATAATGATCTTGTGTCTTCTAATACTTTGAGGCCCTGGGAAAGATAATGATCTTGTGTCTTCTAATACTTTGAGGCCCTGGGAAAGATAATGATCTTGTGCCTTCCAATAACATATAATGCCCTGGGCAAGGTTACACAGTAACGCCCGAGATCCTTGTAAACTACACACTTGTTTTCCCACACAGCTTAGCTACAATGTGCGGATTGTGCTAAGGAGCTGAAAATCAGACGATCTGCTTCTGTTCGGAACCGAAATAATGGATACAATTTACACGTAATTAGCGCTAATGCGCAGTTAAAAGTGTGATTAGTAGCGCCTATTTCTTCAATGGATTATAACCACGCCGTTATAATAGTAAAACAAGCTGTCTCCTTCTAAATATAAATAAATAAATTTAAAAAACGCTGGAAATGTATTTTCACTGTGAAAATAAATAATTGTATCAGTTTCTAATATGGACAAGTCGGTGAGCTTGAAATAGTAAGTAGCAAGACTAGACATGAACCATGGATAAGCGTAGGACGCATTAATCTTCTGTATAGAAGTAGTGTCTGAAACAGATATGAAGATAAGTAATTAAGCATATAGTTGTTTAGACTTATACCTATATCTAGTCCGTGAGTCCGTTTATCATCTAATGAAGTTTTGTTGGAAGTAGGATTTTTTTTTAAAGGAAAAAAAACAAGTTTTTGACTATAAATCCTTTATGAACGTCTCGTTCTAAAAGAAAGTTTATTATAATACGCAGCGCAAGACCATCCAAAAATACACAATTTTAGTTATGTGTCGTAAAACATGTTTAATGTAATGCGCACCGATCAGAAATATGTTTATAAAAAGTGTTGTCAATTAAATACGCACCTTATTGCGCGACAGAAAGGTTGTTCAACATAATACGCACCGCGACACTCTATCTCAAAAAATAACATGATACATAGTCATAGAGATAAATAAAATAATCTAAAAATTCAAAAATTTAATTACAGTACATGCGATCGATCTGAGATTTTGACACATCGTTTTTATCATCGGTACAAAACTACCTGCAAAATTTCAGCGATGACGTATGAAGGGGAGTAATACCAGCATCAAAGGGAGGCCAAGATTTACAAAAGAAATTCTGCGATTGTCTCCCCTCGGTATCAAATGGGGGGAAAATACAACTCGATGCGTATCCAGCCTCTGATTACTTTTATAGAGCTCTTGATTGATGTGAGCCCGAACCTTGATTAAGCCGCCCCCGGTTTTACCGAGCTGTCGTTAACTTACGATTTGCATGTATATAAAATAATTGTGTATTTCAGATTTGCTAAAGATACGCTGATAAACCACAGCATAGATATTGTTACCGAGAGATTGGGTGAGTATTTCAGGAGTGTGGGCTTGGAGGAATTGTTAGTTATGGGGGGGGGAAGTGGTGTAACTGAGGATTTGTAGGGATTTGGGGGCTCGGACTTTTTTTTTGGGGGGGGGGCCTGCATACATGGTGGTGGCGGGCGTAATATTAAATGTAAAAAAAATTCAAGTGGAGGCCCGGGGGCACTTTCGAATTTGGAACCGCTCCCCCACTCCAAATTACGCCACTGTGTGTGCTGTCTTTAATCTAGACTCCACGCATATAACACAGAGACTGTCTGACGATGCTAGTCAAAGTCTGACACGAAATGGACAGAGGGAAATTGTAATAAAAAATGAATGTCATAGAAATAGCAGAACACTCATCGCGTGTTCGTGGATTACAAAAACGGAGAAATAGCATTCGGCACAATGTAATGAGTCCAGATGCGTCACTAGGGTTGATGTCAATCAGTACGGTAGCTCATGGTGTCACCCTTTCACAACTTAACCGCCACAGACCTTCTCCGAGTCTGCCATTGCCGAATAACCGGGAACATACAGAAATCTATATTTTGGTGTCCCCCTTTTGTGGTGCCTCTGAATGGGTCAAAGTAATGAGTTAGATACACGCTGTGTTGGAGAAGATGGTTTGGCGATGTAACAATGGTGTAAGACGACTGTAAGAGATTCACGGGGGAGTTGACTCTGTAATGCTTTGCAGATACCAATACAGAGTGGAGTTGCAACCCATTAAGTACCTTTTTTTCGAATATTTTTGCTTTATTGGTATAAATTGAGATCAACTTATTAAGGAAAACATGTATTTTAAATCACACTAAATGTATTTTTTTTTCCAAAAAGTCCAATTTTTGGACCAGTCCCAATTGGGAATCATGACATATGCTATCTTAGACTATCTAGTTTTCATGCCATACGGGAAAACACTCAACATGGAGTCCAGCGTTACATTTGCCGCACTGCTTTCTTGAATTCTTCTTGCACACAGCACACTTCCTTTGTTATCCCATTTCCTTGCGTTCAATGTAGTGACCAGTTCCAGATTTTCGTTGAGTTTGTCGATCAACGGGCGAATTTTGAAGCGCTTATCTCTTTCATTTGCTGCAATGGCTCCAAGGTCAGAATTGTCAATGAGATGGAGATAGCGTTTTATTTCCAGGTACCTGTTCCGACTCATACATTTTCTCACACATTGCACATCCACGTCTTCATCTTCACACCACTATAATTGTTCTTGAGGAAGAGCGTCGTACCCAGTGAAGACAGAGCCCTGTGTCTTGCCATTTTCTGTAAAACGCAATCAATATACATAATTCACGTTGTCTGTATGGATGTAATGCTGTTAGGTGGCGCTGCGATCGATTTTGTTTTATAGTGCTACTAATTTTAGAAATTTTACTGCACCAAAAATAACACTTTTCGAACGTTCCGCATAAAATTGTTCAATATGATAATAAATGAATCAAATAAAAATAAATGAAAGTTCTGTATTACATTATTTTTTAATCTGATGTGTATTTATTTTGAAAACTTCCGTCATTTTTGACGGGTGATACAATAGTTACAAAATAATTGCCGAAATTCAAGACAGTATCAGTCATGAGCCCCAAAGCGGGATCTGAATTTGTGGGTCAATTGCACCCATCAAGATAATGAAATGCATTAAACAAGCGTGATTATAACTTTAAGCACTTGCCAATCATCACAACAAACCACAAATCATGAAAAGGAACCACTTTTATATACGGTTTGTTTGTTGTTTTTGTTGGGTTTTTTTAAAGCCTTTCAAAACCAGCGTTCCGTCCACATAACGAAAATGGCTACCTCGACGGGAAGAATGATCTCGCGCGGACACGTGGATAGGCTAACTTTAGAATCAGTGGCTCACACTCACACACAAACCTGCCGCACGGCACACAAACATCTATGTTTTCTCAAAAAGTCTCAGGTGGGCCGACTAGACGGTCTAAAGTACGTAATCCCCAAATGGGGATCATGGTAATTATTGGGTTAACTCTCGTCTACTGCTAAGATTAGCTTGAATTGATGCGCCGCAATAGTTTTTGGTTTTTTTTTAATGCACGCATATTCTTTGTTGTTTATTGTATCAGGTACTCTTCCTCGGATCCCGCGTTGTAGCGAGACCAGTTACAACATCACCTGGGATAACACGATGCCCAAAGGTTTCTGGTCACCGGGTACTGTCTGGAACTCCCTCCAGTGTCGGGCCGCCGAAAACGTCACACCCGGGCTGATTTCGGACTGCCTGGCCAACACGACCGTCTGGATCTTCGGGGACTCGAACGGAAACCGCACCTACGTGAGCTTCGCCCACCTCACCGGGTGTGGAGACGAGGTTGGGCTCTGGCCAGACCCGGCCACCTGCGTCGTCCCTGAAATCAACTTGAACATAAAGTCCAGGTCCCACGAAAACCCACGGTATGTGAGTAGGGCCAGGAGTAGAATGGAGAGACCGGTGTCGGAAGTTCTGGACAGTATACCGGACACGGGGCGCCACCTGGTCATCGTCCACTACTACTTTCATGTCTCGCCGGCCCACCTCAGCGTGCTCTACTTGCACATGAAGAACATCAGGGCCGCCTTCGAGAGGTTGCTGGAGAGAAATCCCGACAGCGTCGTCGCCCTGAGGGGCACGCACATCAGCACGAGGCATTTTGACTTTAATCACGCCATCGGAGGGGACAGCTTAGCCCCGCGGTATGTAGACATCATACGGTCAAGGTTCATAGGCCTCGAAGGAAAGGTCATATTTCTGGACGCCTGGGACATGACTATAGGACTAGAAAATGAATATGTCCACCCGGTCCAGGAATTAAGTAGAGAACTTGTGAAACGATTTATGTCGTTTGTTTGTGCGTGACACCAGGGGCAAGTTCTTACATAGGGCACATAGGGCGACAGGACCCTTTGGTCATACTGTGCCGGGGGGGGACACATAGATAGGACAACAGTTCAAATGGATCCATTGATAAATAGAGTCGAGCCAGGCTGTTAAGTAAATGAAACAAAATTACCTAATTGATTTTGATTAGCAAAATCTATTAACGACATGTAATTTAATGTAAAAGAAAATGTTGTTACATTATGTTGTTCGCGCTTTCATAGTGTCGTTGTTATAAAAATTGTTTATGTATATTCAAATATATAAATATCATAGCATATATACAAATAATATACTGTTAAAAATCGAAAATAAAATATTTCCATTCTTATTGAAATTATTGTTCAAACATTTCGACAGTTCCTTGCGGCAATGTCACTGTTCTGTGGAGGGTAGTATGTTATGCGTGGTGAATTGCGTTAATTGCGCCACTATACAACTCCACGCTCAGATAGTAATAACCAGCCGTCCATCTTATCTTATCTGTTTACAGACGCTCCTTCTATACAGAAGATTATTGCGTCCTACGCTTATCTATGGTTTGTGTTTAGTCCTGCATTTTTATTAGAGATTTAAATGTTGATAAAGTGTTGGTTTTCCTGGATTCTTCAGGCAACCCATTCCACGCCCGAATTCCGGACGGGAAGAAGGAAAACTTGTATGTGTTTGTTCTTGCATACGGAATAAGAAAGGTGGCGTGTAACGTTTGAGGTGAAGAAGGCAGGGCAGCATATTCAATGTTCACATGTCAAAATCAACTTGTTTTTTTTTCATCTTGGAAAATGAAATTTTGTCCACTTTATGTTAACTTATCTTATAGATAACAGATGCTAATTCTGTACAGAACATTGTGAATGTTTTTAGTCTTGCATTATAAAATTATTTTTTAAAATGGTTTGAATGTTGATAGTGTCTTTGTTTTCCTGGCTTGTTCGGCAACACAATCCAAGACCGATCCGGCCGATCCGAATGCCAGTCGGAAATGACGATTTGTATTGTGTTCAATTATCTTGTTGAATTCTCATAAAATTGTGCTCACTTGAACATCTAAGGTGACCACATACTATAAATATTATTTTGACAAATAAAATTAAAGATATATATATATATATTATGTTTATAAGTGTTTTATTTTGATTTACGAAATATTCCTAGAATTGTTTGTCCTTTCAAATATGTTCAAGGTCAAATCCAACCATTCGAAACTGGTCACATGACCACCGGTCATGCGCACTTCAGCAGGGCGCACCTAGCAGATATCTGACTCACTACGTCAGCAGTGGTCCAGTCTGGTCGGGAACACAATCAGAATAGTTCAGCAGGCCTCTTGGGTTTGTGTGTGTGTGTGGGGGGGGGTACAACACAGCAAGGTCACAGCAGAGCCCTACACACATACGCACGCAAAACCGTCTGGTCGATACAAAGGGATTGCTGGTTGGTCTTTGTGATGTCTAGGGTTGGGTTACATAACAATAACACGACTGTACGCCAGCCACACTATCTCACCCAGAACTTCAGCCAAACAGATGAAACACGTTCGGACATCAGACGTCTTCGTGCCCTTCGGAAAAGTTATGTCAACTACATACAGTCTCCATGTCAAACTAAAATGTAGTCTACATGCTGTCTCCATTTCATAAATTGATAATTTATACAGCGCTGTATCCCAGTTACGCTCAAGGCGCTTTACATGAAGATATTAACATACATATAAGTATAAGTATTAAATAAACATTGATATAAAAAACCACATAAATTACAGTACATTATTCATTATACATAAGCTACGTTAATCATTAACACGGAATGTTTCCTTATTTTTGAAAATAAATTTTGAAAAGATGTGTCATAAGACACGTAAGTACTCTTAAGTGTAGTCCTTTTCAGAATACATGCTGTCTCCATGTCAGACTACATGCAAACTGTAATAATTAATGGATCTAAATCTGCACCAATAAAGGTTAACTCAGGAGTTCCACAAGGAACTGTGCTAGGTCCCTTACTCTTTTTAATTTATATAAATGATTTACCCAACAACATCTCAACAGGTACAAAAGTTAGGCTATTTGCTGATGATTGTATAATCTATAGAACAATTAAATCATAACAAGATAGCAACATTTTACAAAAAGACTTAGATGAATTGATAAAATGGGAAACTAACTGGAGTATGTCTTTCCATCCAGAAAAGTGTCAACTGTTAAGAGTAACAAAGAAAAAGAAACAAATAAATTCAAAATATTACATTCATGGAAAAGAACTGACCCAAACTAAAGATGCAAAATACTTAGGAGTCTTAATAAATGAGAAACTATCATGGAATCCCCATGCCCATGTCAATGAAGTTATTAAAAAATCAAACAAAACCTTAGGCTTTATAAAAAGGAACTTTAACAAATGTAATAGAGATATAAAACTAAAATGCTACCTCACTTTGGTGAGACCTGCACTAGAATATGCATCTTCTGTATGGGACCCATCCACCAAAGAAAACATTGATAAACTAGAACAAATTCAAAAAAGAGTTGCCAGATTCATTACTGGAGAATATTCGAAACTGACAAGAGTAACACCATTAGTTGAATCATTAAACCTTGAAACACTAGAGGATAGAAGAACCAAGAGCAAAGTAGTAATCATACATAAAGCAATTAATTCTAATTTAGAAATACAACACAAATATAACTTAATACAACCCTCAGATAGACATAAGGATAAAAACACCTTTCTTATTCCGTATGCAAGAACAAACACATACAAGTTTTCCTTCTTCCCGTCCGGAATTCGGGCGTGGAATGGGTTGCCTGAAGAATCCAGGAAAGCCAACACTTTATCAACATTTAAATCTCTAATAAAAATGCAGGACTAAACACAAACCATAGATAAGCGTAGGACGCAATAATCTTCTGTATAGAAGGAGCGTCTGTAAACAGATAAGATAAGATAAGATAAGATGCTGTCTCCATGTCAGACTACATGCTGTCTCCATGTCAGACTACATACTGTCTCCATGTCAGACTACATGCTGTCTCCATGTCAGACTACATACTGTCTCCATGTCAGACTACATACTGTCTCCATGTCAGACTACATGCTGTCTCCATGTCAGACTACATACTGTCTCCATGTCAGACTACATACTGTCTCCATGCCAGACTACATACTGTCTCCATGCCAGACTACATACTGTCTCCATGCCAGACTACATACTGTCTCCATGCCAGACTACATACTGTCTCCATGCCAGACTACATACTGTCTCCATGCCAGACTACATACTGTCTCCATGCCAGACTACATACTGTCTCCATGCCAGACTACATACTGTCTCCATACCAGACTACATACTGTCTCCATGCCAGACTACATACTGTCTCCATGCCAGACTACATACTGTCTCCATACCAGACTACATACTGTCTCCATGCCAGACTACATACTGTCTCCATGCCAGACTACATACTGTCTCCATGCCAGACTACATACTGTCTCCATGCCAGACTACATACTGTCTCCATGCCAGACTACATACTGTCTCCATGCCAGACTACATACTGTCTCCATGCCAGACTACATACTGTCTCCATGCCAGACTACATACTGTCTCCATGCCAGACTACATACTGTCTCCATGCCAGACTACATACTGTCTCCATGTCAGACTACATACTGTCTCCATGTCAGACTACATACTGTCTCCATGCCAGACTACATACTGTCTCCATGCCAGACTACATACTGTCTCCATGCCAGACTACATACTGTCTCCATGCCAGACTACATACTGTCTCCATGCCAGACTACATACTGTCTCCATGCCAGACTACATACTGTCTCCATGCCAGACTACATACTGTCTCCATGCCAGACTACATACTGTCTCCATGCCAGACTACATACTGTCTCCATGCCAGACTACATACTGTCTCCATGCCAGACTACATACTGTCTCCATGCCAGACTACATACTGTCTCCATGCCAGACTACATACTGTCTCCATGTCAGACTACATACTGTCTCCATGCCAGACTACATGCTGTCTCCATGCCAGACTACATACTGTCTCCATGCCAGACTACATACTGTCTCCATGCCAGACTACATGCTGTCTCCATGCCAGACTACATGCTGTCTCCATGCCAGACTACATACTGTCTCCATGTCAGACTACATACTGTCTCCATGCCAGACTACATTCTGTCTCCATGCCAGACTACATACTGTCTCCATGCCAGACTACACAAAATGGATGTGATAAAAGAGAGTGAATGTAAACAAATATTTGTTAGACAATGCCAATGCTAACATTTTGTAAGTGTCTGATGCTAGGAAATCACAAAGTGAATGAGATGAGACCTAGTGACTATTGACTGATTTCTGGCCAGTGTAAAGCCAAGGCTTATACCGACAGTGTCAAGGGTGTTTGTCGATAGTTCTAAAAGCACTCCGAAACGGATGTATTTCAAACGAAAGATTATAAATAAAAAATCTTACTTAGACTTGGCTAATAATATTTTCGCCACCATTATTTGACCTATTTTACAAAATAAAAAAAACAAGCAAACAAAAAACAACCTCATCAACGTATTATTTAATTTCTATTTTAGCCCCCCGCCCCCACTCTCAAAAAATTAAAATTTCGTTCAGTAGTTATTGATATTGTATTAAGTATTACAGACGCTCCTACTAGTCCTACTTCTACAATGAGTCAGATGATAATTGCATCCTACTCCTACTCCTACTAGTTACATACATTAAGCTTTCGCTGCTGAAGCCAATCTATCTTCTTATTATGAAAATAATTTTTAAAAAGACAATGGTTCTAGATCTAAGTCCATATCTTGCCACCTTTAAGCTGGCCCATACAAAAAATCTTGAACATTTCAGTTCGCTTGTTTCTAACACGTTCGCTCTGGGATAGACGCCATTACATGCCTGCTGACCATTTCCACCCCACCCTCACCCCAGAACAGGCCTACTTATAATGACCTTGACCAATTTCCTCTCCAGCTTAAGTGGCCGAAATGTAGTTGCTAATCCCAGGGCCCTGACTCGGACATCTGTATCTGGGTCAAGCCTCCCTATCGTTCGGCAGACCAGCCGCGCGTGTCAGTCGTCCAAGTGTGGTGACCACGTATTTCCCCGCCGAAACTATATAAACAAAAGGACCATTCCGCGATCTGGACCGCGGGGTGTGGGTGTGGGGGGGGGGATAAGGGGAAACTGACACTTTGTACACTTGATAACATGGGATTTTTCCCTCAGCCACGGTTTGCGTGGTGGAATTATTGAATGCAACACTGTTTACACTTGTTTGAAATGTACGGCGTTAGTTTTGACTTCCCCTGTCTAGTCCTTGACCGTAGATCCAGTGCCAGACAATAACACTAATAACAGGCTTGATGATTAATAAATGAACATTTGTGACGCAAGTTTGCATTATTTACATGTCGCTTATTCTACTTTGGGATAGGCCTAGGTTACGTAATATGTGATACTTATACTAAGAACAATTCTGGCATTTTTTTATTTTAAAAAATCATTAATAAATAAATAGGTATATGATTAGTTAGTGTAAAAGACATGCAAAATATTGTAGTGCAATATAGTCTCACTAAACTCACTAGACTCTTCATTGTCTCATTACTAAGTGTTTTAATTTTAGTTTTAGAGTTGATATTGATATCATCTGTGTAAATAAGTAACATTTAAAATAAAACATGGTTAATTAGGTTGATTTAAATGTGTGAATAGTTGATATAAAATAAAAGAGTCTTGACTAGGTCATTTATAAATGAATGAATTATTGAAATCAAATAAAACATGTCTAACTATAAGGTGTTTAAGAAATGTGACGTCACATCAAAACACGCAACTTTATATAAAAGTTCCACTTAAATATTTGATTTCTTGAAATTTATTTTAATGACGTTTTACAGGGCTTCATGCGCGTTACGATATTAGTTGTGCAGCCTTACACTAAATAAATACTTAAATCACGAAAAAGTGATTTGAAACATGCTAATTTTCAATCAGAAAATACGGCTTTTGGGGTGGGGGGGGGTCAAAGCTTCGTGATGTCATATTGGAGGGAAGGAGTGTACGTTTTTGTGACGAAATGGGACGAGGCGGGTGGGTAAAAATCGGCTAAAATCGCATGACGTCATTTTTGGACGGCCCCCTAACACGGCTAGTCTTACAGTTCAGCGACTCTTTATTCCTTTCTCATTAGACAAAGGTCTACCAAAAACTGAGGTCACATTTTGGGGAAAATAATAGTCATAAAGCTAACATTTAAAATACTTACAAATTTCTAAATCCAATTAGCTCGTTGCACAGCAAAAGTAATATTCAAAACGAAAAAAACAACAACTAAATATGAAAAACTAATGAGCAAGAAAACATACATTTGATTTTAGCTTTTGTTAGGAAAATAATAGTAAATGTATACAGTCACCAGAAACAAAATTTATATTAAAATAATAATAATGATACAAATATTAATTCGGCTGGCCTAATATTTTTGCGTGACATATCATACTATAATAGGAGATCAACACAATTATAATTTATAGGTGATTAAACGAGACAATTTGATGACAAAAAGCATAGTCCTACTAGCAATAAAGGGAAACGAAATTTTGAAAATTGTGTTGATATTTTAAGGTATTTACATGAATTGCTTTAACTTACGCCCCTCCGCTCCCCCCCCACACACACACAACTCTCAAAGTAGAATACACACACAACTCTCAAAGTATAATCACACACACAACTCTCAAAGTAGAATACACACACAACTCTCAAAGTAGAATACACACACAACTCTCAAAGTAGAACACACACAACTCTCAAAGTAGAACACACACACAACTCTCAAAGTAGAATACACACACAACACTCAAAGTAGAATACACACACAACTCTCAAAGTAGAATACACACACAACTCTCAAAGTAGAATACACACACAACTCTCAAAGTAGAACACACACACAACTCTCAAAGTAGAACACACACAACTCTCAAAGTAGAACACACACACAACTCTCAAAGTAGAATACACACACACACATCTCTCAAAGTAGAATACACACACAACTCTCAAAGTAGAATATACACACAACTCTCAAAGTAGAACACACACACAACTCTCAAAGTAGAACACACACACAACTCTCAAAGTAGAATACACACACACAACTCTCAAAGTAGAACACACACGCAACTCTCAAAGAGGAACACACTCACAACTCTCAAAGTAGAATACACACACAACTCTCAAAGTAGAATATACACACAACTCTCAAAGTAGAATACACACACAACTCTCAAAGTAGAATACAAACACAACTCTCAAAGTAGAATACACACACATCTCTCAAAGTAGAACACACACACATCTCTCAAAGTAGAATACACACACACACAACTCTCAAAGTAGAACACGCACACAACTCTCAAAGTAGAATACACACACACAACTCTCAAAGTAGAATACACACACACAACTCTCAAAGTAGAATACACACACACAACTCTCAAAGTAGAATACACACACACAACTCTCAAAGTAGAACACGCACACAACTCTCAAAGTAGAACACAGCAACAACTCTCAAAGTAGAATACACACACACAACTCTCAAAGTAGAATACACACACATCTCTGTCACGTATGTATCACATGTATATTGCGTAATTGCATGATGGAGAGGTCATGTGAGTGATATGCGCGGGAGAAATGAAGCCTTCCCATTGGCTGAGAAGGTTGGGCGAGGAGTTGTCAGAGGACTTCCGTCAGGGAAGGACGTGATGTGTGTGCTTGAGAATTCCACGTTGTATAACCTCAAATGATTCTTGTACAAAGTATTCATATTAAAGTTGTTTTATTGAAACAAGTTCTTCAGTGGATTATTGTGTACAAGATTCTGTATTGTGAGAACGCCTACGAGAGTTACATATTAAATAAGTATAACCAGTCACAGTAATAGTTACAATCTCTCAAAGTAGAACACACACAACTCTCAAAGTAGAATACACACACATAACTCTCAAAGTAGAATACACACACATCTCTCAAAGTAGAACACACACAACTCTTAAAGTAGAATACACACACAACTCTCAAAGTAGAAGACACACACAACTCTCAAAGTAGAATACACACACGTTTGTAAAGATGTAGGTAAGAATCACATTGTGAACACAACTGATTGATCGTCTGGTGACCCGTTTCTCCCGACTCTCCCCTACCCTGCTTCCTGAACCATCACATTCGTAAAACTGACAAATCAGACAATTCATAGAGAGAAAAAAAAACGTAAAAAATTTAAGTTTTTTACTATAAATCCTTTATATATGAGACATAACTAAAAGTATGTTCAATATAATACGCACCGCGCGACAGACAAGCATAAACATTTACAGACTACATAGAGATAATCTTTAAAAAATTCATTAATTTAATTACAGTACATTCGATCCATCTGAACAGTAAATAACATCATCAAAGAACAATATCCTGAAAATTCCTGGATAAGAGTCTACACCGATGGCTCCTCGGAAAAAGCCACAAAAAATGGAGGAGCCGGCATTCTTATAGAGTGGCCTAACGGAGAACACCTTGAAAAAGCAACTGCCATATGAAGTCTCTCAGATAGCACTAGAGCTGAAAGGAAAACACTAGAGCTTGCCGCAAAAATTCTAACAAGTGACCCCCACTCTAAAAACAGCTAGATTGTCATCCTCACTGATGCTAAGACAGTGCTCCAGTCTCTCAAAAACCCAAACACCTTGATCAATCAGACACTCAGTACAGAACTATTGAAACTGAGCAAAATAACAAAAGAACTTATTCTCCAATGGATCCCTGGACATGTGGAACTTGAAGGAAATGACACTGCTGACTCCTTGGCAAAAACTGGAGGCAGTCAAAACCAGGCAGAGTCATCTCTACACCACGAAGAAATCAAGGCAATGCTCAAAAGAAGTGAATCTGAAAGATGGTCCGAGCTCAAAGAAAACCACCCAAAAAGTGATGCATACTTCGAACTCCCCCGCAAATCACAAAACATCATTTTCAGGCTAAGGACGGGCCACAACAAACTAAGGCAACACATGTTCCGCAAACTTCGAATTGGAGAAAGCGAAATGTGCCCCTGCGGGATAGCTGCGGAAAATGCGGAACATGTTCTCCAAAACTGCCCTATGTACCACCATACCCGGACAGACATATGGCCCCAGGAAGCTACCCTCGATGACAAACTCTATGGTGGACTGGAACAACTGACAGCCAAAGCGCAGTTCATCACAAATATAGGACTTGCTGTCTAAATCCTCTATCAAAAGATTTTGAGAACGAAGAAGAAGATCCATCTGAAAATTTTGATAGATCATTTTTATCGTTGTCACGAGTCTGCCATAGGACACCGGAAAGTGGGTTAAAAATCGATCCAAAGTTTTTGCGACAGACAAACAATAAGAGTTAATTTAAAATTTTAAAAACAAATTAAATATTATTTTTAATTTTAAAAAATAATTTATTGTTCAAATAGGTTAGTGATCGTGTCATGAAAGTATATTATTATACCCCTCGTGCATGTTGCAATGAAATATAACATTATAAAACATAACAATATTTAGAAGCCCATTTATGTCGAATTCGAACAACTTTTCATGAACCCCAGCTGCCAAATAAATAAATAAAATATATAACTACGATTTTTTTTCCCTCATATAAAATAGGTGTTGTTTCCTTTATGTGAAGATGAGACCATTTCAGATCAGAGCAATAACCGTTTAGCTAATAGAAACTATATATTTTTTCCCCATTAGGAAAGTCATGATGTTTACTGTTGTTATGGTTACCAACCAAAGTGAACTCGTTAGGACCTTCTCCGTAGATCTTTGGCTTTGTACCCCTAGATTGCCACTGTCGTCTAATAGTTTTGGCGCTGGAGGCTCATTTAATCAGCGAAAATAAGAACTTACAATTAAATTTAAAACATTCTGGTCCTTCAAAATTTAATTAAAAAATATTGTGCGCAGTTAAAGTAATTATAGTAATTACAATGTAAAATTTTGAAGAGTAGGTCTTAGCTATAATTTCAAACAAAGAATTTTATATATTTTTTTAAAAAATTTACAATGTCCTAATTTATATTAAGTTCCAGTCTACCCTTACCAGAGGCGGATTAAGACTGCGCGGGGCCCCTGGCTGCAATTCAGACTGGAGTCCTATTAGCTAGCAGATAATATAAGACTGTAATTTGTAACGAAATAGTCCATTGGGGGCCGTCCATAAAGTACGTCACGCTCCAGAGGGGGGAGGGGGTGTACGAAAGTGTGACAGTATGTGACAGGGGGAGGGGGGGTGTCCGGCCATGTGTGACGTCACGCTGTTTTATATTAAATTTTGATCATTTTGTTAATTTAAAAAAAAACATTTGAGTTCAAAAGTGTGACGTACTTTAGGGGGGGGGGTCCGAGATGTGTGACAGTTTGTGACAGGGGTGAGGGGGGAGTTAGAAATGGTCAAAAATAGCGTGACGTACTTTATGGACGGCCCCTTGGTTCCTTGCTCATACTTTGTACTACAGGATTGGCCTTCCCAGCCAAAAAGATTATTCATAAAAAAAACCAAATAAGAAGAAATAACTGTTTGCCGCTATCCTATAATTGAGTGTAAAAAGACAATTTAAAAAAAAAGACAAATGGAAACAAATATATATTCCCCCACTGAGAATCGATCCCGACATCGCTTGAACCGCAAGCCAAAACACTTCCATACGACCATAAGAGCTTGACGGAAGTTGGAAATTTAAAAAATAGAAATTATATTATTTTATAATATTTTAATAATAATAATAATAATAAATTGATTATTTATATAGCGCTGTATCCCAGTAAGGAACTGGGCTCACAGCGCTTTACATGAAAGAAATAACATGCCTATAAATATTACATTAACTTTCATATCATAACAAACACAAAAATTACAGTACATTATACATAAGCTACGTTAATCATTTACAAGAAATGTTGTTTCATTAATTTTTGAAAATAAATGTTGAAAAGATGTGTCTTAAGTGCAGTCTTGAAGGACTTGGTTGTTTGAATACTACGTATGTGTAATGGTATAGAATTCCATTGTTTGGCTGCACAAAAAGAGAACGACCTTTCACCAAATGTTTTGGTGCGTGTCGTAGGAACAGAGAGAACGCGTGTGTCTGCAGAAGATCGTAGCTGGCGAGTGGGTGAGTAGACCGACAAAAGTTCAGTAAGATACGATGGGCATGAGTCCGAAAAGAAGTTGTGACAGAGAACGGCCAGTTTGTAATCAATACGGGCTTGTATAGGCAGCCAATGAAGTGAGTGAAGAAGTGGAGTAACATGGTCATGTTTTTTTGCCTTGAGCACCAGTCTGGCAGCTGAATTTTGAACTTTCTGTAGTTTTTCAATGCATTGTTTTGGCGCACCAGACAGAAGAGAATTGCAGTAATCCATACGAGCTAGTACAAGAGCACAGACTAGAGTTTTTGTTGCACTAACTGTTAAGTAATGACGGATTGAGCTGATCTGACGAATGGCAGTGTAGGCAGAGCGACAGATGTGATTGATAAAGTTGTTAATAGACATGTTGTCAGAAATAATGTAGCCAAGATTCCTAGTCGATGTTGTGAACAGAATATCCGAACTGGCTACCTGAATTGACTTCGGAAGAGACAAAGTACTGCGTGATTTATTGTTGCAAAATAGAAGTGCTTCAGTCTTGTCATCATTCAGCTTGAGTTTGCTGAACGTCATCCAAGACTTTACCTCATCAATGCACTCTTGCATCAATTGGACAGCGGAGTCCAAATTAGAGGGATCTGTGTGAGTATATAGCTGAGTATCATCTGCAAATGATTGGCTTTCAACTGAATGCTTTTCGAGCAGTAGAAGTAGTGGTCTTGTATACAGCACAAAAAGTACCGGACCCAAAACAGAGCCCTGAGGCACACCATAAAGCAAGTCAGCTTTGTGAGAGATACAGCCATCTACTGATACTACCTGTGATCTGTTAGATAAGTATGATTGAAACCAAGCCAGAACTGAGCCAGAAATTCCAAAATAATTTTGCAGGGTTTTCAGCAGTGTTTGATGGTCGACAGTGTCAAAGGCTGCACTAAGATCTAAGAGGACCAATATAGAAATTTTCCCACTGTCCAGTGCGAGTAGGAGGTCATTTGTTACCTTTAACAGGGTGGTCTCTGTGCTGTGAGAAGGTCTGTAGGCCGACTGATTGGGACTTAGAAGAGTGTGGTCATTTAGATAAGCAAAAAGTTGTTTTAAGACTAGTTTTTCAATGACTTTCGACAAAAATGAAATATTAGACACAGGTCGATAGTTGTTTAAATTGTTTTGGTCTAACCCTTGTTTTTTCAGCAAGGGTTTTATAATAGCAGATTTACATAATGGAGGAAAGGTGCCAGATTTTAGACTTTCATTAACTATATTTGTTACTGTTGGGAGTAAGAGATCTAATGACTCAACCAATAGTGGAGTGGGGATGGGATCAAGAGAGCAGGACGTTGGCTTAGATTTTAGAATAATACTTTTGACCTCATTTTCCGTAACAGGCTGGAACATGTCAAAGCTTGACCTCACAGCAAAAGAAGGAGATAAATCATGTGGTGGCAACAACGTTCTGTCAAGTTCCTTACGAATTTTAGCAATTTTGTTGATAAAAAAGTTACAAAATATATCTGGCTGCTGATGCAGGGGATACACAGAGGGAAGGACCATAGCTTTACTCTAATTGAGCCTATCAAATCAGGTTTTTCCATTACTAAGACTTTCAGGTCCGAATTATAGCAATCAGATTAATAGATAAGATTTTATTAATTTATTTCATGTATGATATTTTCAGGGATTCATGCAAACATTTGTCCACCTTTATTATAAAATATACTAACTTTGGCGGCACCTAATTCATTGGGGGCCCCTGCTTTAGCCCGTTCAGCCACCCCCCCCCCTAATCCGCCATAGACCCTTACTATAAATTATAAACCCACTGGCGTCATGACTGCGGTGACAGCAAGTTTCGATTATTGGTGTCCGGTTCAAGTATTCTGCTCTTTGACTTGTTAACCTACAGTTTGATTTATTGATGCTATGGCTATGGCACAGACAGTTAATATAATAGATTTAATTCAATTTTATAGGGTTTTTTTTTGTTCTTGTTCTATTGTTGATAAAAAGGGTCAACCAAGTTTAACATTACCTATCTAATACTGATCACAGCGGATTTATAATTACTTTTAACTTTTAACATTTCACCACAGAGGAGGTAGTATGGCATTGTGCTTTTCCACTAAAAAAATAAAATAAAATAAACTCTAATTTACGAATGGTTATTTGTACCAAAAAACAACAACAAAAAAACCAAAAAAAAACAACCAAAAAGAAAACACAAGCTAATTTAGCTTTCCAGATCTTGAATGATCTTATTCTTATTACAGCTAAACTCACAACTCTTGCTACTTAGTCAATGCTGATAGTGGGCTAAAGAGTCCTATAGCTGATAGTATTTAGAAAGACGCACTGAAGGGTAACAGAAATATAACTATATTATATATAGATGTTAAATGAAAGTGAAAAGGTTCGGTCTGCCAAACTCAAACAGCTACAAAACTCTTCGAGACCTACAGTGTAGGCTACACTCAATAATGTTTTGGATAATTGGTTCATTGTGATTTGTCATTTCTGTAGCATTGAGCTCACATACAATGCCCCAAAAAAATGAATCTGCTTCAAAAATATCTTCAGTATATGCTAGTTATCGTACAGAAGGGGCCTCTAAATTTTATAACATAAAAATTACTAAATCACTAAATCCAACTTTTAAAAACTAATTATTTGGCGCGTATTGGGAGACTCCAAATGCAGTAAAATTAAATGTTTAAATGTCTGTTTTGATCTCAGGAAGAAACAAGGACATCATCGTTTGAAGTCACTATGTAATATAAGGAGCTCCAAATTTTCAAAGTTTGAAAATTTGTTCTCAAGATTTAAACACAAATTTGACACGTAATTTTTTCCGTTTTTTGCCAAATGCGACGTAATTTCTAACCTGCCGCAGTCACGTGCCGAGTGCGCATTAATTTGTACGTTCTCATTTACAAATTCATTTTAAAAAATAATATTTGAAAAAATTATTAAAATGTCATTTTATAGTTCAAATAAATAAAATTTAAAAATAATACTTGGTTAAAAATATTTTTAAATAGATATTTGAAATTATTTTCACTCTCTTCTAATGGTCTTAAGAATTTAGCGGAGTAGTATGTTAGCCTATTCGGATCGTGACATTTACGTCACTTCCTTTTCACGTCCAACTTGGAACGGATAGACAGCAAGGAAGACGTTCAATCAAGACTTTCACGATTCAACGTGTTTCCCAACACACAGTGACATGTTTTGATTAATAAAAAGAAAACAAACTAAAATATAAAAAATAAAAAAACCAAAAAAATTAGTAAAATTGTATAAAAAACAAAAAAGTTTTTTGAAACGTGGTCCGATAATACAAGCTGTCCGATAACCGCCATCTTAAGCACGAGACTCGTCATTGAAGTGCAAGTCCTACAACTTAACCGCAAAAATGAATCCAGCAACAAATTATCCGATGGCCTCACTCTATGTTGGTGATCTTCATCCTGATGTCACCGAGGCTATGTTGTTTGAGAAATTTTCTACATGTGGTCCTGTGTTATCCATTCGAGTATGTCGGGACATGATCACTCGCAGATCGCTGGGCTATGCTTATGTGAACTTCCAACAACCTCACGATGGTATGACTTTGATTATACACTTCAATTAATTAAATACTATACTATTTAATATAAAGTTTGTAAGCGATAATTTTTGAGCTTAGGATGCTGTAATTTTTTCTAAAATATATGAGCGTCTGTAACAGATAAGATGTTGGATCTAAACAGTAGGCTGAGTAGGCAAGCTTCTTGATTATTCATTATATACATTAACTGCATATAAAATATATTCATCTTATCACCATTTTAGAAATGAATGAATCAAAGTCAGACTCCCTGGTATTTAGGGGTGTGCCGGAATCCGGTTCCGCCGGATTTTGCACTATCCGGTTCCGCCAGATTTACATGTATCCGGAACAATCGAATCCAGAATATAACGGATTTCGGAATTTGCCAGATTTTGTGACTCACCGGATCATAATCTGAAATAAAAGTAATTCTCTTTCCCGAATTCCACACGATCACGATACATTAATCGATTGTTTTGAGCGTTGAGCTTGTTTAATGTTTGATATTCCGAACATACCAGAGGCTAGAGTCAGCACCGCTAATAGTGGGCAATTGGCCCAATCCCATACATGATAGTGCGGGGATGAGTAATTATTATTCGTGACGTCATCTTAACCGCAATCACCAATGACGTAACAGAAATAAGCAACTATACTGCCCAAGCGCCTGGCCGCCAGCCCGCCACCTTACAGAGCACGGCAGATGACCATCAAATTGCGTCAAGCCAGCAGGCCTGTGCTGACCTAGCCTATCTATGAATAATTTTAGGGACACACACTGATCGACCTGACGTCAGTCTGCTTAGCAATTAGTCATTGGTGCAGAGATATAGATTACCCGTACTGCCCTGCGGAGCTGTCTCCTCACCAAGCATAATAATAACAACATAGGACATAGAAACTTATTATGCGCCAAATTACAGTGAAACAATTAAGTGATCGCCAACGAGGTATAAATTTATACTAGAGTGCTCGTGTAAACAAAAAAAGCTATCTCTGATTGGCTGGTCGGTTACCACTTGGTTACCTAACGCGATAGAAATTTATCTCAGTTTTTAAAATTTACCGTAATTTTAATTCATATTTTGATTTATATTATCGTTCACTCAATTGTTAAACATGTGTATCATTTATGAGTATAAAATTAACATTACGTTAGCGGTCTTGTATAAATTTAGAGGTCTTTGGTGATCTCAGCTGATCTCTATGTCACCAAGCCATCTTCGGCGATTCTCGCTTGCGTTATGATCTTTGGTTTAAACGACGGTATGACGTAGCCACGGCCCGCGGTGCTCAGCTGTTACAAAATATTTTGCCATATTGAATGCTTGAAATTGGAGTGGAGTTTATACTTAAAAACTTTAAAACGGTAATTTATGAAATTTATCTCATTTTCGAAGCTAGTTCAAGCTTCAATTCTAAATAATTTTCAATTTTTGCAAAGTACCAAAATCCGAGAGAATCCGGATCCGGCGGATTTTGCATAAGAAAATCCGGATCCGGCACATACTAAATTTAAATTGGAGAACATAGTACTGGTGAACAGCCAATTTCATCAAGAAATGACAGAAAAATGCAATTATACCTAACACTTATGCATATTTACATTTTAAAGTGGACACACAATTTGAAAAAAGGGGCAAATCTTTTTGACTTATCAGAAAAATGATTTTCCAATCTTAAAACGTGAAGTGTCCATGTGTCCGGTGACTAAACATGTGGGTTGGGGAAGGGGCTATCTATCCGACTTTCTATCATGCGGCTGCAGTAACAGCGTTAACTAGGTTCTTCACTAGCTCAGTTGGCTAGATCACTTGTCCTGTAATCATGAGGGTTTGAATGACAGTTTGAATCCCCATCCAGTATTGGATGCTTATTAAATGGGATGGTGGTCAAGGATGCTTTGGGTTTTAAATAAATTGAGTCATTTTTTTAAAAATTCAATTTAGCACAATTTTGACCTCCCTAAAGATTTTAGTTAATTTAAAATTTGACATTTTATATTTCCTGCATTCAATATTCTGTTTATCAGTACCAAAGCAGTATTAGTAAAAGTTTAACAAAAAAATATCTAGGCTACATATTTTTTCAGTTTTAAAAGATATCAGAGGCACAAAAACTGACAGCCATGCAGCTTCATTTCAAATAAATTTTAATGAATTTTTTTCCTTTCAGCTGAGAGAGCTATGGATACAATGAACTTTGATACCATTAAAGGTCGTCCTATCAGAATTATGTGGTCTCAGCGTGATCCTTCACTTCGTAAGTCAGGTGTGGGCAATGTTTTCATCAAGAATTTGGACAAGAGCATTGACAACAAAGCATTGTATGACACCTTTTCAGCATTTGGCAACATCTTGTCTTGTAAGGTGAGGATATTTGTAAAAATTTGCTTAACTTCCCAATTCACTACATTGAGACCAAATGCAACTAATGCCACATCATGCCCAGCAACACATATAGCATTCCCTACCATGATAAGGATTTGTTTCTGTAGCTTTCAGGCTTCTGAATAGGAACAAACTCTCATTTTATTTTAAAATAAATGTATTATCATTTTGGGTTGAAAGCCCGGTTACCTTATTTAGTGAAGTGTTATTTCAGAGAATGCTTTTGCTATGTTTTAGTTTCTAGACATGGCTGCTTCAGGATGTAATTATTTGTTTTATTTGGGCAAATCATTGAGATTAATCAAAATGTGCTAGGCTTTGACTCCGATAAAAGCTCATGAAAATGAAGCTAACAGTGATGAAAACACTGTCAAAGAGTCTTGGTCACAGATTTGACCAGTTATGGATAAATTTAGATTGTGGTGGGGGGGGATAGCTGGCATTATTAATTTTAAATTGGTCAACCCTATACAGCCTTTAATTCAAATTTTATTTTAATTTTCTGTTCTTATATGAAGATTGCTTGTGATGAACATGGCTCAAAGGGATATGGTTTTGTCCATTTTGAGACTGAGGAAGCTGCAAGGCAATCTATTGAAAAGGTCAATGGCATGTTGCTGAATGGAAAGAAAGTGTAAGTTGAGTATTTATTTAATTTAACAGCTGTCAAGTGGGTAAATAAAAAATATCGTAATGATTTAAGTATTGTAATACTAGACGCCCGCGGCAAAGCATACGCCACAGCCTTGCTCATGGAGGGTGCAAAGAAAGTGAAGAAAGAACGGACACAAACTGCAGCACGAAGAAATCAAAACGCGAGTGAACGTCACGTCGGGGGTGGGTACTGCCAACTCATTGTTGGGTTTCATCAAGACATTTGCAGGCGAAATTCGGTACACCCCTAACTTCTATGGAATCAGCTATAAAACGATACTCGGTTTAAAATCGGAGTATGCTACGCCGCGGGTCTCTCCAGCGTTCCTTCTTTTCATTCACTCACAGCTGTTTGCCCAAACCCACCCCATTTTGACAAATTTTTAAAAATTATTTTTAAAAAAAACGTTTTTGCTGGGACTTGAACCCAGGACTTTCCCCCTATGTGGCGGACGTGATAACCAGTACACTACGAATCTCACGTTTTCTGTGAAGGAACAATGCAAGTGAAACGCAAGGACCATTGTTGGTCTCGATACATTGGTCGACCCCAGCGAGGGTCATGCTCGGTTGCACATTCTTGCGTCATGGTGTCTCGCATGGTCCCATGAAGAGAATTATATATATAGATTTTTATGGTAGCCAATAGAGGGTATCTGGCGCTACCCAGCTTTGCCACATACCTATGAAAGATTTTTGTTCATCTGGCTATCATTAAGAATTATTTGAAATCAAATTAAATTAAGGAGGCGTTATATAGAGATTTTTCCTGATACTGCAAGGTGTTATCCGGATATTTCTTTTCGGAAAACAGAATCTCTGTATTTTTATCTCGTTCTAATTTAGTATACGTAGGTATCATAGCTTATTTTTAAAAATTAAATAGTTTTGCTTTGTCTTGTCAGCTCTAATTGCTATGTAATTATAAGAATGTTGAATTGATTTCATTATTTATAGCCCCAATAATAAAGTAACTAGGGCTAGAGCATACTTCTGGATGGCTGACAGTCGTTGGCCTTGGTTTAGTTTAGTCATTTATCATAAAATATAGTATTAGTAGAATGTTGATATATTTACGTGTGTTATAGTAGGTCTATAAGTCTTTCAAGTGATATGAGTTTCAGATCCTATCTAACATATTATTAATAATTACTATTACTGCATTTTAGTTTAAGCCTTTTTATTTAGTTTTATATGTAGAATATATATCTGAATGGCTTATTGGTTGGTGTAATAGTACTGGAGTACTTGTTAATACTAATAGTCTTGATCCGTGGTCAACTTCCTATACTATTTAAAATAGTCTTGAGGCACTTCTGACTCATTGTAACAGTCTATCTTACAGTTGGTTTAATTAGTGGTTTAGCCAGGGATTCGGGGGCACGGGGGGCTTGGCCTCTGGGGGTCCCTGCATTTTGACATTCGACATCATGACATGAGATAATGAAATAACGAAAAATATTATATCAGAAGCTTTTAAGTGTCGCTTTTATTTTACCCTAGTACCTGCTATTGGTAGTCGAGTGACGACACTTACAAAAGTAAGAGCTGTACATGTAAAATTATCACACTGTCGTGTACCACCAACTATTTGAAAAGTAGCACAGCAGTATATAAAATTTTTAATTAATCGTCACATGACCCACCAAAAAAATCTCTGCATAACGCTAAGCATTATTGTAAATAAAACTCTGAATAACGCTCTGCGTTATAGGGAAATAACCACTCCGCTAAATTAATACTAATAAGCTTATAAACAAATATATAAAAAGTAAACAAACAATAACCAGACATAAGTACATTTAACAAGAATTTTCTTCAACAACAAAGATTAATCGGAAGAGGAAATAAAATACTGAAAACACTAAAAGCTAATTCTGCAAAAATATAACATCATACACTAGTACATTTTACACAAAATACACATAACACATAAACTGCATTGTACATAAACATGCTATAGCTCAGTGCTTCTCAAAGTGGTGATTTGTGGACCTGTGCCGGTCTTTAGGCGCGCTTTGGGATTAGAGACAATGCGGGCATTACTGCGCTTTTTGGCATTTAACGTTAATACTAACCACACAGAGTGTATCAATTATTTGACAATAAACACCTAAAGTAAAACAAATAAATAAAATTACATTTCGCTACCATCTCGGTAAATTAAAAATAGGGCAACAGTCCCAGGTGTGATGGAAAAATTCCTGCCCGTCCGCCAAACTAAAAAGTTTGAGAAGCACTGCTCTAGCTGATTCAACTAGCGAATTACAAAGGTTATTATTTACGTCACAGAAATAAATTAGTTGAATCTGCATCCGCTTAGTTACGTCCAGTTACGGTTTATTTGCAGAGGCATAGTAGACTATTCATAATTAATATTTATTATTTTTTTTCATATTTTCCTTTTTAAAAAAAAATATTTCTTGAAGATATCCGGATCCAGCAAATAGTAAAAAAAAATAAAAAAATGTCCGGGCACCCCCTAGTAGCCAAATACATGTGCATAAAAAAGTTTAGCCTCCTTAAACAATAGTTATTTTTTATTTTAAATATTCTTATGCCAGTGTAGTACAGGAACATTAGCTTTATTTCTAGTGATTTAAAAAATTATAATTTAACTATATTTGTTCTACTTTTACAGAGTGCTTTTAATATATTTTTTTGATGTTACTTTTTTGTGTCTCTTTTAAAATTAGGTATGTAGGTCGATTCATTCCTCGCAAAGAGCGTATCATGCAGATGGGTGATAAACACCGCAAATTCAACAATGTCTACATCAAAAATTTTGGAGAAGAGTTAGATGACGAAAAGCTGCGAGAAATGTTTGAGTTATATGGAAAAATCATCAGTGCTAAGGTGAGATTTTTTCAGTTACAATTTAATATTTTATTGCTGTTAATGACAGCTTAGAAGGCAAAGTGTACATGCACATAAATCCTAGTGACAGTTTTCAAATCATTTTGGCCATGAGTGCCCCACCCTTGCCCTCTAAACATTGTTTGTGAATTGTGTACATTATTAAAATTCTTTAAATTTTTTTTGGTCAGGTGATGTATGATGGTTCTGGAAAGTCTCGTGGGTTTGGATTTGTAAGCTTTGAGGAACCAGATGCTGCAGAAAGGGTAATAATTTATATATTTTATTTTAAATATTGATGTCCTGGATTATTGATAAAATAAGTCAAAAAGTTAATCATTGAAATGTTAGCTTTTCATGAGTCATGTCTTGTAAAATTTAGTTTCATCAATATTTTAAATCATTTAGGCTGTCACTACACTTAATGGTAGTGAGATGGGAGGCAAAATGCTTTACTGTGGACGTGCCCAGAAAAAAGCTGAGCGTCAGGCAGAACTCAAAGAGAAATTTGAAAAAATTAAACTGGAACGCATTAACCGCTACCAGGGTGTGAATCTCTATGTGAAAAATCTTGATGATGGTGTTGATGATGATAGACTACGCAAAGAGTTCTCTCAGTTTGGCACAATTACCAGTGCTAAGGTATGTATTCAATTTAGTTCTACTGTTAACAGACTTCAGTGCTGTTTAGAAGGTGGTTTGGTAATAGTATGGAGTGCCCATCACCCTGGAGTGCAATGTTAATTATTGCTACTCTTTCCTTAACTGGGCTAAAGTATATATTAGTGACTTTGCAATGTAATCTTCAGTCCTGATGTCAGTCTGAACAGGTTGGTGAAATTGCATTGTTTCACATTAAACGTTATCATTTTCAGTTTTGTAGGTTGATCAAAATATTTTTGACATTGCGCTTAAATTTGTGTGGCTAATTTCCAATTATTTTTTTTACAAACCATGTTTTTACCTTATTAGGTGATGGGAGAGGGTGGCAGGTCCAGAGGTTTTGGTTTTGTATGCTTCAGTTCTCCAGAAGAGGCAACAAAAGCAGTGACTGAAATGAATGGCCGTATAATTGTGGCTAAGCCTCTGTACGTAGCACTCGCTCAGCGCAAAGAGGACCGGCGTGCTCATTTAGCTAGCCAACATATTCAGAGACTGGCCACTATGCGACAACAGGTATGTTTTGACCCTTAAATATTTCTTGTAGGTGGTCCTTTTCTTAAATTTAGAATTTAGTAATGCAAACGCACTAATTGAAATATAAATGTGCAT
Source organism: Ampullaceana balthica (assembly GCA_944989445.1). Taxonomy (NCBI): domain Eukaryota; kingdom Metazoa; phylum Mollusca; class Gastropoda; family Lymnaeidae; genus Ampullaceana; species Ampullaceana balthica. Next base: position 146,458 of record CALYLW010000260.1, on the reverse strand, counting down.
ATAAAGCATTAAGATTTAGCTCTTGTTAAAAAAATAACCTTGAATATACTTTGACTCGGCTGTTGTCTTTAATCTTGTTTTTTTTTAAAAATGTCATGTAACCACTTATGGCATTACTCATGGACAGGCGTCACATAATTGTAACGATAACTACACTTGCCTCTGATAACTACACTTGCCTCTGATAACTACACTTGCCTCTGGCGCTAGCACTTATTACATTTGGTTGAAGGTTTACAAACAATAACCGTTAACAGCTCTGTAATTAAAACTCTAGAATGTATCACTCTCTATGTTACCATAACTACTTTTCAAAACAAATAATGAAAAATCTGATAATGAAACCATTATCGATAACTGATAGTTGCTTCAATTACCTAAGATTCAAATTGATAGGTTTGCGAGACATTAAAAAGAACTAACCATCTTTTTTACGTTTTCCCCTAATAGGGGTAAAGATGTTTTCTGCAATAGTCCTTAAGAGGTCAAGGACAACTTAAAGAGAAATTTATCTATTAGAATGTGAAATCAATTTTCCGACTGGTTGTAGTATCAAATAATCATTTAGTAAATTTGGATATCAGGGAACCGTGTATTTCTTGTGTTTATTATCCTATTTCTTTTCACACTTGTTACAGAATGTTCAAAATTATCCAATCTTCAATGCTGGTGGAGCAGGTTATTTTGTTCCAACAATGCCTCAAGCCCAAAGAGGATTCTTTACTCCTGCTAATGTACCATCCATTAGACAAGCCCGTGGTCCTTGGGCTCCGGGTGTTAGGCCCAACCAGGCTACAGGTAGGAATGATCAGTCATTACGAGAAAAAAATATTTTTTGGAGTCATATATTTTTCAAAGTATAATGGCAAAATATAATTTTTAAATACATAATTTGCATCCAACTTGTAATTAGAAGATTTTACTTAGTGAATTATTTATGGTGATGAAATTTATATAGGATTCCAAGCCATGCCTAATCAGATCAGAACTCGGCCACCAACCGCGCAAGCTCAAATGCGTCCAACAACAGTCAATTCAAGGCCAATCACTGGTCAGTCAGTTGCAGCAGGAGCACCGCGTGGTGTGGCGATGGCTGGGATGACTCGTCCTCAGGCAGCTGCATCTATGCCCCAACAAGGCCGCACAGCTCCGTATCCAGGAGCTAGACCTCAAATGGCTGGACAGCCTGGTCGTTCTTTGCCCCAGGTAACCAACCAAATGTGATGCTTGCACTTGGTGTAAGGCAGTGATGACAGTTTCAGAATTTGAATTTTAAAGAATTAATTTTAACTTACAATTGAAGTTGAAAAACGTTTTGCTAAGTTTTTTTGAAATTTTTGTATAGTTGGTGGATTTTGAAATGAAATTGGTTTTAAAAGCTGCCTTGTTTACTTTTCTCGCCCATTATAGAAAAGTCCTGTACTGTTGTTTTTTTTTCTGGGCAGGTGGCTTGTTCTAAAAGTATTGACAAGATGTTTGTTTCAATTTTTTCAGGCCCAACCTTCCGTTTTGGTTCCTGGTCAGGATCCTCTCACTGCTAGTATGTTGGCTGCTGCTCCACCTCAGGAGCAGAAACAGATGTTGGGAGAGAGATTGTTCCCACTTATTCAGCAGATGTACCCTGATCTTGCTGGAAAGATCACTGGCATGTTGCTTGAAATTGATAATTCAGAGCTACTGCATATGTTGGAGTCTCGAGAGTCTCTCAAACTTAAGGTATGGTTAAAAGAAACAAATTAGCTTTCTATTTGTATTATTTTCTGCCTTTCAATAGTCATTCTTCCATTTGGTGTTATATAGTTGGTCATGACCTTTCTGATTATTTCAAGAAACGCTAGAATACGGAAATGTGCAGCGTATGTAATATTCTGTAGTTGAGAATAAAATATTTTTATTAAGTTAAATATATTAAGAATGGAAAAAAATACTGAGAAATATGCAGTGTTTGAACTCTTAATTGAACTTTGAGAATCTGTAATTTTTAAATAAAACTTAATATATTTTATTTTCAAAATTGAGCTGTAAAAAGTGTAAATGTCATTGAAATTATTAATACCTGCACTTCTTTAGTCTTTCTTTGCATTATGTATTTTTTGGTAAATTCAAATTATATTGGTCTATTAATTATTCACCCAGACATTTTCTTTTCTTCTTAATTTATTTTCAAATCATTTTAAATATTTTAACTAAGACAGACCTGCATTTCTGCCGACAATAGCGACAAGGACGTGAATTTTTTTTAAAAAATATAAATAATGTGCGAAAAATATATTAACAAATACAATACTTTTTTTTTCATAAATAACCTACTTAACAACAGCGCCAGAATAATCTCCGTGATGATTTAATGTGACCTTTCTAGCGCGACTCGTCTGCTGACAATCAGTGTCAGAAATTTATCTTGGCCCTAGACTTCGATAGCTGCCGACGTCGGCTTGCTGACAATGATTGTCGGCATTAATAAAATAATACGAAAAGTGACGAACTGGCACATATTCGTTTCAAGATGGATGCCTTTACGGTTATCAATCGTAAATAGTAAATCAGATCTTAAAGCGATCGAAAATGGATTAAGGAATAAGTTTCGATGGGACTGGCTCGAAGAAAAAGACAGTAATGGCGATTATCTATCAAAATATGTGCGAAAATTAAATAAACCCGGTGTAGTTGTTTGTGTTTACTGTGATTGTAGTCTTGATTATAGCAAGAAAGTAGACTAGAAAGGAAAACGGCAAATCCTTCATAAAAAGACACGCACAGTCTGTGGCCGTATGGGATATGGAAGTTTTCTTTTTACTACTTCACATTAACTTTTTTTTTGCATCTTTTAAATAATGATGCAGGATGGTGTCATTCCATGGTTCAACTAAATATACATTATTATTTTTCAGTATACATGTATAGCCATATGACTTAGATCAGTCATTTTCATTTTTTCCCTTTATTACTCTTTGCTTGATGTTAACAATCTACATAATATTGAAGCATGATGTCATTTATTGATATAAATTAATCAGCATTTTCTTTTCAGGATAGCTCTAAATTGGGTGTTTTAATCTGTTAATTCAAAAAAAAATTCCTGCATGCCCCTGGACCCCCGCTAGTGTAGACCGCGCTATGCGCGGTTTGTCTCATGTCCATCAATAAAAAAAGTTCAGACAATCTGGTTAAGGCTTACATTCAGGTCTGCTAAGAACATTTGAAATACATTTATAGAATGCAGAATTTCCTCACATTGTCTTCATAACACTAAGCATAGGCTTATTTTTTATTTCAGGTTGAAGAGGCTGTTGCTGTACTCCAGGCTCATCAAGCTAAAGAGAGTGCTGCTTCTAAGAAGGATTAAACTAATGGAAAGGGGGCTGTCGACATGAGGGCATATCAGTAAAGCTGGATGTTTGTGACACTGACATCAAGGGCCCCTTTATTAATATATTTGCCTCATTTTTTTAGTTTGTTTTGGGGTATAAAAAAAATTAAAGTTCAGTGGGTTTTTTTTAACACTGCTTCATTATTTAGGTTTCTTGGGGGTTGTTAGTTGTCAGAGATGTTTTGATGACTAGTTTTCATATCTTAATTTTATTTGAAACTTAAGTGTGGAATGAGGTAGTTTGAAAAGTCAAATTACATAGATATCTGTTTTGTTTTTCAATTTGTAAAAATAAATTCAAAGCTACTGATGTAATTGTTGACCTTATAAAGCATAATTTCTCCTTTTAGCAAAAGCTATTGGGTTATCAGGTTTTAGCCTGAATTAAGCTTTATATACAGAGAAATTCAATCTCAATGTATTACCAAGATGTATTCTTTTACATCAAGCATAGCATTTATCTGTGGCATTTCTATTGGCCTTGGTATTGTAATTTGTTACCAACTTTACCATCAAGTCGGCAGTCTGCTATATATCTATGGTTACTCAAGTGATGCCCAGTGATCTGTTGCGTAAAACAAGAATTGATCAGACATACAGATAAATAGACCTTCAGGATACAACCATCAAGTTGGTCATAACCCACAGTTTCATATTCATGTTTGATTTGTAATTTTTTATTTCAACTTTTTCCATTGAAGATCTCAACCAAATTTCCAACATATTGTGCCAGTACTAAATGCTGCTTGCAATTTTCATGATTTTTGTCTATTCCAAGATGTGTAATACATTATTCTTAACAAGTTTTAGTCTTTGCAATACCATCTTGCAAAAAAACAGAAAAATCCATATTGTATGGCCGAGCTGCATTTGGCACTATTACAATGTAGCTGGATGTAATTCTAGTCGTACTGATTAGTACTAGACATTTACTGGATTGTTGAGCATATAACTACCTTCCTTCTGAGTTTGGACACATTCATTTAGGTGCTGTTGCTGTGGCACACCCACACGGACATACTCTCACCATGAGTATGCTTATTATTAAGCTCTTAAGTCCAGTAGTTGGACATTGATCTGTGAGTTATGTTTTCTTTAAAAAAACCAATCACAACTTAAAATCAAGTTCATTTTTAAATTACTGGACTGAAAAGCTTTCATTTTGTTATTCACAGGAGAATAACAAGAGTCTCTTTGAATAATAAAAATATAAAAGTTTTTTAAATAAAAAAAATTGTAAAAAAATACTATTTATAAAAAAAACTCATGGCTTTATGGACTAATATGAAAATGTCCTTCAAAGCCTACTATTTTTTATAGCAAGTTATATATTCCACACTAAAGACAAAAATACTGTAAACTCATAATTAAAAAATATTGATTTAAAAAATAATAGAATATAAGATGTATAAAGCTCATTGTCTTCTTTCTCATACGGCTGGTCTTACCTGTTTGGTTTTTTTTTGAATTGTTTAAAGTGGATTTTATTTAATTAGCTTATTTAATAAATAATAAATTCTCTTTATTCATACCACTTGTGTTATTTCATTTATACATTTATGTTTTAAAGTGAGACCGTGTTATTAGGTGATTACTTGGCATTTCGGAACTGTTATCTGTTTCTGTTTCAGATGCTCCTTCTATACGGAAGATTGCTTTCATTTTTATAGTTTACCATGTTAAATTTTAATGTCTAATGTTGCATATAGTATATTATATAGTGATTCACCTAGGGATAAAACTAAATTTTATATCATTTGCATTTTTGTATATACAAGAACGAGTGCATTTAAATCCTCTTTACTTCTTGCTTGGCATTTAGGGCGTGGAATAGCTTGACTGCAGGAAAAAAAATGCAGGCAGAGATTCCCCTTCTGGTATAAATTTATAAGAATTTATAAAAACCAATACTAAACGAACCTTTGGAAACGCTAGGACACAATATCCTTTACAGCAGCTGCAAGGATCCTCTTTACTGTATTTAGAACCATAACCAATGAATGATAAGTTCACTATTTTTATATTCAAATTATGTATGTAGTATGAATTAACCAATGCACCTCATAAAAACGGTGTTACATTTAAAGTTAAAGGCTAATAAAATTAATTTCACTGGTCTATGCAATACCATTTCTAAATTTGAAATTATTCAATAAAATAGATGGCGGAATAGATGTAAAATACACAAGATAAATCAATATCGGCTCTAATTTATGACTACAGTGAGTCTTGTTATTCAATGATCTCTCCCTTCAAATACATTAGTATACAGTACAAATTACTAATACTCTTACTTTTTCAAAACTTATCTCTAGTTACATTTACATAGTTGCAGAATTGGGCGAGTGTAGTGTTGGTTGGGGCAATTAAAATAACTAATTCAATTAGATAAACCTATTGCCTGTGCTGCATGTTGGATCATTAAATTACACACCGATTAAATTAGATAATATACAGTTAATGCAGTAATCTGTTTACAGACGCTCCTTCTATACAGAAGAGTATTGCGTCCTACGCTTATCTATGTTTTTGTGACTAGTCCTGCATTCTTATTTTTAAAATATTTTAATTTTGATAAAAGTATTGGTTTTCCTGGTTTCTTCATGCCACGTCCGAATTCCAGACGGGAAGAGCGAGAATTTGTATGTTTGTTCTTGCATACGGTCAGGGCCGGCCGTAGACTGAGCGGGTCCCAAGGCAGCAAAAGATGTGCGGGGCCCAAGGGGGCCGTTCACAAATGACCTCACGCAATTTCGGCCAATTTTTCACCCCCTCCCCCCTTTGCCACACGTCTACACAAAAAGTTATAACCCCCTCCAATATGACGTCACAAAGCTTTGCCGCCTCCCTCCCACATAAGCCGTAATTTCTATTTGAAAATGAAGTAATGTGGGTGAGACTGCAATCAGGCTTTTAAATAGGTAAATTTATAATATAAAATTATTGTGTTACGTCTTGTCAGGCCTACTAATACCCTGTTTTATATTACAAATTTACCTATTTGAAAATGAGAATGTTTCAAATAAATTTGTTGCCATTTAAGTATGTATATAATATATACATGTAGGGTAATGCTACACTCTAATATTGCAACACGCATGAAAACATGTAAAACGTCATTAAAACATTGCAAGCAATCAAATATTTAAGTAGAAGTTTTATTTAAAGTTGCGCGTTTTGATGTGACGTCACATTTCTTAAACTCCCCATGCCCCTCGTCACACATCGTCACAAATGGGTGATCCCCTCCCTCCCCTAGGTGTGTGACGTCATTTATGGATGGCCCCAAGGCACTATGGCGGATTAAGGGGGGGGGGCTGAACGGGCTTAAAGCCAGGGCCCCCCGATGACTTAGGGCCCCCATACTTAGAATATTTTATAATAAATGTGGACACATGTATACATGAATTGCTGAAAATATGATAAATTAATAAAATGATAATCTCACCTATTAAAATGATCTCTTTTCCCACACGATAGTCTTAGCAGTCAAAAAACCTGATTTGATAGGCTCAATAACAGAAATTATTAAAGAATATTATATATATATTTTAAATTGTCAACCCTAAATGAATTCTCGTGGCCGAATGTGAAATACTAAGGCTTATGGTGCAAGCGGTTCGATCCCCGGGTGGGGGGTGAATTTTTTTTTCATGTGTTTTTTAATTTTATAAATTGTCTTTTACACTCAATTTTAGGATACCGGCAAAAAGTTATTTCTTCGAATTCGGTTTTTTCATGAATAATCATTTTGGATGAATATTTACAAGTTACAGTCTTATATTAGCTGCTAGCAATCATTTTATCTAAAGGTACACTGGCTAGATAGGGCCCCAGTTTGAATTGCAGCCAGGGGCCCCGTGCAGTCTTAATCCGCCCCTGCCAAGGCAGCAGACGAGGAGCGAGACCCATGCAAAAATTTGTATTTCTACATATAAATTAAAATTTTTCCTATATATATTATTGATCCATCAATAATTACCATTGTCTTATTTTTAGTTGAAGATCCTAAAACTCATAAAGATATTGACAGCTAATGATAATTGTCAGTTTATATATTTATGTATTATATATATATCTGGAAGTTAAGTGTATATAAATATTAGGGCTGCGGAAATTAACGATTAATGATTAATTTCTCGATTAATCGTTACATTTTTTTTATTGATTAAATTGTTTTAACGATTAATCGACCCACCACTTATAAATGTACTTGAAGTCAAAAAGTAAAATATTTCGGCCGATAAATATAAACTAATCTCCGGACGATTACATGAACATTTTGGTTTTAAACTATTGACTGACGTGAATGTTCAAAATGATAAAGGTTATTGTGTCCATTGGGTGAAATCGTTTGCCTACCATACAATGTTCCTTCTAAGTCTAAGCTTCGTAGGTCGGTGTGCAAAGGGTTTTTTTTTAAAAAAAACAAAAAAACTCGTGTGCAAAGTTGCAAAACGTCCATTTTTGTGTGCAATGTTTTACACAATTTGTTGCGCGGTAATTCTTAACTCCTGCGTGGCGTCGGTCAAATATCAGCGAAGCCGAGCCGAACATTGCTACCATGGTTCTAACATTTCGCTTACATATCACCTGCAAACTAAACATCCACTATAGTATCAGAAAGTTCAGCTGACAATCTAAAGTTTAAATTATGTGAATGATTGTCATCACAAATCATGTCAACACACTTGTCTTTTTGCGTAGTTGGTTAAAAGATGACATATAAAGCAGACATTCCAGTGTTATTTAGATTTTCCACAAGAACCTTTAATTAGTGTTACTTATGACATCATAATTTCAATCGAAATTAACGATTTCAAAAGTTAACGATTAAATTAAAATTAATCGTTAACAGCCCTAATATATATATACACAAGAAATATACCCGCACTTTGTAGCGGGAGTGTGCTGACCTTTTTCCCCAGTATTAGTTGCTGGTTATTACATTTTCTTATTTGTCAAGTAATTTATCAGATTTATCTATTAGTTAAAATCTTATGTTTAATGGGAAAAAAATGTTTTGGTACCATGGACACGGAGTTCAATTCGATTTAGAATTTCAAAGGGCTCTAAAGTATCAGGTTTATATGTGCTAAGTTTCGTCTTGATCTATCCATTAGTCTGGTATCCAATGATTAAATAATACTAATAAATAAATATTAATTAATTATAATAAATATTTAATATTAAATACTAATAAATATTAAATGATACTAATTAAACTAATATAAGAGAAAGTGATATTACTGTATATTCATTTAAGTTGTGCTATATTTTGATAAATAATGTATAAGGTATCAATCAGTCAGCACAATTAAAGCCTTCTATTCATGTGGGAATTTTGAAACTTTCTGATAATTGACTGAGGAATTAAGCTGTCATTTGTATAGAAAACAGACAGGAATGAACATAACATATTCAATACGCAATACAAAATAATGAAGCGTTTTCAGGTTTACTTTATTTAGTTTAATCTACCTCAGTTAATAAGTCCGGTAGCCAAAGCTTAAATTGTATAAGCGTATATTGCTTATGTAAAAGCCAAACCAAATATACATTTTATAATAATATGACACTGCTCAATTTAAGAAGAGTACACGAAAATGTGCGCACCGTAATTAGACAAACGATTTTTGAAAGCGCACCGCTCAAAATAAAGTATTGTAAAAAATGACTGCACCAAAAGTAACTCCTTTTCAACGTCCGCATAAAGTTGTACAATGAAAATGAATTTTAATTTTCCCATCTTTGTCTCTACATTTTCTGATTATTTAATTTACGGCATTTGGGCAAAAGGGACCATTAGAAAAAAAAACTATCTTAAAACCATCTTCAAAATTTGGTCCCCGTCCGTCATTAGGTTTTTCCGTGGTTGCCGAACAGAAAGTCGAAAAGTGAAACATACAAAGATACACTAACTGACCTTTATATATAAACAATATAATAGCCCAAGTCACAGGTTGGAGTATGGATCCGTAGCGCTATGACGTCATTTTTTGAGCTTATATTTAAATATATATACAAGTACAAGGCGCGCATCAGGAGGTGTGCAAAATTCTAAAAGATTCAAAATTATATGACGTCATAGTTTTAGATTATATTTTAATTTTGGAAAAGAGAGCGATGTAAAAAGAGGATTTGAGGATTTATAATTATAAAATACTTTGTGTACATTTTAGGAAGTTTAATATTTCGTATTTGTCAAACACGGATAAGTTACTTGGGCTTTTTACCCCCAAAAAGTGGGCGCCGTAGGCGCCCTAAAACCCCTATTTATTATATATTGGTTTGGTTGTATCTTCTACTTCCAACTTGTTTTTACAACTTATAAACAAATCTTTATTACTTTATTGTCAAGACTTTTAGGAATATCATTCTCAATTCACAAAATAGCTTAGTTACTGGGCCGATCTTGAATCTTTGTTGATCGCATATAGATTTATCTTATCTTATCTTATCTGTTTACAGACGCTCCTTCTATACAGAAGATTATTGCGTCCTACGCTTATCTATGGTTTGTGTTTAGTCCTGCATTTTTATCAGAGATTTAAATGTTGATAAAGTGTTGGTTTTCCTGGATTCTTCAGGCAACCCATTCCACGCCCGAATTCCGGACGGGAAGAAGGAAAACTTGTATGTGTTTGTTCTTGCATACGGAATAAGAAAGGTGTTTTTATCCTTATGTCTATCTGAGGGTTGTATTAAGTTATCTTTGTGTTGTATTTCTAAATTAGAATTAATTGCTTTATGTATGATTACTACTTTGCTCTTGGTTCTTCTATCCTCTAGTGTTTCAAGGTTTAATGATTTAACTAATGGTGTTACTCTTGTCAGTTTCGAATATTCTCCAGTAATGAATCTGGCAGCTCTTTTTTGAATTTGTTCTAGTTTATCAATGTTTTCTTTGGTGGATGGGTCCCATACAGAAGATGCATATTCTAGTACAGGTCTCACCAAAGTGAGGTAGCATTTTAGTTTTATATCTCTATTACATTTGTTAAAAAGTAATAAAAGATTTTAAAAAGTTTTAGTTTCGAAAAGCTTCTTTCTTCGGAAGCCACAGTGACGGGAACACTTAGAGGTATTCGAAGTGCAATGTGTGTGTTAGGACAGTCACTGAAAGAAACTGCACAATCTAAACAGAATAATTGTAGGTGACTGCAGGTAACTTCAGAAACCATGAATTCATCAAGATGCTTACTTTCGCAGGCTGTTAGCTTTTTCTGTAGATTTCAGTCTACTGCAATTCAGTAGATCATTTGCGTTCAAAGTGACTTTCCATCGACATGACAGCCCTATAAAAAAATCTGGTTTAAAAACTGTGCGAAATTTTTCTTGTTTATCTACAAATCCTTCTATTTCTCCTTAAATTGTATTTTTTCTCCTTCTTTTTCGCACTCGACTCTTTGAAAAGGGCTTCAATTTCTAAGTCCGTGGCTATTTCTTTTGCAATTGCTATTACTGTTTCAAAATCGACATTTCTGTAAGATTTCAACCATTTGCAAGTATGTCCCACTCAGTCAACTACAGTTGGTAGATCAACAGAAATATTTTGTAATTCTTTGCTGATGTAATTAAATTGGAACAAGATGACGTACCAAAAAAGCAATTAAAACAATCAAATAGAAGTTTATAAATTATTAAGCTTTTTGCACAATGACTCTGCTTTACTTCGAGCTTTTGGATCACTACTTTGCTCTGCAACTTCGAAAAATGCATAATATATTTCACCTGTTTGATAGCACACTGCCTTTAAATTTTCCCATACGCATTGCCTATCTTGTTTCACAAATATTTCGAACATACTTGAAAAGGATAGCATATCGCTTTGATGAAGCACAAAAATAAAACAATAAAATAAATTTTTTGAATTATACCAAAAAACGTAATTGCTTCAGGACAAGTTTTTGCCATATCCCATAGCAACAAGTTATAACTGTGACAGGTAGAAGGAGTAAAAAAAATGCTCAAGAATTTAATAGTAAAAGACGAGCGTGTACGCCTGAATTATGCCCCTTCATGTTTGCACCGTTGTCATATCCTTGACCAGGATATCAGAAACATCTAAGCCCGATTCTGTCAGTTCCAATAGTAAGACACCAAGCAGGTGTTGTACAGTAATTTCTTCTTCTTCCAGAAAACGTATGAAGTGCTCATGAATTAATTCAGAATACCTTATTTATTACCTGATATCCCATCAATGAAATGATCTCGTTTTGAATTCGCTTCCCAAGTAGTGATCATGAATTTCATCAGTTTGTATTCTTCGTATATGTTCCTGCAAAACCGGATCAAATTTTTTCCTGCAATTCAACGAGACCCAAAAAGTTTCCATTGTGTGCCTGATGTAGTTTATGGACTGAACTTCTAAAAGCCATGGCATCCTCAGCAAGAAATTGGACAATGGCCACGAGCAGTTGAAATACACTATGCCAATGGTCCTTTTCACTGTTGATTAATTTTGACTTTACTTGTCAAGCCTGTTTGCTCTTAGCCTGTTTTCCAGCTCAAAACATTTCAAAGTAGATGTCATATGTCCCTTTGATTTTTCCAGTCACAAAACCCATCGTATCCCAAAGCAGACAAAGTGTTGCCAAAAATTTTGCAAGAGAAACAAAACATTTTGTTCTTAGCTGCTAAATATAAAAGCCTTTTCGGTTGACGGTAGGGTTCCTTAAATTAAAATTGTTCTTAAATAGCTAGTTAAAGCCTAAAAATAGCGTTTTATGAATTAAAATGTTCTCCTGAATACATAAATGCTTACTAAAATGCTCTAGGAAAAATACTTTTTTTTGAATTAAGATTTAGGTGATAATAATATGTTATTATCTTACTTAATACTCTTTTTTTCCTAATTATTTTATCCTGAAAAAATAAATATACAGTGGTAATATAAAATTTTGTTGATAACGTTTTTATACAAAAAAATATTGCGTAATAGTAGTAAAATTGAAAAAAAAGTAGTAAAAAATATCTTGTCAAAACGTGGGGCCCTGAAAAGCGCGGGGCCCAAGGCGGTTGCCTCGTTCGCCTTGCCCTAAGGCCGGCCCTGCAAACGGAATAAGAAGTGTGTTTTTATCCTTATGAGCCTTATTTCTATCTGAGGGTTGTATTAACTTTTAGTAAGTTATCTTTGTGTTGTATTTCTAAATTAGAATTAATGCTTTATGTATAACTTCAAGTATAACTACTACTTTACTCTTGGTTCTTCTTGGTCAGGGGCGTCCAAACTTTTTGCATGGCGGGCCATATTCCTTGAAGTATAGATATTCGCGGGCCGGATTAAAATAATATTATAAATATGACATACGCTGATTTGTTTTTTTTAATCAAAATTTTAATGTGAAGGGTGAAAGGGAGACCTCGAATGCAGTAAACAGGTCATGCCATGCTCAATGCCACTGGTTTTGATACATATACTTATGTATGTGAGAGCCACTTATTCTCGTCCCCACGCGGTTCTTGTTAAAATTCATAACTGAAAATGTCTGCTCACACAAGTATGTCGAGCCAAACAAGCTGATCATTTTGTTAGCAAGTGTACGCATCTCTTTGAATCTCTCTTTATCCAGCTGACTGTAAAAGTCAATGCGAGAAAGCTGTTGTTGTCTGTTGCGACATTCAGCAACACTCTGCTATTTAATTAGTTCCAGTTTCAGATGGCCTGGAGCATCATCAGGGTCAACAGAGAAAGGTAAAGCAAAAATCACGATTTCATTTCCAATAATTTCAAAGTCCTTAAAGAGTCTTTGAAATTCATCAGCCATGTATATGACAGATACAACATACTTCTGTATTTGCTTATTGAAGCTTCTTTCTGTAAAACATATGATTTCCTGTAGTGAGGGGAAATGTGTGGTATAAGGCTGCATTTGAGACAGTTGCCTTAAAAAAAGTTGCAGTTTGTTCCCAAAGGCCTTGATATGTGAATATGATTGGCTTACCACTGCATTGAAGATTTGAATTAAGAACGTTTAGATGTCTTGTCACATCAAATAAAAATGCAAAAAATTGCCAGGGAAGAAGGATCAGATAGATCTAGAATTAGTTGTTCCTTATTTTTCTATGACATGTCCAATTTCTTTTTTTTAAGTGTGTAGAAGCGCTGAAGTGGTGTTCCCCGACTGAGCCATCTTAAATCAGTGTGATACAGAACATATTCGTATTCTCCCTAGATGTCAAGTAGAAACTGCTGAAACTGGCTGTGATACAGGGCTTTAGAGAAATTTTATAGCTTTTATCACTTTTTTCAAGGACACGATCACATCAAAGGTGTTTGGCACAAAAAAACTTGTTGTTGAATGAGTTTAAAATCTTTCTCAGCATCTTCGCTGACTTTGTTACAGACAAGTTTTGGTGGTTAACTGTGCTCACCAGTCATGGCAGGGACACCATCAGTAATCTATGCAGATATTGTTTTCTTTGTTATTTAACGTCATTAATAGCAGAAAAAACAGAAAGAAATAAATTTGTTCCCCTTTTTGGTCTTTAATACTAAAAGTCTAGTAATTAGTAAGCAATAAAATGATATCGATTTTTGCTATCCTTTGAGTTACTCAAAACAGTACAAAATGGCTACTTTTTAAAATAAATATAATGTCGTTACAGAGTAACAGAAATAATACTTATGTCAATAAGTTATTTAAGATGAAGCGGCGGGCCAGTTAAAATTGCTCCGCGGGCCGGTTTTGGCCCGCCGGCCGGACTTTGGACACCCCTGTTCTTGGTAATATTAAAGTGTGTAATTGTAACATACAATAATAATTAATTACAATTGCTGATTCAACTTTAATTCTAGATTTTGTACTGAAAAGAATGTAATTATTTAATTAATAGTATAGAATCGCATCTAATCGTGTATTGTTTGTCTAATATTAGTTGACGGAAAACCCAGCTCTTTTCTGCGAAATATATATCTATTTTTAGAAGTGGATGACAACAAACCTATTATTTAGTATTTTATTCTTGGAATTTTCCTGTCAGCGTTTTTAATTTACCTTCACTACCCTTTTTGCTCTCAGTATTGATAGAAGTTTTATTTATTTTTGAGGCTGTAATTTTTCTTTTAATAAATAACTATAACTTGTCATAGGGTAGTGGAAAATCCGAACAGGTTAGTAAATAACTAAATTGTAAAGGAAATTGAAATTATTATTGGTTGTAAATCCTTTTAGTTTAACCGTCAAAGAATAAGATCACACAATTCACAATACAATTCAGACAATTCGTTTGTAACTATACTATAGTATTAGTATTAACTATAGACTATAGTCATAGTATAGTAATAGTAATAGTATAGTATAGTGTATAGTATTCACTTTCACTATTCATAGGCATAGGTACTATAATTATAACTTAAAATTAAAAATAATACTAATACTAATAGTTATTATAATAATTACAATAATTTTAGTCTTAGTAATCTTAGTCTACTCAACTCTTAGTCTAGTCTTGAGTCTTAGTAATAGTATAGTCTAAGTATAGTAAGTTCTTGATTCTTAGTCTTAGACTACTTAGTCAACTTACCCTTGCCTTACTCTTAGACAGAGCCGTCTTTACACCATTTTGGGCCCCGGGCAAAGTAATAGTGTTGGGCCCCTGGGCAAAGTAAGAGTGCTGCCTCCCCCCCCCCAAGAAAAATTAATGATTAATTAATTGTTAATTTTCATTAAAGCCAAAAATTAAAATTGCCATAAGTAACACATATTAAACGTTCTTGTTGAAAATCTAAATAACACTGGAATGTCTCCTTTATATGTCATCTCTTTAACCAACTACACAAAAAGACAAGTGTGTTGACATTTGGTTCAAGTGATGAGCGGGTCTAATTGACAATATAACCAGCCGAGCTGAACAATCATTCACATGGAACTGAGTGAGGTAACTGGTATGCACAAAATGGTCTTGGCAAGCAATGACATTGTTATTGTTGGATATCGATGTTTATTAAGTTTCCACCATTGTAGAGGGTTAATGGATTCAGGAACATTCATCTCCATTTTGTAAAGCAGTAATTCATCCGAAGAGCTGTTGTAATTTTCTGTCTCTGAGTCAGACTCCATTACTGCCATTAGCTTAATACGTTTTTCATTTGGTTTGATCAGTAGGCGAAGTGTTAGACCCATGGTAGGCAAACTTTATCAATATTTTGAACATTCTCGTCAGACAATAATTTAAAAACAAAATGTTCGTGTAATCGTCAGGAAATTTATTATTTATCGGGGGCTAATTTTTATTATTTTTTTAACTTTTTGACTTCCAATAATTTGTAAGAGATGGGTCGATTAATCATTAAAAAATAATTGAATCGTTAAAATTATTTAACGATTAATCGAGAAATTAATAATTAATTTCCGCAGCCCTAATATAAACCCAAAGCGCGAATATTCGTCATCATACGGTCGTATGGCAATTTGTCTTTTTTCTCCGGAGCTGCATTTGATTCACACGCAGATCGTGAGGATGAGTCTGAGGAATCCTAATTGTTGTCCTTATGTTCAGTTGTTTTTTTTAAAATTAGAAATTTATCCATGCGTTTAATCAATTTAATTATGTATTACTTTAATTGCAATATTAATTTTAAGGCTAACTATTATTTACTCAACGTTTTCAAAAAATTATTTCTGAATGTCAATATAACAAATATAGTCTTCTAGAATCTAGTACGACATCATGTAATTTCCGGTGTCGCTAAAAGTAAACATAGGACCAAAACATATTTATTTTCGGCTCTATGCTATGGCCATCGAGTGATTAAAATTAATCAATAAATTTAATAAAGTGACAAAATATATATCTTTTCGTGTTTTTAATTTCAAAAAATTAAAATTGCGTTTGCTGGCGGACCACCAGGGACATCTCCGCGGACCACTAGTGAATTTCAAGTAAATTCTGTTACTACTTTCTTATAGTTTGGCACTCTTAAGTTTTTGTTCTTTGTGTGGTACATTGTTAGAAATATAGTTTTTGTTTAAAAGATTATCATGGGAAGGTGTGTTGTAAAAGGAATTCATTTAATTATGCCACAGAAATTTAATTCATATTGTATTAGGAGCAATGACCTGTCAGGAATTTTAATTAATAAAATGGTAAACTGAAGTCAAACTGTTCCACACCTGGATTAACTATAAATTTTCACTTTGTACATTTAAATGCATTGAAGATATTTTTTAGTGTTACTAATATTGTTGTGCTTTCAGTTGGAATACTTATACAACAACTGAAAATGGATCACAGCAGAAAGAGACTAAGTTGTCTAAAGGAGTTGGACTTAGGACCTTCAGCAAGTGAAGGTAGGAGGAACGAAGTACAGTCATACCTTGCCTTACGCACTTAATTCATACTTAACCTGAAAAGTACTTAAACTGAATCATAGTATTCCTTGCAACAGTAAGCCATCACTTAATTAAAAAATTTTTTTTATGGGTTTGTTTATTGAAGTATTAATTGCAACAAGTAAATAACATATACAGAACAGTTTATTCTTTTTTTTTACACAACATATATCTAGACAGAGTTCAAATATGTAGAGTAGATGTACTTAATATGGACTATTTTGGTAAACAATAAAAGTCTGCTAATCTTTTTATTGTCAATTTTGTAACAGTATCTTTAATCTTTGTTCATTTAAAATCATTTATTATGATGAGTTATAAATCTACACTTAATATCCTACTTATATCTTTATTTGCAATCACATATTAATTACTCTATGACTATGACATCGTAATTAGCTTTTTTATGAAAAGACTTAATTCTAATTACTGACTAAATTTGTTTTGATAACACGTAACATTTACGCATGCGAAATGGCTTCACATGAGGAATAAACTAATATGTCCAAGTGGATTAAAAACTTTTAAGTTCCTATTTTAATTGGTATAAATAAATTTGTCTAATTTGATATTTAATCCTTTAACTATTATAAAGAGAATTTAGAACGTTAAAAAATTTTAACACTCAAAGTACGTAACATGAAAAAAGTTCAAAAGGTGAAGCACACCTCCAAGTTTGTAAGCCGAAAAGTTTGTAACTTGTAAGACTGTTGAAATTTGACAGTTAATATTTTTTTCTTATAATTCATAATTTAGTTTTTGGTATATCAATGATATTATCTTAAACAGATTTTCTCATGATTTTCTATTTCTGCATTTTTATTTGTATTCAATTTTTCACCGTTTTTGTCTAACTCTTAACTCCTAAACATTGTTAATTATTATATTGGGATTCTTCCAAGACTTAGACAGTAATTTTAGATTTACAAGGATAGTGTTCAGGTAAAACGTGATACTCTAAGACATTGACAACTGAGATGTACTTATCATTAAATTATAGATGATATCAAAAAGGCATACAAGGCAGCTGCTCTCAAGTACCACCCTGACAAGGTAATTTGGAATTGTGCTTTCAAATTATGGTTTGTTTCATTTCATCTAAATTAGTGTTATATTTTAAAATTATGTTTTTTAAAATTAAAAAAAAACTAAATAATTTTGACTGGGGAATTGATCAAAAAAGATTATAAAAAAAAATAAACAGCGCTATAAAAAATTACCAATTTATTATTATTATTATTATTAAATTATCAGAGAATTATCTTAAATTTGAATCAGTAATTAAAAAAAAATATTGTTGATAGCTATTTATAAATTTTAATACATAGCGAGTTTAAAAAAAATAAATAAATACAAAACATTGCTGAACTTCTTTAATAATGTTAAATAAAATAATAGTAAATCAACTAACATTACATTGGTATGACTTAGGGAATGAGTAAATCAACTAACATTACATTGGTATGACTTAGGGAATGAGTAAATCAACTAACATTACATTGGTATGACTTAGGGAATGAGTAAATCAACTAACATTACATTGGTATGACTTAGGGAATGAGTAAATCAACTAACATTACATTGGTATGACTTAGGGAATGAGTAAATCAACTAACATTACATTGGTATGACTTAGGGAATGAGTAAATCAACTAACATTACATTGGTATGACTTAGGGAATGAGTAAATCAACTAACATTACATTGGTATGACTTAGGGAATGAGTAAATCAACTAACATTACATTGGTATGACTTAGGGAATGAGTAAATCAACTAACATTACATTGGTATGACTTAGGGAATGGTAATTCAATACACATGGTGAAAATATTTAATTCCACAATATTATTTCTATGAATACGAATGGGTTATAATCCAGAAATAATCCAGCGAGCTGGCGACAGGGAAAAGGTCGGTTGGTCGGCCATGTCTCAGATACGTGGACATATGCAAGAGAGACATGAAAGTAGCCAACATTGATATACAAAACTGGGAAAACCTGGCAGAGGATAGGTCCATGTGGCGGGCTATAGTGAAAGAAGGATCACTAAGAGCAGAGGAGCAAACTAGGGCAGAAGCAGTCGGGAAAGGAGTGAGGAGAAAGGCCAGGCAACACTGCCCCACTACTTTCGTGTGTGTGTCATGCAGAAGAGACTGCCACTCAAGGATTGGTCTCATCAGCCACACCAAGAGCTGCAAATAATAAAGATAAATCTATCGTCTTTCGTAGACGGACAGATGCCATACATACATAATCCAGAAAATATGAATATGTACAGAAAAAGTGTGTTTAAGCCTACAGTTCACAAAGTCAAGCCACAAGTGTCTCATAGGACCCGAAGATGCTACATCTTAATTTTCATTTTGCATAAGCAAAATGGAACGGGTGTTAGACAGACAGGCACCAATTTATTTGGTGATGATTCAGAAAAGGAAAGAAGATTGAAATACGTGCGATAAGGGTTTGGATAAGAAACAGGTTGTTTTAATGTTAAATGGCTGGAATGCTACTTAACTTAAAAGAATGATTTGCTAGTGTGGGAATTCACAACCTGACGTAAAGCACCAATTAAATGGACAAATAACAAAAATTTTCTTTAATGTCGTAATTTTTAAGTTACGTCTTGAGTTGAAATTGTTACATTTTAAAATTTTCTACCAGTTAAAATATATGTATTTACTTATGTGCTGAATGCGAATAAGCTTAATGTGTTTGAAGAAACTTTTCCATTTATATAAGAATCTTATATTTGGTCTATGATATTTTTTTGTTCTCGTGAACATGGACTAAAAATGGTGGAAAATGATGAAACTAGTTTTTAGTTTAAAAAAAATATATAAAAAGTTATTTTTGTTTTTTTAAGAAACTATGCCCATAACATCAAGCTATTAGATATTGGTTAACTTCTCACATTCTTTTGACCAATTTCATGTGATAGTTTCTAAATTTTCTAAAATTTGTTGCTTGCCTATTTAATAACAACAATTAACCTAACAAAGTGCCTGTTCTAAGGATAAACAGTTGGGACTGAGCATTGATTAGCCGGCCATTTCTGGTATCAAGAAAAAATTGTTGTGATGGGGCTGAGCATTGATTAGCCTGCCATTTCTGGTATCAAGAAAAAATTGTGATGGACTAGAATTCTATTGCCACTTGTAGTAATGAGAAACATATGGATAACTGAATTTATCCTCGACTAACCATTTAAAAACAAATGTGCTCGTTTAATACAATAATTTTGGAAATTTTTACTTTCATTTAAAACAGGCTTTCATAATTATTTCTTAGCCAATTGAGAACTAATTTTAAATGTAGTTATTCGTTCACTAAGTATTTATGAAAAAAAAAGTTTTGTTTCCTGGGTTACACATTTTAAATAGAACATGTTGTATCTGCAGAATATGCAGAATCCAAATGCTGCTGAGAAGTTCAAGCAAATATCTGCGGCCTACCGCTATCTAACAGAAGGTCAGTTGGTGTGTCCGCGTTTTCCCAAAGTTAGTTTTAATTTTTAGATAGTACATCAGGGTCAAGATGTGGCCTGTAAAATATTTGAGCCTTGGAGGAACTGCATTTTATTATTGACAAAGTTAAATCCATTTAGCTGCTTTTATTAGTTATTGTTAATTGTGTTTACTTGGTAAATAATGGCTGAGTTGGTTTTATGAAGTGAGATATTGATCCTTTCCTTTTAAGAAAATAATCTGATTATTACCAGACAAGAATGTATCCTATATCACTGTCAGTTTGGCAATATACCCTGAAATATCAGTTACCTAATTTTATTTATATTTCGACAGGTGAAGTGTTTGTTCCCAATGGTATGGGAGATGCAGACGTAAGTTTCTTTTATTTCTCTTGTTTGTTTTAATTCTATTAAAGATACATCGCAGACCCCTACCAACATCCCCCAAATGTAAATTGAATTTTTCATTACATAAAATTTAACCACATTTTTGTCAAAGGCACATTATGTCCTATCATTGGTATCAAAATTAGATGTAAAAAAAAATGCAAGTTCTACTTTTCTTTAATCCAAGTTATTTTATTTTTTACAGTGTGCAATATTTTCATTGATCTTTAAAAAAAAACATTCTAAATTTTCAATAATACGCAACTATGATTTGCAGCAGTCACACAATCACAGATTCTTAAAAATTTCATTAAGAACACAGTTCTTGGATAGAGCTTAACTACTAGGCTCTCAACCTTTGTGGCACCAATTGAAGTCGGTGTCACAGAGTGTTTGTTGTGAAGTCAGTGTCACAGAGTGTTTGTTGTGAAGTCAGTGTCACAGAGTGTTTGTTGTGAAGTCAGTGTCACAGAGTGTTTGTTGTGAAGTCAGTGTCACAGAGTGTTTGTTGTGAAGTCAGTGTCACAGAGTGTTTGTTGTGAAGTCAGTGTCACAGAGTGTTTGTTGTGAAGTCAGTGTCACAGAGTGTTTGTTGTGAAGTCAGTGTCACAGAGTGTTTGTTGTGAAGTCACTTGATGTAATAGTAAACTACAACTAAGAATTTTAAACATTGTGCATTTTAATCAATTTTGTTTAAAATAATTGAATCTACTGAATCTAATTTTAAATTTATTCTGTTTTAATTTGAAAAGACTTTTTTTGTTTTGGTTTTTGAACTTTTTCTTAACGTTTTAAGTAATAAATAAATAAAGGTAAAAAAATGATTTTTAAAAACTAGGTTTTTATAAGTGGACTAAAAAGAAGAAAATAATTTAAAACGTATAAGTTCAAGTACTTCGATTTAATATGACTAAAAACGTGGGACGGGCGCTTATGAGGTTTAACATATGCGGTTCACACATTCTCTCACTTATAGATCTCTCTTTTGCCTTCTAAATTAGAAATCTTTAATTTTTATACCAAACACCTGCCCCACGTTTTTAGTCATATTAAATCGAAGTACTTGAACTTATAAGTTTTAAATTATTTCCTCTTTTTAGTCCATTAACAAAAACGTGGTTTTTAAAAATATTTTTTTACCTCTATTTATTTTACCAAACACCTCATCAGCGCCCGCCCAACGTTTAATAACAAAGCGATGAGGTAATGGGGTGAACTCGCCACGTGAAATTAAACTACGGCAGGCGGGTACAGATGCTTATATAAAGATAAACTAAGAAATGCATTAATTTAATTACGGTACATTCGATCGATCTGAAATTTTGATACAATGCATTGTCATCCAAGATCTATCTGTGGTAAAATTTTGAGATCTGTAGGACCATCAGAAGTGGTTTAATTTTACGTTGGCAAATTTGAAAAATTGAGGACAGACAGACATGAAAGCAAGTATATAATAAAATATAGATAAAATAAAAAGTTCAATAATTTAATAGCGGTGCATTTGATCGATCTGAAATTTTGATACAATGCATTGTCATCCAAGATCTATCTGTGTTAAATTTTGAGATCTCTTGGACCATCAGAAGTGGTTTAATTTTACGTTGGCAGATTTGAAAAATTGTGCACAGACAAACAAACAAATCCACACGAACAAAAGCGAGTTAATAAAACGTGGTTAAAAAATATAAGTCACCGGTCTCTTTGGGTTATTTGAAGTGGACTTGATCATCAAAATAATAGAAAACTTGTGATTTCATTAATTATTCTGTACTGATTTGATCCATTCCTTTGCAGATTCTATTTTTCATGCACATGTTTGCAAGGCAGTTTGAAAGACCAACCTGTAAGTAACTGTTTTGGAGGTAGAATTGAGTATTAGGTTAATGAGGGATTTAGGTTAGTGACACCTGTTGAGATTGAGTGCCAACTTAATAATCACTGACATTTTTCCTCAGCAATTAATTTGCATAGTGAACATCCATTAAAATAGTTAAAAGGAACAATATTTAATCCTCTTTTGCATTTGTCTGTATTATTATGAGACAAATTGTTGATTTTGTTTGTCTGATGTCAGAATGTATGTTAGTCTGCCAAATTGATGCTAATCAAGGTTTTTCTGAGATATCTGAATATATTTTAGACTGATGTCCGAGTACGTTTCTATTATTTTCAGATTTTAACCCCAACCCTTTTTATGGCTGCTACGACGTCTCAGATGACGATGAGGATGATGTCTATGGATACACAGCGCATCCGTTCAATAACTTCACTTCCCACCAAAGAGGTGCGGAGTCCTACACAAGTCAGTTTATACGACAGAATGTCAACTTTCAAAGAGCCAACACTCAGCATGGACAATATTATCAGGATTTGCAAAAATCAGCCAAGAAGAAACGTGAGGCAAAGAGAAATGAAAAGAAGACTGCTGAAGCTGGTACTCGTATTATTACTCAAAATTTTTAATTAGCGTCTTTTAAATTGTCTGAAATGGTTGTTTTAACTTACCTTAACCCTTTCTATCTTACTGAACTTCTCTCTGTCCACTCACCCACTCGTCAGCTACGCTCTTCTACAGACACACGTATTCTCTCTGTTCCTAAGACACGCGCTAAAAAATTTGGCGAAAGGTCATGTCTTTTTTGTGTGCCGCCAAACAATGGAATTCCCTACCATTACACACCCACAGTGTTCCCACTACTAAGGCATTCAAGACTGCACTAAAGACACATCTCTTCAAACTTCATTTTCAAAATTAATTAAACAACATTTCTTCTAACAATAAACGTAGCTTATGTATACCGTACTGTCATTAATGTGGTTGTTAGGATATGGATGTTTATTGAATGCATTAATACTTATATTTATGTTATTATTTTTATGTAAAACGCTGTGAGCTCAGTTTCTTACTGGGGTACAGCGCTATATAAATTATCAATTTATTATTATTATTATTATAAAAAGATTTTTTAAAGAAAGAAATTAGAAATATGCCTTTTTTTCATATTCAAAAAATTAATTGTCTATGTTTTGGGTTTCTTTTAGAAACAACGAATAAGACAAATTTTCAACAGCAAAGGTCATCAAGTGCACCCAGATATGAAGCAAACAGAGAAAATTCAAATTCGTAAGTTAACAACTAAACCTTCCCAAAACCCTAACCTAGTATTCCTGACATTTGACTGTGTAATCCTAACAGACTGTGTAATCCTAACATTTGATCATGCAATCCAAACACTTGACTCTCTATTTCTGTTATTTTATATTATACCCTACATAAACCACCTACTATATATTTGGGTTGTTTTAATCATCATCCTACATCAAAATTGTAGATCTTCAATATCTAGAAAAGACTGCAGAGACTTGGTTCGACCTTTGACCTTGTGTCTACTTCCTGTGCCATCAAAGTATCATAGTCCTATTGAAATCCATCCTTATTTGTTACACATGTGAGGGGAATAGAAAATGATAAATATGTAAGGGGAATAGAAAATGATAAATATGTAAGGGGAATAGAAAATGATAAATATGTAAGGGTATAGAAAATGGTAAATATGTGAGGGGAATAGAAAATGATAAATATGTGAGGGGAATAGAAAATGATAAATATGTAAGGGGAATAGAAAATGATAAATATGTAAGGGGAATAGAAAATGCAAAATATAATGTTTTGAATGAAAATAATGATGATTTTTAAATATCAGTATTTGCATACAATTTGGAAAGTGTTGCATGGATTCTCTTTCCCAGACTGACAAATAAATAAGTCTTTGTGTTGTATTAAGTTGTTTTTTTTTCTTCCCCCTTCATTATTGAAATTATACTTTTTGCTTTGAAGTTACTTGTGGTTTTTCTCTTGAAAATATTAATAATTTTTATTGCCTTGAAGATCTGTTGCAAAAGGATGAATAAATTCTAATTTCTTATTAATTTAATGTTTTAAGATAGCATTGTGACTATAGGATTATCAGACTTAAGAATTTAAGAAAGTTTGCAGATTAACAAATGTCAAAGTTGCAGTGTCCTTCCATGAATGAAAATAGGTTAAAAAAGAAAACATAGTTTCTTTGAAATCAAGGAAACAATTTTTGTTTAGAATCACACGTTTTTGTGAAAGTCTAAGATTTGAGGGAAGCATAATAATAACTTTTTAAAAATACAGACCCAGGCCCAATACAAATGGTCCTATTGGACGACCCTCGACAGCAAATGTGGAGTCATCAACACCAAAGGCGGAGTTAAAAACACCAAAGGTGGATTCAGCAACAGCTAATTTGGCAAGCAAGAGTAAAAATGATTCTTCAAACACTGTAAGTCACCTGACTGTCTTGTATAGTTAAGATTTTTTCAATATAATTTCTCAAGTCTTATCTATACAGACACTCCTTCTATACAGAAGATTATTGCATCCACAGACCATGCCCGTCTGTTATCAAGTGGCGCAGCGTTCACCGACCAGGGCTATGAGGGTTCCATGCATCACCCAGTTGCCTTAACTAGTGTTAGGTACCCATTCAGAGCTGGGTGGACTCAGGGACACCCTTAGCCCCGGTAACAAATCCCTGCCTTCACGGAGATTCGAACCCGTGACCATCCGTACGAGGGTGCATGCCACTTGATCACCATCCATGAACTGTTTCATTAACTTGAGATGAATCTTAGTTTGATATTTCACTTTAAAAGTGAACCTTTAGGAAATATTTGTTTTTTTAAAAATATTTGATTAGCTTTACCTTTCTGTTACAATCTACACCTCAACTTGGCTATCTTTACCCCAATATTACTATTTACACCCCAACTTGGCTGTCCTCATCTCAACTTGGCTCTCTTTACCCAAATATGGCTATCTATGTCCAACCTAGTAGTTACATTATTTCATTTTTGGTTAGCTCATCAAAGAGATATATTTCTCAAATAAGGTATTTAGTAAAATATTGGTGTTTTGTGTTAAAAATTTTTAATTAATCACTTTTATCTCTACATATGAATCTTGACACATTTTTGAGAGAAGCTTCCATATGTATCTCTTATTATTGTATCTGAAGATAAAGGTTTTTCAGATAATTATTCAGTTAGCACAAATCACTTTGCTTTCTTTTAATAAAAATATATCTGTTGCTGTAAGCATGACCCAGTTGGATGATCTGATGAAAATTTGTGGGAAGAAAATGCAAGCAGGTTATGGAGATGGAAATATTTGTGGCAAGTTATTGGGGACACATGAAAAAAACATGATAATTGTGAGACACTTGTGTAGGGAAAAACAAATATCATAAACAATAAAATCCTAAATGTAGAATCAGGTGAAAAGTTAGTCCACAGGAATTGTCTGAAAAGATGAGGAAGTGTTGATAATCTCTATACATATAAGACACATTTGTTGTCTGTCTGTCGTCTGTCCGTCTGGATGTTCCCTATTAACTCAAGATCCAGACAACCAAATAACGTGAAATTTGGTACACGTACACAAAATTATACCGGAAAGGTTATTAAACAGGTTTCGTTCCATATATATAAGAGAATAATAAGTGTTTAATAAGAGAAGAAGCATGCACGGCATTCATGCAATGCGGTACAATGTTCTCAAAATTGTATGATTTTTTTAACTTCTGCTGTTTATTTTTAGAATAATGTTAGTGAAGAGCAAGCTCCCAAAAAGACAAAGAAACAGTTGCTAATGGAACAAAAACAACGAGAAAAGGTGCCTTTTTTTAAACCACGTTTTATTAGTGGAATGAGATATCAGAAAAAATTCATTTTTTTCCCAACAGATGTTAAATACTCTTGCTAAATTATGACGCCTTCAAATGGCAAACATGAACTAATATTCATTTCATTTTTAATTTTCATTTAATTGTAAAATTCCCATCCACCTAGACAACAATTTCAATTATAAAAAAAAAGTTAAATTGATATTGTTTTATATTTACAACTGCATCTTACAGGAAGCAAGTATTATTCGTGAAGAGCTGGAACAGAAAGAGAGAGAAAAAAAAGAGAAGTTTGAGAAAAAGCGAGCAGCACAGCTGGAGAAAGAGAGGAAAGAACGAGAGGCGAAGGAGGCTGAGGAGCAGAAGAGGCTGGAAGAGGAAGCAAGGCAGGAGGAGGAGAGAAGGTAATGTGTATCAATGTAGGATCACAAGTTTGGAGTGTTTTCATTTTCTGAGTCCAGTTTTGAATAGGTGACGTCTTTTGTCACATTCATTTGTTAATCTACACAGACGCTCCTTCTACACAGAAGATTATTGCGCCCACAGACCATGAAGATCTTTTGGCAAGTGACGCAGCATTCACAGGCCACGGCTATGAGGGTTCCATGCATTACCCAGCCGCCTTTGTTTCCTTAACTAGTGTTAGGTACCCATTTGGAGCTGTGTGGACTCAGGGACATCCTTGGCCACGGGAACAAATCCCTGCCTTCCTGGAGATTTGAACTCATGACAGTTGGTAGTCAGCTGAGCACGCATGCCACTCGACCACTGTGCCCCCTTTTTGTTCATAAATTTCTTTTTGAATAATATAATTTAAATGAAACATTATTCTAGACCTAAAGATGCTTTGTTACTAAATTATTAATTGATTCAAGAAAAAAATGACGAAAGCTGAAATATTCAAAGCACATAGAACTATGGTCAAACCTTTGCTCTAGAACTATGGTCAAACCTCTGCTCTAGAACTATGGTCAAACCTCTGCTCTAGAACTATGGTCAAACCTCTGCTCTAGAACTATGGTCAAACCTCTGCTCCAGAACTATGGTCAAACCTCTGCTCTAGAACTATGGTCAAACCTCTGCTCTAGAACTATGGTCAAACCTCTGCTCTAGAACTATGGTCAAACCTCTGCTCTAGAACTATGGTCAAATCTCTGCTCCAGAACTATGGTCAAACCTCTGCTCTAGAACTATGGTCAAACCTCTGCTCTAGAACTATGGTCAAACCTCTGCTCTAGAACTATGGTCAAACCTCTGCTCTAGAACTATGGTCAAACCTCTGCTCTAGAACTATGGTCAAATCTCTGCTCCAGAAAGCAACGAGAACTTGCAGAGCAGCAGAGGAGGAAAGAACAGGAACTGGCGGCGAAGAGGAAAGCCGAAGATGATTTGAGGAAAAAGCTGATGGATGACTTCGACAAGTCCCTCCTACTGGATGACACAGGGGATTTCAAGTACACGGATCCAGACCTGCACAACATCATCCGAGTGGATAGTGCCAACCCATTGGGTGATGTATGTGCGGATATTTTTTGTTATTATAAATTATGTTATAACATGTTAATGTCTTAGCAGCAGGGTTAAAGTTCAGGGAAACTCAGTGGATTATCATGTCTATGTCCCTGATGTCTATCAGTGGATTATCATGTCTATGTCCCTGATGTCTATCAGTGGATTATCATGTCTATGTCCCTGATGTCTATCAGTGGATTATCATGTCTATGTCCCTGATGTCTATCAGTGGATTATCATGTCTATGTCCCTGATGTCTATCAGTGGATTATCATGTCTATGTCCCTGATGTCTATCAGTGGATTATCATGTCTATGTCCCTGATGTCTATCAGTGGATTATCATGTCTATGTCCCTGATGTCTATCAGTGGATTATCATGTCTATGTCCCTGATGTCCATCAGTGGATTATCATGTCTATGTCCCTGATGTCTATCAGTGGATTATCATGTCTATGTCCCTGATGTCTATCAGTGGATTATCATGTCTATGTCCCTGATGTCTATCAGTGGATTATCATGTCTATGTCCCTGATGTCTATCAGTGGATTATCATGTCTATGTCCCTGATGTCTATCAGTGGATTATCATGTCTATGTCCCTGATGTCTATCAGTGGATTATCATGTCTATGTCCCTGATGTCCATCAGTGGATTATCATGTCTATGTCCCTGATGTCTATCAGTGGATTATCATGTCTATGTCCCTGATGTCTATCAGTGGATTATCATGTCTATGTCCCTGATGTCTATCAGTGGATTATCATGTCTATGTCCCTGATGTCTATCAGTGGATTATCATGTCTATGTCCCTGATGTCTATCAGTGGATTATCATGTCTATGTCCCTGATGTCTATCAGTGGATTATCATGTCTATGTCCCTGATGTCCATCAGTGGATTATCATGTCTATGTCCCTGATGTCTATCAGTGGATTATCATGTCTATGTCCCTGATGTCTATCAGTGGATTATCATGTCTATGTCCCTGATGTCTATCAGTGGATTATCATGTCTATGTCCCTGATGTCTATCAGTGGATTATCATGTCTATGTCCCTGATGTCTATCAGTGGATTATCATGTCTATGTCCCTGATGTCTATCAGTGGATTATCATGTCTATGTCCCTGATGTCTATCAGTGGGTGGATTATCATGTCTATGTCCCTGATGTCTATCAGTGGATTATCATGTCTATGTCCCTGATGTCTATCAGTGGATATATATATATATATGGCACCCTGATGTCAATGGGTATATTTTATAATGTCAAGTAACTCTTTACTGAGATATTTGCTATATATCTCTCTCTGTCCTGTGTGTGTGTTATCTTTCTCAGTAGCTTTCAGACACACTCACATATCATCTGTAAGATTTTACTACAGACTTCATCAATGTCATGTTGTTATATATAAATTCTGTATTATGTTTTATTACGATGGGTTATATTTTAGTTACGCTCTTTTTACGTGTAGAGATTATGTGTGTACTTTGTCAAGCCGAAGCCATTTAGAAGTTTCACACGTTATTTCTTATGTTCTCAATAAATGGAGAATGTTCATTATCCAGTATCTTATACGAAATGGGGGTATAAATAATGAGTTCAGCACCAGTGTTAAAACCTCTTTTAGAATTATTTAATGGTTGTATTTGAGACTGACATATTTTCTGCTTTGTGTTTGCTTTTTGTCTTCATATAGACCTGCTTGTTACACATTTGGATTTTCAAAATCACATATTAAATTGCTGTTAAACTTTCTTAACTTTTTTAAAACAAATTTTTTGTTATAGTTTTAACATTTATGGGCAATTTTCCTAAACAAAATACGAGGCGTGACGACAAAAAATATCAGTAATGCTATCAAAATCTGAGAATTTTTTATTCAACCCCAACAATTAATAAAAAGCATTTGGTTTTAAATCACAAAATCTTTTTTTCACCATTATACTTGGTCTTATTTATCATGGGTCATCATTAATTATCTTTGGCCATTATTTATCTTTGGCCATTAATTATCTTTGGCCATTATTTATCTTTGGCCATTATTTATCTTTGGCCATTATTTATCTTTGGCCATCATTTGTCATCGTCATTATTTATCATGGGTCAACCTTTATTTATGGGAATCATTAACCATCGTTGGCCACCATTTATCACCAGTCATCATTTATCATCGGTCTAGCTCAAGAGAAGTTTCTGAAGACTTCTTCAGTTGTATGGGTTAACTCAACACAGGCTCATGTTATGTAAAGCCCATTGACATATTGTATCTCTCATTGTATTACAGGCTCCTAAAAGTATTCCCGTCAAATTGGATAACATTAATGGTCTCAATACTCAGGGTAAGACAGAGAACATCGAAAAGTGCCCATCAACATGTCTTTAACTTATAATGTCTATGAAATTCCAAGAGCTGTAGTGTCGCTCAGATTTGTTAAAAGTGGTTCTTCATTAGTTATTTTAAATAAAAAATCAAACTTAAAAGCCTACCTTAGGGAATTTGTACGTGTCTTCTCTATCTGAAAGTCTGTTTCTGATGACAGTTTTTTATGTGCTTGATAAATTTTAACCTCTGTCTACTTCATCAGATCTCATAAAACTACAGAGTGCCTCTCCCAGGCCGGAGCCACCAAAACAACAAGGCAACGACCAAACCCAGCCTAACAGGTAACGTAGCCCAGAGCATATATTCTTAAAAAAACACTGACACTCATAATATTTTCTTGACCCCACCCCTCATTATGCTCAGAAGAGACAAAATCTGCATCGCCTCCTGGTACACAGTAGATTTATTTGTAACCAATAAGCTTATTCAGGATGGATTATGGGCCCTGACATCACATGAGCATATTTTCCCTTACATGTTGACACTTGGCCCCGCTCCCTTGGCCTTCATAAACCTCTCTCTGACCCATGTCCTTCTCTTTCTAGTTGATTTTCACTTGGACTACCCACTGCTGATAAACTTTTCTTTATTTATGTAATTCTTTACTTGCTTGTGTTTGTTCACTGACGAAGGCTTCTTGCCATACATCCGCTGTTTTGTTGCATCTTTTTAAGGTTTACCCCGTACACTATTCAGTAAATTTTTTCTACCCAGCCTGATTGTAGTCCCACACCCCTTTATCGGTATAGACTGGTGCTTGCCACAGTCTTCAGTGCCACACCTTCAGTGTCACACCTTTCAGTGCCACACCATTCAGTGCCACGCCTGTCAGTGCCACACCTTTCGTGCCACGCCTGTCAGTGCCACACCTTCAGTGCCACACCTGTCAGTGCCACAACTGTCAGTGCCACACCTTCAGTACCACACCTTCAGTGTCACGCCTTCATTACCACACCTTTCAGTGCCACACCTGTCAGTGCCACACCTTTCAGTGCCACACCTTTCAGTGCCACACCTGTCAGTGCCACACCTTCAGTGCCACACCTTCAGTGCCACACCTTCAGTACCACACCTTTCAGTGCCACGCCTTTCAGTGCCACACCTTTCAGTGCCACACCTTTCAGTGCCACACCTGTCAGTGCCACACCTTTCAGTGCCACACCTGTCAGTGCCACACCTTTCAGTGCCACGTCTTCAGTGCCACACCTTTCAGTGCCACACCTTCAGTGCTACATATTTGAGTGATTCATCCATGGCAGCCAGGGCTGATGTCCAATTTATAACTGTTTTGGTTATGAATCATACTAAATTATTTCAAGTTCATTGGGTAACCAGCTTAAAAAATTTGACACAAACATTTTACACCAAGTTTAATATTATATGTAGCTGTTATGCTCTCTTTGTTACCAAAACTTATCATTACATTACATTACATTAGCTCTGTATTAAACTATCGGATGATTTAACATTAATCAATTAATCAATCGGATCCTTATGAAATAAATAAACAAACAAAAACAGAAACACAAAAAGTACATTGATTTCTCTAATTTTTTTTATTTGAACCTACTGATATACATAATTTTGTTTTCCCTAATTATTACACTACGTGTCCTCTTGTCTAATTTTTTTTATTTGAACCTACTGATATACATAATTTTGTTTTCCCTAATTATTACACTACGTGTCCTCTTGTCTAATTTTTTTTATTTGAACCTACTGATATACATAATTTTGTTTTCCCTAATTATTACACTACGTGTCCTCTTGTCTAATTTTTTTTATTTGAACCTACTGATATACATAATTTTGTTTTCCCTAATTATTACACTACGTGTCCTCTTGTCTAATTTTTTTTATTTGAACCTACTGATATACATAATTTTGTTTTCCCTAATTATTACACTACGTGTCCTCTTGTCTAATTTTTTTTATTTGAACCTACTGATATACATAATTTTGTTTTCCCTAATTATTACACTACGTGTCCTCTTGTCTAATTTTTTTTATTTGAACCTACTGATATACATAATTTTGTTTTCCCTAATTATTACACTACGTGTCCTCTTGTCTAATTTTTTTTATTTGAACCTACTGATATACATAATTTTGTTTTCCCTAATTATTACACTACGTGTCCTCTTGTCTAATTTTTTTTATTTGAACCTACTGATATACATAATTTTGTTTTCCCTAATTATTACACTACGTGTCCTCTTGTCTAATTTTTTTTATTTGAACCTACTGATATACATAATTTTGTTTTCCCTAATTATTACACTACGTGTCCTCTTGTCTAATTTTTTTTATTTGAACCTACTGATATACATAATTTTGTTTTCCCTAATTATTACACTACGTGTCCTCTTGTCTAATTTTTTTTATTTGAACCTACTGATATACATAATTTTGTTTTCCCTAATTATTACACTACGTGTCCTCTTGTCTAATTTTTTTGTTTCCCTTTTGGTGATTTTTAGATTTGGTGCCGTAGGAGCGGAGTATCATCAAATGAAAAATACTGAGCAGTTTTCCAGTCCACGTCCTACATACCCAAAACGGGAGTTCTATAACAAAAATTATGTAAACCACCGATTCCAGCCGCGGGCCAACCCACAGTCATTCCACAATTTTCCCGGACAATTCGCACATCCTCCTCCCCAGGCATTCGATCAACAACAACCACCTTTCAGACCACCAAAGCCAGGTGCCCCCACGTATGCCCCATGGAAACTTCCTGAGGCAGGTGCCCCCTCGTATACCCAGCATCCACTTCCTGAGGCAGGTGCCACCTCCCAACGTAGGCGTCCACAACCTTAGGTATCCCAATCAGGGTCCAAATAATGACTACTTCGGTCCCAACCAGGTATTCCACTCCGCAGTACCCAGAATGATGTCAGCTCATGCCGGGATACCGAGCACGAATGGACGGCATTGACCCCTGCCAGCTGACCTAGAGACAGGAAGCCATGATTTTTTAAAGGACGTAAATTAGAGCCGTCTTTAGTTTCAACTGGTTTGAGATTCAGACAGTGAAAAAAAAATGTCATTAAACATTCTAAATTGTCAAAATGCAACATAATACAAGTGACAGCTGATGCAACTATAGCTAGCAATTGTCATACAAGATAGCATCAGCTACATAAACAACACAGTAATTTTAACCATACGTTGATGACAAGACGGTAATTATGTGTGACAATGCAAGACAGTAACCATGTGTGCAAAAAGGTGTAACTGTAAGTATGTTTGGAGAAATATATGCAAGCTTTATTATAGTTTTTCATTTATAATGTTTTATTTTTGGAGGGCTCATTTTCTGTTGTTTTAAAACTATAAATCAGGGCTGTCAAACTCAATGGCTCAGGGTACTAAAACTCAAATCACATTGTAAGTCTGCAGGCGGAACAGGATAAACATTCAATAAGGGTAAAATTTAACGGCTTCAAAAATCTAATTGAAATTTTACGAGAAATAAACTTTAATAATGTAACATCCTTGGCCAACTCATTTTTGCTCTTATACCAAATTGTCAGTGCTGGATGATTGCCATGACTAAAACAAAATAGAGGTAAGTTTAAGTGGTGCATTTGTGCCCTCTATAAGCAAAGCTTTACTTGAAATCCCTTCAATGCATCATGTGTATCAGTGATCAAAGATCCAGGAGCTGAACACGCAAGAGAAAACAAGTGGTTTAGTCATACGTAAACTATGACTTACACGTACAGCTTTTATTCCAAAAAAACTGTTGTCCATAACTGTGCTGGCCATGCATAGACGCATTTCTTGATTAGCTGGAAAAATCTACTTGGAAATTTTCCCCGAGTTAGCCGCCCAACTTGTGAACATTAAGACATGCCACCAAAATTCCAGCTGTAAAAACTATTTTGTCCCAAGACAGGTTCGTGTTGGTAAATCTCAGACATACGTGGTCAATCATATCTTTTCATTTGTTGTCCCATGCATGGATTCCATGTGATCTCACCTCCAGGCACCACACGACCTCTTTTCTTATGTGTCAATCCTAAATGAACAAGTGATAGTTACTGGGCCACTGCATCGATGAGCATCCACTCACAACACAGTTTTATTTTCACTTAATTTTATCGAAGCGGGAAGGGGTCTGGTAGCCCACCATTTGGCAAGCTGTTAAATAATGGAATTTATTTTGCACTCTGAATCACGGTTCCATTAAATTAATTGCATCTCAAAGTTTCTCCCTTTGGCTGACCGAAAATAATTGTACACTGGTCAATCTATCTGAGGCATTGGGTTTGCCACTACTGATATATTACATTGGTTTTATGTTTCATTACATGTAATATCTTTTGTTCTTTCACTGGGAATGTTTGTAAAAGTTTTGTATTTTATGCCCAATTACATGATATATTTATTGTGATGCTTTAGCAACCAGGATTGCTATTGTTATGTAAATAAGAAATTATGACTTTATCCATAAATTATGGTTATTGTTATGTGGTAATTCAATACACTTTAATGTGATGATTATTACATTAAAATAAAATTAATTGTCCTAGAAGTTAGTTGATTTTTAAAAATTTTTATAAAGTAAATGATGGGAAATATTTATAAAAGGAATAATGAGGCTAATGGTTTACAGATGTTTTAAATATACACACGAAATTTGTTTGAACTACATATTATCATTTCTGAACTTTTTTTGTGAGAAATTTATTTTAGCAATACAGTAATTCAAAAAATATACAAAACATAAAATGTGAAACTCTTGGTCAAATTGTTATTTATATGTGGCTCTTAAAAAAGTGAAATTAGGTGCCAGAAACTAACTTTCAAACATCTTAAAGTTATTTATTTTGGAACATAGCATAGAGTAAAAATGGTTTAAATATTTCTTTTTTTTAAATCACAAGTTTTAAAAAAGTTATTTAAAAAAAATATAGTGTGTGAATAGAGGCTTTGCCTTGAACTATGAAAATAATAACATTGTCACCACCTTAGTTATTTTAATTCTATTGGAGTATTTTTATTTTTAAAGTTTTAGAACCACTGGCCATTTTGTCTTAGATTTGTCCATGACCTTTTTATATCCAAATTTTCATTACTTGCCATTTACAAATAAGAAACATTTAATCATAATGATTGTCATTATTAAAAGGAACATATTAAAATTAATAAATTACCAAAATATATATTCTGTAAAAATGTAACAATCTGCACTCAAAATAGTTCCCTTTTGACTAGTTTTCATAAATTTTAAAAATGTGTAACTAAAAATAAATCAGCCTCCCAATATCAGTTGTTGATATTGGTGAAACTAAGTTGACATGTAATGTACTTGGGATCAAAGTTTTTTTTTCCAATACTAGCACCTAAATTAACACAATATCTTTTCCCCCTTTAAAGTAAAGGCAAATTGTATCTATTCTTTTCAACACTTTGAGTTATTGCTGTTGGAAGAAAACTGACAACAACAAGTCTTTTTTAAATGTTTTTTTCTATCTGTGCACACATCATCTGTGACATTTTGTAGTTGCTCTTATTGCGCTGTTAGTCCTGACATCACTCTAACTGTAGTCCTGAAAAATGTCCCTTACGATAGTCATGCCGTCTCCAACTATAGTCATGACAATCCTCCACTATAGTTGTGACAATCTCCCACTTAAGTCATGACAATCTCCCATTTAAGTCATGACAATTGCTTACTGCAGTCATGCCATTCTCCATTCTATTTTCCTGACTATTCTATAGGACAGCAAATCAGTAAAATATTTTAAAGTTAAACTACATACTACATAAGTCATTGTAAAAAAAAATTTGTCAGAATTTGACATAATTTGTTTTTGATATTAATTGAAGTAATGAATACCATTGGCCAATGTGTTGTGGTATAATAAATGGTTGGTCTTTTGATCTGAGTTTACCCCCCTCTTTCAAAGCTTAAAAGATTGAGCTGAAGCAAATAGCTTTCAAAAGGAAATAGATGTCAGAAATTACCAATTATTTTAAGGTGGAGTCTAAAATAATATGATTAAATTAATAGCATTGTTTTTTTTGTGTATCCTTTTCTCTCTCTCCCTATGTATGTGTGTGTATTATAATATATATATATATATACATTATATATATATATAAACATACATACATAAATTTATTATCCTTGTTTTCTT
Source organism: Ampullaceana balthica (assembly GCA_944989445.1). NCBI lineage: Eukaryota > Metazoa > Mollusca > Gastropoda > Lymnaeidae > Ampullaceana > Ampullaceana balthica. The sequence goes on along the minus strand of CALYLW010000260.1, from coordinate 110,136 downwards.
TTTATCAATCTTTTGAACTTTGGTTTGAATCATTTATGGTCACTTGTGCCGGTGATAGTTTTAAAAAAAATGCTTTTTTAAAATCAAAGTCTGGAGTGCAAATATCTATAAAATGGCGTTTTTTTTAAACTGACCTAATTTATGTGATATTTAATGTTGTAAGTTTACCAATGACTACATATGCAACTTATTTTTTGTGAAAAGAAAATTTGATGGCAAAGTTGTTGGCTATACATACATGTGCAGTAAATATAATATTTTTCACATAATATCTTGAAAATTGTTAGTCTGTTCTTTTTGATTTAAAATTAAATCCATGGTGTTTATCCTGTTCTTTATAAAGTAACTTTTCATTGGACTCAAAGCTTTCAATTATAAAACACATTGTTTGTCATAAATCAATTTATAACTTATAATATAAGCACAAGGATTATCTTTGAGTTCAGATTGATTTGTTGATTTGAAATGGCAATACATCTAACATGTGTAATAATACACACTGAGACTGAATTCATTGGGCAGATAATGTATTATAATTTGATGTAGGCAGTTATTTGACATTATTGTGTTTGCCTTGTTGTCTTTCACACGATTATTTCAAACAAATTAATAAATTGCTTGACCTCTTTGAATAAAGGTACTGAAAAGATTTGCATACTTATTAACTATATATGATTATATCCATATACATGTATATAAATAAATATATATACAAGTGAAGTTAAGATGCTATTCACATAGTCAAGTTTGGGAGAGAGTTTCACATCTGTTAAAAATATGTTTAAACACCTCTATAACATAAAACAATTTTCTGTGATTCAATTTGTGCGAATAGGGCAGTGAGGTGTCTATAATTTTAACATTATCAAATAAAGTACCAAAGAACCATTTTTAAAATATTGCCCTTTGATATCAAAATTTTTCATTTTTCCACCAATATAAAACAAAACATACCTAAAGTAAAAAAAAGATATTGAATTAAAAAGTTCTCAACCATTTTGCTCAATTATGAATGTACATTTTTTTATTAATATACCTGACCATTGTGTGGGAAGTTAAATACAGATTTATGTTAAATAATTTAAGAAATATTTATTTTTTAAGATACGTTTTATGAATGTGGTACTTAACTTTTCCTCCAACTAAATGATCAATTTTGTAAAGGGTATTTATTATTTATGGCTATGATTTGTGTAAAGCCATTTAGTAAATCCTTGTTGTAATTAGGTGAGTGAAGTGTAAGCTTTAACTATTCCACTTCACAAATTATAAACCTTTCTATAAAAATCCTAATTTGTGAGAAAATTATGTGTTTTAATTTCTGGTGCAGGTATCAAATTCTATGGCATTCTCTTTTAGTTAGATTGTTTGTGTAACTTCACCTGTTTTTTTTATAAAAAAATTCAACCCGTTGTTTTCTGTGATGGGATATTTTGTCACAAAGCAACACATATGGATGATCTCTTTATGTTATCACTAATAATGACATGTAAATTATATATTCCTGTAGATAACGTTTTGATTTATAATTTATAATCTGTTGGGATAATTAGGGTTTGACCAAAGATTCTAATCTCACCAGGGTTTATGAGGCCATTAATTGAATTCTTTAAAATTTTACACATGTATATGTATTGATAATTAAAAAATAAACTTTTTAAATAAACTTTTCTTTCAGCAACTGTTGTTGGCATTCAGTTTAAGGAAACTGTGTATGTACTTGGTTGAATGTTATTTTGCGGAGTTATTATTTTCCCAATGTTAAGTAAAATATTGATTGTAATCTATAATTTTTTTTCAAACCCTTATATTTAGTGGTGTGCAATGTTCTTGTAATCAATTTAAAAAAAATCTAATTATAAAAATATGAATATTGTTAATGAATGATTAAATTGATTACTAACCTATGTTATTAGTATTAGCCCGAGAACATTCCCAAATATGAAGATTTCATAAATTGTCAAGTCTTTGAAAAGTTCTTATGTCATCAATTATTTTATTTTCTTCTTACAAAATTTAATCTAGTTTGTGTATTGTAAAACTTTATTGCTGTTTTTAATGCTCCATCATTTTGTTTAATGCTATTTAAAATTTATTTTTAGAAAGATATTTGTTTGCTTTGCAAATAGCACTCTCTACATTTTTTCTAGAAGTGTTAGTTATAGTTATAGAGTGATGTAGTAAAAATTTTATGAATTCAATATAGTACAAGGTAATAGTGTAATGAGGATAACACAAAACGATTAAATTATTGGTGTGATAATGGCGATGGGATTATTCTTTATGACCAAGGTGGCTGATATTGATCTAACATTTCTAGTACTACCTTATATCATGCTTTATTTCTCAAGTACAGAAGTCCCATGACCGAAGGTCGTAGGGGATCCCTAATGTTTCCATTAGAGCTTCCAAGTACAGAATAAGATCACAAAAAAACCCACTGAACCCAGTTATCTCAACTCGGTTTACTCCCCTACATTATTAAGTCGCCTTTCTTTTCTAAGTAGACTGCAAAATTCTCGTTTTATCTTAGCATTTTCTCATGGGTTGTCGATTCTTTTATATCACAGAGTGCTAGTATCATTATAGCAAAAAGGAGGGCAAAATTCACAACTTAACATCGGTTATTTAGCTGCATTGCAGGAACTGTGCCAGAGCGGTGGTGACATGAAAGGGCCCCCCCCCCGTCTTCCGATTGTCACATCGTATTTATCTGTGCGATACCCGTGAACTCAGTGGCTTCAAAATAAAAAAATATTTTAAAAAAAAATCTTTAGCCAAACTAAGGAGTTAACAGTGACGATAGATTATATTTACATTTTGTATGGTTCTGAAGGATTTGACTGATTAGACTTAGACACACCTAAAATTAACCCCGGGTACTATGCTGATACAGACGGATGGAAGTTACGGTTAACTGGTCCAGATAAACAGGGCCAGTCCTGATCTTTGGACCAGTTAATTGTTAGCACCCTTATAAAATATCACAATGTACCATGAGCAGATCAGTTGTCATTGGCAACCATTTATTCAGCCTCATTATGACTCCACCACCACTACAGATGAACGCGCTAAAAACAAAGCGTGAGGTTGTGTTTTAAAATATAGTAATCCATAATACAAATTAAAAATGTACATTGACAATTATCAGCGAACATAAGAAATTTCAAGCACATTTTAATACATTGCCGCCAGAATACGTTTTCATTTATCGGTTAACTTGGCGCTTTTAGGCAACCCCTAGATCGGCGACATAAATGGGTTCTACTGTATAATGTTAAAAACAAGTAAAACTACAATTAACACTTTAAAATAATTTTTATAAAAATGTTTTTTTTGCTATTTATTTAACAAACAAAAAAATTAAAGTTAGAAATTGTATGCCAACATTCATGTATTTCAAAGACAGCAAATAATCAGTTTGATTTCAATGTACAGGTCGTTATTCAAATTTTTAAAAATAAAAATGATACCTAAAAAAAAATCAGTTTGCATTTTTGTCTTTTTAAATTTGAAATGTAAAAGAAACAACATACTTGTTCACACATTGACAAGCCTGGAAAAACATATATTTTTCAAAGTTTGATTTTCACAATATTTGCAAACTAAATCAAACGGCACAATTTGGGTTCAAAGGTCGAGCCACCGAATGCCAACATTATCTAATGTCAATGATAAATTTAAACAGACCCAATGAAGTAATGGTCATATGCTTGTCATTAGGATGGATGCCCTGATAAAACAGAACTAATAAGAAGAAGGTATACAATTTTATTTCCAAAAGAAGAAAAAAAAATTTGCTTTTTTTTCTTTCTTCCAATTATTTGACAATGTTAATTTACAAAATTAATTTGACACAAAATGTGTTTTGTTAATTATTTTAATCACGGTTACCCAAACCTGACCCTGGTGTGCTGGATTTGCTTTTTGATTTAGTATATTTAGCTAACTGAATATCTGGGTTATTGTTGGCCAGACCATTTTCTCTGAAACTTTAGAATTGACCATTAGGAGGGCAGCAGTAGTTTTGCTAAATGAAGTAAATGACCATATATTTTAAACATATGGACCACAAATATTAGCTTTATGAAAGCCATACAGTTAACTATATATGGGGTACAGACCCAATATTAGCTTTAAGAAAAGCCATACAGTAGTTATGCATGGACTACATTCTCAATATTAGCTTTATGAAAGCCATACAGGAGCTACGTATGGACCACATACTCAATATTAGCTTTATGAAAGCCATACAGTAACTATATATTAGGGACAGACCCAATATTAACTTTATGAAAAGCCATACAGTAGCTATGTATGGGCTACATTCTCAATATTGGCTTTATGAAAAGCCATACAGTAGCTCTTCTGTGGGATATGATTTATTTTACAGACCATGATGTGTTTTGGTGGGCACAGAGATGTGGAAATATGAAGTATCATATCTATGAAAACATAAGCTGGAAAAACAACATAGAGAATTGAATCCTTCCCTGTAGTTGATCTGAAATGATCAGATAAAGACATGGGCAGTGGTCAGTTAGTCAATGGCTGTTAGAAAAAGAACTCCGCCGTAGCCGGTCCCAAGCCCGGGTGAGAGAGGAGGAGGGTTGTGCGAAGGGCTAGCATCCCTTCCCGTAAAAAAAGCCTTGCTATAAAAACGTGAACAAAGAAAAAAATAGGAAACTCGGACCTTGGAGATGATGTGTCTCGTAACAGAGAACTTATGAAGCTGGGTGGCCAAAGCCAACTGGAAACCACCCGGCAGACAACCATCCTCTCAACTAGGACCACCACCAACTTAGGAACATGGAACGTAAGGACCATGTTCGAAGCTGGAAAAACTGCCCAAGTTGCTGCCGAAATGCAACGGTACAAGCTAGCCATCCTAGGGATAAGTGAATCCCGATGGACTGGCTCAGGTCAGATGAAGCTCAGCACAGGAGAACTGCTACTATATTCAGGCCATGATGAAGAAAACGCAGCCCACACCCAAGGAGTAGCAATCATGCTTTCCAAAACTGCCCATAACGCCCTTTTAGGGTGGGAAGCCCATGGTCCCCGAATAATCACCGCAAGATTTAAGACCAAAAAGCAAGAAGTCAATATGGATCTTCTTCAGGTATACGCTCCTACTAACGACAGTAAAGAAGAGGACAAAGAGGACTTCTACAACAGACTGAGAACCCTTATCCAAAAGTGTCCTAGGAGCAATGTGATTATTCTAATGGGCGACCTAAATGCAAAAATAGGCAGCAACAATAATGGATATGAAGAATGCATGGGAACAAATGGCCTCGGAGAGATGAACGATAATGGTGAAAGGCTAGCAGATCTATGTGCTGCAGATGGACTGGTCATTGGTGGAAGTCTCTTCATGCATAGAAATATTCACAAGGCAACATGGATATCACCAGATATGTCAACGGCTAACCAAATCGATCATATCTGTATCTGCAAAAAGTTTAGAAGATCTCTCCAAGATGTAAGGGTAAAAAGAGGGGCAGATGTAGCCTCAGACCATCATCTACTGATTGCCCAACTAAGGCTCAAATTGAAAAAGAATTGGACAGGTGAGGGAAGCAAGCGCCAACGTTTTAACACTACTCTTTTGAAAGGGGGACCAAAACTTAATGAGTTCAAACTTACGCTAACAAACAAATTCCAGATCTTACAAGAACTTGGCAACGAAGAAACAGTTGACCAAAACTGGACAAGCTTCAAAGAAATACTTACGACCACCTGTGAAGAAGTGTTGGGTCCAAGGCAACAAACGCATAAAGAATGGATCTCTAATGAAACCATGGAGAAAATCCAACAGAGGAAAAAGAAGAAGGCAAATCTCAACAACAGCCGCACCAGAACTGAAAAAGCTAGAGCATCAGCAGAATACGCAGAAGCCAATAAAGACGTTAAACGTAGTATAAGGTCAGATAAAAAGAACTACATAGAAGGACTAGCAACTGAAGCAGCTTACAATGGAAACACAAGAGAACTATTCAGTACAATAAAAAAGCTATCCGGAAAGTTCAAAAATCCAGAGAGACCTGTTAAAACTAAAGATGGGAAATCTATACCTGATGAAGAGGGTCAGAAAAAAAGATGGATAGAACATTTTGAAGAACTCCTCAACCGACCAGCCCCACAATACAAACTCAACATAGAGCCAGCGGAACAAGACCTAGAAATAGACTGCAGCATACCCACAAAACAAGAGATGAACAGAGCAATTAAACAACTAAAGAAAGGCAAAGCAGCTGGTCCAGACAGAATACCAGCAGAAGCCTTGAAAGCAGATATTACGACTAGCTCTGCAATGCTACACATTCTTTTCAAGAAAATATGGGAGGAAGAACAGATTCCGACGGAGTGGAAAGAAGGACATCTCATTAAGCTCCCAAAGAAAGGAGATCTTAGCTCTTGCTCTAACTATAGAGGAATAACTCTGCTATCCATACCAAGCAAAGTATTTAACAGAGTGCTGCTAAACAGAATGAGGGACGCAATAGACACCCATCTTAGAGACCAACAAGCAGGTTTTAGAAAAGATAGATCATGCACTGACCAGATTGCCACTCTGAGAATTATATTGGAACAATCCCTGGAGTGGAACTCACCACTATACATCAACTTTATTGACTATGAGAAGGCTTTCGACAGTGTTGACAGGCCAACCCTGTGGAAGTTACTAAGACACTACGGGATACCACAAAAACTGACTGACATAATTAAGGCTTCCTACGAAGGACTTACATGTAGAATTGTCCATGGCCAACAAGCAACAGCGGCTTTTGGGGTACAGACCGGAGTCAGACAGGGGTGTCTGCTTTCATCATTCTTATTTCTGCTAACCATCGACTGGATAATGAAAATGTCTACAGAGCAGAAGAGAAATGGTATCCAGTGGACACTATGGAAACAACTTGATGACCTGGACTTTGCGGACGACCTGGCCTTATTATCGCACTCACAGCAACAGATGCAGGAGAAAACCAACGATGTAGCACAATTCTCTGCTTGCCTTGGCCTGAACATCCATAAGGGAAAAAGCAAAGTCCTTAAAATAAACACATCAAGCAACACTCCAATAACACTGGAAGGAACAAATCTGGAAGAGGTGGATAGCTTCACATACCTTGGAAGCATCATCGACACACAAGGAGGGACAGAAGCCGATGTAAGAGTGAGAATTGGCAAAGCAAGATCATCATTTAAACAGCTAAAAAAAGTTTGGAACTGCAACAACTTGACTCTTCATACCAAGGTCAGGATATTCAACACCACAGTAAAGCCTGTCCTACTGTATGGAGCAGAAACATGGCGAATAACAGCAGCCATTTCTAAAAAGCTTCAAGCCTTTATAAATACATGTCTCCGAGCAATTCTCCGAATCCGCTGGCCAAATGTCATCACCAATGAGGACCTCTGGCAACGCACACAACAAGAGCCAGTGGAAGAGCTAATACGCCAGCGCAGATGGAGATGGATTGGCCACACTCTCAGAAAGCCTACATCCAGCATTGTGAGACAAGCCCTCACATGGAACCCCCAAGGCAAAAGGAAAAGAGGTCGTCCCAAAATGACCTGGAGAAGAGAACTGGAGGCAGACACAAAAATGAGCGGGCACAGCTGGGGGCAGATTGAGAGACTGGCGCAGGACCGGGATGCCTGGAGAGACTTTGTTCGCGGCCTATACCCCAGATGGGACGAAGGGCGATGATGATGATGATGTTAGAAAAAGATCATAAAGGATATTCTTTTTAAAAAAATCTTACAACTGGAGACAAAAACTATGTATAAAACACATTCAAAATGCTAATTTCAATATCATTTGTGTTTCAAACATTGTAGACCACAAATAAAATCATAGTAATAGAATACATTTGTATTATAATTAATTAATTTATTGATCCATTATACTTGAAAACAAAGCAAATTCCATTTTTATTTGTCATTATTTTATGAAAATGTTAAATCTAAACAAACAAAAAAATCAAGCCTGCCAATTTTTAGAAAAAGAAACCAGAAGCCATTTCCATTAATATGGAATAAATTAAACCATCTGAATAATAGTTAAGTTCCCTTTTCAGACCATGCTGACCTATGGGGTAAGGGAAGCAGCGTTGACAAGTTTCTACAGCCATGACATACGAAGGATAGTGAGGCCGCCTTTACTTTACCCCAACTAGTGTCAGGTACCCAATCTGAGCTGGGTGGACTCAGTGACACCCTTAGCCACGGGAACAAGCCCCTGCCTTCACAGAGATTCAAACCCGTGACCCTCGGTACGCTGCCGCTCGACCACCGCACCCCTTTCATCTGAATAATAATGTAACATAACAAAATATTGAAATGTGTGTTAAAAGTTTCAGGCTTGGACATGTGGACATTTAACTCTTTGAGGGCTGTGTCGTCTGAGATGACATGTGGCCATTTAACTCTTTGAGGGCTGTGTCGTCTGAGATGACATGTGGCCATTTAACTCTTTGAGGGCTGTGTCGTCTGAGATGACATGGGACGATTTAACTCTTTGAGGGCTGTGTCATCTGAGATGACATGTGGCCATTTAACTCTTTGAGGGCTGTGTCGTCTGAGATGACATGGGGCCATTTAACTCTTTGAGGGCTGTGTCGTCTGAGATGACATGTGGCCATTTAACTCTTTGAGGGCTGTGTCGTCTGAGATGACATGGGGCCATTTAACTCTTTGAGGGCTGTGTCGTCTGAGATGACATGTGGCCATTTAACTCTTTGAGGGCTGTGTCGTCTGAGATGACATGGGGCCATTTAACTCTTTGAGGGCTGTGTCGTCTGAGATGACATGTGGCCATTTAACTCTTTGAGGGCTGTGTCGTCTGAGATGACATGGGGCCATTTAACTCTTTGAGGGCTGTGTCGTCTGAGATGACATGGGGCCATTTAACTCTTTGAGGGCTGTGTCATCTGAGATGACATGTGGCCATTTAACTCTTTGAGGGCTGTGTCGTCTGAGATGACATGTGGCCATTTAACTCTTTGAGGGCTGTGTCGTCTCAGCAAAATTTAACCCTTTACGTGCTGTGTGGTCTTAACATTTAGTTTTCACTTTAACAACTCATGAGGACTGGATGAATTTATTTTCTGTTCCTTATTTAAAATTAGATCTTAAAGTGACATAAAACTTTAGTTCGGTAACATTAGACAACTGAAAATAACTTAATACTTAATTTAAAAATTTAGCTTGGCAGAATCACAGACTACAGATTCTAATATTAGCAAGGAAGTTCGTGAGTCACAACCTTTGGCTACGTTTAAAAAAAAACCTCATTTATTTGTAACAAGTTCCACAAACTAGAACTGATCCAACGTACTAGAGGTCAGCACAACATTTCTGGCCACAAAGTCATTGGCCTGGGATGAGATGAGAGACCTAAAAACTTGTTGGTGGCCATCGACTGTTGGCTTACTGAGGCCATAGCCCTCAACTATCCGGTCCCTATTTTCATACTGTTGGGCTGGTATTGGGGGGATGAGCTCAGGTACAGCTAACGTTGGTGGAACTTGATTTAAAACAACCTGGTCCACTTTAGTAAGAGGCTCTTCGGAGGTCTGATGATGAACCACCTGGGTGTTTTTGAAAGGAACCTCTGCGGCTCGAAAGTTGCACCTACTTTGGGTTTCTTTTAGGAAAACTTCATTTTTAGATTCTGGGGTGAGATTTTTTGCGGGCCCGTTTCCCGAATGGAGTTTTGCCACGTGTTTTCTCAAATGTTTAGGTGTGTCGCATTTAAAGGTACAGTGGGGGCAAGACACGCGTTTCAATCCAGTGTGGCGGGTCAAGTGGATGTTGAGTGTGGTTGAGCGTGTGTATGAATTGCCGCAGATGTGGCAAGTGTAGGGCTTGAGCCCGTCGTGTTTTCTCTGGTGATAAGACAGACTGGACACCTGAGAGAATGAAGCGTCGCAAAGGCTACAAGAGTACGGCTTGTTGCCCGTGTGGATGCGAACATGCGCTCGCAATGTGCTCGGGTGAGTGAAACACTGCTCACATTGCTTGCATTTGAACGGCTTCTCTTTGGTGTGGATTCGAACATGCATCTTCAGCAAGCATGAGTCGAGGAACATCTTGCCACAAAACTCACAAGTGAACGGTCGGGCGCCGCTGTGGTTACGGATATGCCTCTGAAGTTTGGCAGCCGTGAAGAAAGTATCTCCACACACGCCACACTTGAAATGCTTTTCCCCCGTGTGCTTCGTCCTGATTGTGTAGCTTCAGACAGGAGCTCTCCTTGAATGTTTTGTGGCAAATGTGACACGCAAACGGACTCTGGCCACTATGGGAGGCCATATGCTGTTTTAGATCTTTTGTTTTCGCAAATGTAAGGCAACAAATCTCACAGGCAAACGAAATCTTTCCTTCGTGGCTTTTAATGTGATCTTTGAGCTCGCCCAGGTGAATGCAGGAAAAGGTGCACATATTGCAAGCAAAAGGATTCATGTTTTCATGTTTACCTCGAATGTGTCCTCGCAGCTCGTCTGTGCCAGCGAATGTTTCCCCGCAATGGTTGCACAGCAAAGCTTTGTCGGCACCATGAAGGAGTTTGTGAGTTTTCAGGTGATCTGAACGTGAAAAGGTTTTGTTGCAAACACGACAAGCGTGTGGGCGCTCACCACTATGAAGCCTCATGTGTGTTGTTAAGTTCCCCACACGAGAAAATTTCTGCCCGCAAATTTTACACTCAGCCAGTTCTTTACTCGGCCTGTCATCTTTCTCTTTCTTGGAAACTTTATTGTCATTCAAATTCTTGAGACTGTACTTGTTGGTCATTAATTTCTTACCTTTGTAGCACTGCAGTGTGACTGATTTTTCAGAACCTGGAGATACGCAACCTTTGGTCGAGGCTGGTAATTTTAATTTTTTAAATGGAGAGAGTTTCAAATTTAAATCCTTTGATTCCTTGACCTTACTTTCAAATTTCAGGCAGAAATCTTGATCTCCTATGCCAGGTTGTAATTGTTTGATGTCCTTTCCTACTGTTTTCAATTTCTTGCATGATAAATTTTCCTGCCTAGCCTTAGACTCATCCTTTACTTCATTGTCATGACTTGTGTTACGTGTTTGGCTGCCATCATCTGTGTTACGTGCTTGGCTGTCATCATCTGTGTTACGTATTTGGCTGTCATCACTTATGTTATCTATTTGAGTTTCATCTCTTGTATTGTGTATTTGGCCATTATTACCTGTGTAGTGTGTTTGGCAGTCATCACCTGTATTTTGCATTTGGCTGTTATCACCTGTGTAGTGTGCTTTGATTTCTTCTGTTTTGGTGTGTTTTTGGCCATCATCTCTTACGTTATGTATTTGAGTGTCATATCCTGTATTGTGTATGTGTGCATTATTTCCTGTGTTGTGTATTTGGCCATCATTTCCTGTGTTCTGTATTTGACCATCATTTCCTGTGTTGTGTATTTGGCCATCATTTCCTGTATTGTGTATATCATTTCCTGTGTTGTCTATTTGAGTGTCATCTCCTGTATTGTGTATTTGTGCATCATTTCCTGTGTTGTGTATTTGGCCATTATTTCCTGTATTGTGTATATGTGCATCATTTCCTGTGTTGTGTATATGTGCATCATCTCCTGTGTTGTGTATTTTGTCCTGGGAAATACTTTCATAACAGTCTAGAAAAGCTGAGCCGGTTGGACCAAGGGCATTTGAGTACCCCTGTGTAAGTAGAGAGTCACTGGCAACATCATACTGAGCTTGTGTCAGTGTGGCAAGATCCCCATGGCTGACCTCATTATGGCATGACTGGTGATAGAATGACGTGGCTACAGGTGCAGGCATGCTAGCATTCACATGACCTGGGGATGAGACCTGGGAATCATTGAATGAAATCTGCGCGGGAACAGAAGTATTGTCTGTCATCAAAGACGGGTAGACAGAGAAATGGATCTGGTCATCTTGTAGCGAGTTGGGCCTGATGTAAATGACCGTGCCGTCAGGCAGGAGAGTGGGATCAGGGATTTGCACGGGGAAAAATGTTCCCAAAGTCGCAGGCTGCATCTGATTCAGGCCAAACTGAATTGGGGACAGCACGGGGTAGTTGACATAACAGCTGTAGAACTGGGCCTGCCCTATGTTGGCAGAGTTACAATGACCGACATTGGTGGGCATCTCAGCTGAAGTTGACTTGGACTGTGGCAGCTGGGCCTGCCCTACATTGGCAGAGTTACAATGACTGACAAAGTCGGACACCTCAGACTTGGAATGTGGTACGGAGATTAACGTTTGAGATTCTTGCCTTCTGTCATGAGTCAATTTAGAGCTGGTTTCAGGATCTAATTTACCTGTAGGGCTAAAATCCCGGCTGATGATTTCCTGAGGTTGGGCGGTCAAACGTTTGCTGCCATCAATGGGTTTGACATTGACCACCTCAGCACTGGCTAAACTCTGATGGCCAACAATGTTGGAATCAATCACAGAATCGGAATACAACGCTCCCAAAACCCTGCCTCGTGTCTGTTTCAACAATAAATCTGCAGAATCGTTCAGCTCGCTGTGGACCTTGTCGATGTGTTTTCTCAGGTTCTTAAGGGCGTCACATTTAAAGTCACACCGAGGGCAAGAGATGCGCTTCTGTCCCGTGTGCCTGGTCAGGTGAACATTCAAGGTGGCCCTGCGGGTGTATGATTTCCCGCAGATGTCACAGGAGTAAGGTTTTTCCCCGCTGTGGGTTCTCCTGTGGTAGGTGAGACTGGAAATCTGGGCAAAGCTGTCCCCGCACTCGTCACACCGATAGGGCTTCTCTTTTGTGTGGGTCCTGACATGAGCTCGCAGAGTGCTGCTGTGCATGAACATCTGATCACAGTGGCTGCACTTGAACTGCTTCTGGTCATTGTGAATTCTCATGTGCATCTTCAGCAAATGTTCCTGGCCAAACAGGCGGCCACAAATGTTGCAGGTGAAGGGCAGCTCACCGGTATGTTCCCTGGCATGGGTTTTCAGTTTGGTAGACGTGGTGAATGATTTATCACAGTGCAGGCATTTATAAGGCGTTTGACCCGTGTGCCTACGCAGGTGTATATTAAGATTTGAGCTCTGATTAAAAGACCTGGAACAAAACTGACAAGAGTACTTTCCCTGGTTGGAATGTATCCTCAAGTGATTTTTTAAATTTCTCTCATTTCCGAATGAAGTTCCGCAAACATCACACAGAATTGTTTTCTTTTGAGGCTGGCCGAATGCATGCCTGGAATATTTTCGAAGTTCATTTAGATGAATTTTCCCCCCATGGAAGTTGATCTGGTGGTACTTAAGGTGGTCTCTCCGTTTAAATGTTTCAAGGCAATGCTCACACTGAAACTGCCTTTCCTTGGAATGTATTCTCTCATGGATTTTTAGGTGATCTGATCGATGGAATGTTTTCTCACAAATCGAACAAGGAAAAGGTCTCTCTCCCCTGTGTAATCTCATATGTTGAAGGACGTTGGAGGCTCGGGCAAACACTTTACCACATATTTCACATGTTTTTGAAATAATCTTGGTGGTGGCTTTTTCTTTCTCAGGAGGCTTATCTCCGGATTCTGAAATCCATTCCAATTCCACTTGTTTAGATTTTGTTAACTTTGACTGCTTGGCTTGTTTTTTATTGTAAGTCACATGATCGCTGTAAGTGGAATTTCCTTTTTGCTTCGTTTTCCCATTTACATCCCTACCATAGTTGGACTTACAGTGTAATTTTTCTCTATGTTTCCTACAATGATCTACAAGATATTTAGGCAAGGAAAATGATGAAAAACACTGAAGACAATGAAAGGATGTTTTTCTAACATGAAGACGCTCATGTTTTTGATGTTGAACCTTAGTTTGAAAAGTCTGTTTGCAGAACTGACAAGAGAAAACCGTATCCCCAGAAATGTGCTGAAGAATATGATCATGAAGATCATCGGTATCTCTGAAGCAATTCTCACAAAGGTCACATTTATATTTCAGATTTGGAAAAAAAGATTTTTTCTTTAGCAGATTTTTTTTAAAGAGTTCCATTTCCTGTCACATCTGTATAATAAATTTACCTAAAACGAGAAAGTTAAGTCTAAAATTATTTGTTAAATTACAAAAGATAATATAGTTAAGAAGAAAAAACAATGACAATGTGAAATTATGAGTAAAATCTACCTTTTAAACAATTTTTTTTTACAGTACAGGGGTTACTTCTAAATATTATTGCGCCATACAATGACTAAGTTTTTAAAAAAAATTAGAATGCACATTCTGTGCACTGCTGGCCTGTTTGTTAAATAAAATATTAGTTTTCAAATTTAATTAATGGCTAAATATATATCTATGTTTATTTTCACAGTCATAGTACTCATTGAGACAGAAAAATTAAAAGTAATATATTCTCAATAATCAATGTACAAGTGCAATGGCAACATTAAAGTTTTAATAAAAATTAATTCATTATGATTTCTTTTATTCTCATTGCTTTTTAAATTAAAACTAATAATTATTATTATTATTTAAATCTGTGAGTGTGACATTAAGTTGACTGTTAATTAAGACATTCATAGTGTAGTCATTGTCTTTTTTAAAGTAATGCCAGTAAAGCATTTTGAATTCGCTTGTAGACTTATTATTACTTAGCAAGCAAGATTAGGCTAAATCTACAGTCTGCTTTAGTCGTAGACAGTATTAAGTTTCAAATTAGTACTTGACTTGCAGGAGCGGCCTTTGGGCTTGGGGGTGGCAGCTGGGGCAATCGCCCCAGGCCCCGCGCTTAGGGGGGCCCTGCGTTTCAGACTTGAGACTATATTTTAGTAACAAAAGAGCCGGCAGATAATGCACTACTGAGTTTGCGCAAGAATTGATCTAATCTAGGGGGGCCCTGCGGGGTCATTGTTGCACCAGGCCTAGCGCATACCTAACACCGCCTATGTTGACTTGACTTAAACTTTACTTATTATCTTAGTCAACTTTGTGTAACTTAGGTAGGTCTAATTAATTTTCTTGTCCATAAAGTATGACACGCTATTTTTGACTATCTTTAACTTCCCCTCCCCATGTCACAAATCTCGCTCCCCACCAAAGTACATTATTACACTTTCGAACAAAAATATTTTTTTAATTAAAAAATAATTAAAGTTTAATATAAAACACCGTGACGTCACACAGGGCCAGACCCCCTCCCCCTGTCACACTTTCTTACACCCCTCCCCCC